>CP137671.1:32384743-32627243 GCA_037976565.1 Mesocentrotus franciscanus | reverse complement strand
ATATTCCAAGTTTCATATTGAATGTGAATTTTTACCACACCTCATTATTATTCATTGTGAAATAGTCAATATATATACATTTATATAAAAAGATGAAATTAGCTATTTAAATTATCTATTTAAACAAAATCTGCATGTATATGTACATGTGAGCATACTTTAGAAAATAATCAAAACAATAAACAAAAAAAATTCTTCAAGTCTTTAAGCAAATTGTATGTGATCTCTTGTCCACTATTTCTCAGAATGTTTCAGCAATGAAATTCAGGTTCTGTATAAGATTACATTATTAAATATTTGTAGAACTTATGATGTAATGACAATCATTCACTGAAGAAGAAAAATCAATAAAATCAATATCTTCTGTTTTATTCCATATAAGGTGTTATAGGAATCTATGGTGAATCATGATTATCTGGTTTGTATTTTCATGATTTTTATAATTTTATTTCAATAACAATAATAATAAAAACGGTGCTTATAAAGCACTTTCCACCAAGGGCTCTAAGCGCTAATATAGAATTCACTTTTATTCTTTATAATCAACCTTATTCAACATATCCAGACAATATAAATATGCATACATGTATGACATATTTGTACTCTTGTAAATGTAGTCAATATTATATGACTATTTGCAAAATTCCTAAGAGTTTTGATTTTTTATACAACAGGCTTTGCAGATCCTGCACTTTAGTTAGTAAGCCCATCTTACATGGTACATGTCTTGGTCCTTGTTAAACCTGATACTGCATGTGTCGTCTTTGCAGTGATACTTAACCACTAGACCAGAATACCTCTACACGCAGCATGTATCTGGGCCCTGTTGCATAAAACTTACCATTGATGGTAACTTTGCCATCAATGGCAACTACCATGGTAATAGGGCTCAACAGCCAATCAAAATCAAGGTTTCCATGGTAGTTACCATTCATGGCAAAGTTACCATCAATGGTAAGTTTTGTGCAACAGGGCCCTGGTCTGTGATTTACATATGTACATGATCATGAACCATGCATGCCATCTTGCTTTACACACAGATGTGCAGTAGCTTGAAATATTTTTTTTCAAATTATAAATTTGTTTGATATTGGAAAGTCTGCAAGAAGTCTTACATCACCTCTCCCTTATATGTATGTAAAAGCTGAACCTTGCCCATATCAGTTTTGTTGTCTTTTAAATATCTCATCCAGCTGAAAATGCAGCACTCAAAAGTGCCAAAAGCTTCAAATAATGTTTATTTTGAATAAGACTGTATAATATTGCAATTTTATCATTTTTATATGTTCCTTTTTTCCAGAAATATACTTAGCTAGAGTATATTACCTTCTTTGTTTAATAGTCAAGGTGTTGGATTTGTTGAAAATGTGCGTCTTACTGGCTTGAAACTATACAGACTTTCAATATGGTTTGATGATTGTATTTTACCTGACTGCTAAGAAAGCATGCGTATGCTTGTTTAAGTTAAGTTAATCCAGAGGACTGACCAATTTTAAGTCCTCTCCGAGGGACTTGGCAAAGAGAATAAATGCCTTACCAAAGGGTACCAGCGCATCAACTTGGTTTCGAACCCGGGACCTTCCGGTTAAAAGATCACTTCTCTACCACTGCATATGAGCCATTGTGCCTCCTCGATAATGAGAGAAATTAAGTTTTCATGGGCAAGTTTCACTGACTGTATTTTTTGAAAATTGAATTGAGATAGAAAAAGTGGAATTCTGGCAAAGTAAACTATTTTGGGTGCAAAGTGTTTGTTTCAACTTCAAAAGTATGATGTGCAGTGAGTTGAACTTTACTTATATCTTATCGTCTTAGAATTTACAAAATTATTTTGAATCCTGTACCATGAAAAAATGCTGCAATTTGAAAAGTCACTGGGAAATATGGAATGTTGAATGTCAACAACTAAATGTCAGATGCATAGTATTGCATCAGCTTAAAAAATAAGATGATTAACAAATAAACTGATTATTAACATAGAATCATTTTTGTTTTATCATGTTTTTTGTTGTTGTAATGTTAGTTTAATATTCTTATTCTGAAATGTTATCTCTTTCTTACTCAATTTCCATCTCTCTTCTCTCTCTCTCTCTCTATTTCTGTTTTGTTCTATTCCTTCTTGAAATTATGTGCTCAGAAACATATTTAGCGCTAAATGTTATTTGATTATTATAATTGATAATTATCATTATTACATTTATTACTATTATTATCATCATTATTATTATTATTGTTATTATCATCATCATCATTACAATTATCATTATCATTATTGGAGAAGAATAGAAAGAAAAAAAGGGATGATGTTATATATCATAAAATATATTCTAATGCTGAAAAGGGGTATATATTTTAGATTTCTTGGTAATTTGAAGGCCTACACAACCAATGGGAGTACATCACACATCATGACCACATTCCCGTCCATCATTGGAAGAGAGAGAGAGAGAGATTCTCATATCATTAGTGATCTGAAAAATAACACAATTTTTCTTTTTCCGACTTCTCAGAAGCTTTTGTTAATTCTTGTTCAAGTTCTCTTGACCATTTCCTCTGAGGCTAAATCATCATGGCCTTCATGGGGAAAAAAGTCCAAGGAAATTCTGAAATTTAAGAAGTCCTAAGACTTTTGAGAATTTAATGAAATTATTGAGAAATCACAAATACTGTAACAGAACAAACTTGTAATTCCTGTAGCAAATAATGACATAGAAAATGTAGATCTACTCTTTATATATTCACTAACCTGTACAAAAATTATAGTTTTCATTCCCCGGGCCTGGGCCCCTCCTAGCACAAAATTCATTTGAAACCAAAATGTTTGAATGTGTGTTCATGTGCTTTACATGTTGAAGGATGTATAATACAGAATCCATAATTGCATAAACAGTTTTGTGGCAAAGCAAAAACAACAACAATAACAATATTGAAGAAAAAAAAGCCTATCTTCGTTACAGGCTTTTTTGAAAGGCTGCATAGCCTTTTGAAGATATATTACAAAAAGAATAAAAAGAGGAAAAAAAAAAGTTTCATTAATTTAATATTTGGGCATGTTCTGCCTGAATTCTAAGACTAGCTATTGTTTTTCCTGCTGGTACAAAAAAGTCTACACACGTCATTTTCTGTTCTGAACAGGATCTTGAACTGAAGCACATAGATAGACCTGTTCGTTCATCCCAAAATTCATCTAACTTTAACGGAAATTTTTGATTTTCAAGGTAAGGATTTGCATGCAATTCGTAATCGAAATTATTTCAGAATTTAGATATAAAAATTAAAATAGATGACCGATCTTCTCGCCTGTGACTGTGCCTTGCCTTGGCCTTGCAAAGACACAGACTCTGTCATACATATGTGTAGTCCGGTCCCAGACATTCAATTTGGCTGATGCTTGTTTTGTTGTTTCATAATCATATATGCAAAATGAGACTGCAGTCAGTATTAAAACTAAAAAAGGTGAGAGAATTCTAAAATGAAGGAGATGTGAAATCAAGAGTGTACGCATTCTTGTAAAACAATCCATCGTTGACTAGACTCTAGACTGTTAATTAATTAATGTTAATTGTTATGTTACTGACTACTGACACTTTACTTTACTTGGTCTTACTCTTAGACTCGAGTAGAGGAGGCAGTTTTCGGCCACTTAAGGCGAAATCCTATTTTTGGACTCTTTACTTCCTATTTATTTATTTTTTTGTTTAAATCATGAAGCCAATACTATTGTTATTCAAACAAAAAAAGAATCCCAGAAAAAAATCATGAACTGCCATGGCAATATTGATTTTCATTTTCACTGTTTCGGCGGTAGTTTTCGGCCTAGCGAGGCAGTTTTCGGCCGCATGTACAAAGTCAATAGAGCGCGCGCCGTGCTCGCCGCTGATCCCTAGCGCATGTGGCCAGAGCACGTAATCCCCCGCATGGCCAAAAACTACACCTGCGGGTGCCGTGCTCAGAAATTGGAATCTAAACTATACAGAGATACAGCGCTATAGTATCCGACTGATAGGATAACATATATGCGGTGAGAAACATTTGAGCTTGCGATGATCAAAAAATCTGACTCTAAATCTGAAAAATACTTGAAATACAGCTCATTTTATGGGACCCATATTCCTTACAGACACGCGTAAGATATTCCATTTTTCAGATTCGGGTAGCGGGACCGCCGATTACATTGCTAAAATGTGATATTTAAGGATACATTTTCCATTGCAAATGTGGTTCTCCGGTGACTCTGCCATGTTATTGTATGTTATTGTATGTGTGTGATATGTGATATGCTGTTATGCAATGTATTTTAAATGATTTTACCATGCATCCAACGGACCGGCCGAAAACTGCCTCCTGTACTCTACTTTACTTACTGTTATAGACCGAAGATTTCTGTCTCTTTCGTTCGTTAGCCTCTGATTTGGGTAGGGTGGGCTCCTCTCTTTAGAGACAGAAGCCGACCATAGCGGCTGCATTGTAATGCCACGTCCGGGCAGTAAACTTATGCCCAAAATACTACATTTTACCCGATGCATATCCGATGCATTTAATAATTTTATTATTGTAAATTAGGCCTAGGCTAAACTACATCGGTTCCACTTACCAGATTGACTGTATGATGCATTTAAGGGTCCGATTTTCATCGCCGAAATGAGCTCCGTGTTGAAATTCTTGCAGCCATATTTTAAACTGTTACTGTCAATGGATGACGTCATCTTCCTTCATGCGCAGTAACAGTTTAAAATATGGCTGCAAGAATTTCAACACGGAGCTCATTTTCGGCGATGAAAATCCGGAAAAAAAGACCTTTAAACGCATCATACAGTCAATCTGGTAAGTGGAACCGATGTAGTTTAGCCTAGGCCTAATTTACAATAATAAATCCATCGGATATGCATCGGGTAAAATGTAGTATTTTGGGCATAAGTTTACTGCCCGGACGCGGGCATTAATTTGCAATGCAGCCGCTATAGTCGGCTTCTGTCTCTAAAGAGAGGAGCAGACCCTACCCAAATCAGAGGCTAACGAACGAAAGAGACAGAAATTTTCGGTCTAACACTGTTAGTGAAAATAGTGTTACTGTTACTGTTAGTGAAAATAGTGTTACTGTTACTGTTAGTGTTAGTGTTTACGACTATGACGTGAGTGTACTGACTACTGCCTGGTATGGTAGTGTAGCCCTAGTATTCATGACTATGACTAGTAGTAGGGATGTTACAAAATTTTGAGATTTGTAATACTTAACCTGTGATATACCTTAGCAGATAAAGCATCAGAAGACCTTTCATTTGATACCTAATTCACTTCCTTACCTTCAATATTAAGGAAGTTACAGTCATTTTTGACATGGAAAATTAAGCTGTCGCTCCCCATTCATTTACTATTGACTTAAGAAAAAGCTGTGATCGAGGAACAACCGGAATAAAAACAATAAAAACAAGGTCAATCTGACCGAGCATGCGCATGCGCATATCTGTCTGGAGAAAGTCACTCGATTTTCACAACTTTTCGTTCCTGTTATGTTTATAAAATCCACATTCATTGCCTTAATCCTGGCCAAAATGAATGGTTTCTTTTCATATAATGTACAAATGATGTATAAATTATCCATATTTTACATGATTTCATATTCACAATCAGTATTTTTATATAAAAACTGGGGCAGAAAACGATATTTTCTTCGCATCGTTCGCATCAATCGCACGATCACCACACAACAAATCTCGTACACGTACGTACACACGCATGCGCTGTACAACCTCACCGGTGACTGCTGTTCAAAGTTGCAAAACATGACATGACATCCATCAATTCCGGGGCAAAAAATACACATTTCTCGTCGAAGGATTTCAATAAAATTTCACAAGAGCACAGATAAATAGGTAAGCGATCGGTCTGCCTACTTTTTTCGAATTCCTGACGGCCCGATCCTTAAGTAAAAGACGGTGGAAGTTGACTTTCATTTTGTTTGCTCTCTGGTGATCGTTGTGATGAAAATCTCCATACAAAGTGGATACCAAATTAAAGAGAAAAGTGTGACGAATACGATAGACCTAGTATCCGAAATATCAAACCCCTATAACCCCTACGAAAATGGTGTTTTAAGGGGAGTCCCCCGCACCGGCCGCATTCAGGCGCGCAAGAAGTCAGATTTTGATCACCGCACAGCGCCGGGATTGTAACGTACCTACTAGTAGTAGTACGAGTATGAGTAGCGTATGAGTACGACTGTGTAGCCCTGTGACTATGTGTGTGGCGAACTGGCGATTAACTTAGCCGCTTAGTGATTGATTGGGTGCAGTCCATTATTTTTTGTATAATTATTGCCTAATATTGGGATGAATGATTGATGACTTCTTTCTTACGGCAGGTCGACATCTAAAAGAGCAAGGACTAAAAGAGGTTAACTCGTGTCTTGCCTGATATAAACTAACCTTTAGTGTATCTACATGTATATTCTTGTAAAGTGAATGAGTGAGTGCCTTATTGTGTAAACTTCTGTTGTTCAGGACAGATGACAGGGCCCAGGGCACCTTTTCACAAACCATCGCAAGTTCACTAAAATGACATTCCATTAAAATGCGGTGCATTGAAGTTATTATTATTTTCATTATTATTATTAGAAGTAGCTGCATGGTAGTAGTAGTGGTATTATTGTTATTATTATTATTATTATTAATATTATTATTATTATTATTGTTATTATTATTATTATTATTATCATCATCATTACAATTATCTTTTATGAGGATGAAGGTAGAAAGAAGGAGAAGAAGTTGAAGGAAAAAGAAGAAACAAAATGAAAGAAAAAAAGAAGAGAGAGAAAGAAGAATGAAGAAAGAAGGAAAAGAAAAATTAAAAAAGAAAGAAGAAAACGATAGAAGAATAAGGAAAGAAGGAAAAGAAAAAAAGAAAGAAGAAAACGATAGAAGAATGAAGAAAGAAAGAAAAAAGAATGAGGAGGATAAGAAGAAGCCAGGGTCTTATAGACAAATCAAATATTCTCCGTTACAAATTTGGGGTTGCCAAGATTAATCATGTTTTAAAGTAATTGGTGTCTCCTGTGCCTGGGAGGGGAACGGCAAATTTAGTTACTGTAATCCTTGTGTCTCTGGTACAAATGTAACTGATTGGGATGTGCAGGTGGACCATACTCTACTGGGTTTTCCCCCTACTCTTATTTGGATAGTGCAATGGGTTCTTAATGTAGCAAAGGTGGTGACTCTCCTCTACACTCCATATAACATCCTGTTTGAGGAATCTCTATAATAATAGGTTTATATCCGTGCAGTTTGTACCTGATGTTTCTATATTTTTCATTCGGTGTCTGTTGTCATCTAACAAACTTGGAAATTGTAACTTCTCCAGATGTGTGTGTGCATTACTTTTACTTATTTCTTTTTTTGCCAGTGTTAAAGTCTAGAGATTTGTCATTGTGTTGCTGTGAATTTATTATAATTTTGATGCTGGACATGTCATAGAGTGTGAAGAATCATGGCTCAAATTCAAATCTAATACATATAATTTATATACACTGTACCGTAAATCTCTGTGTATAAGACGCACCTGTGTATAAGACGCACCCCTATATTTTGGGTCAAGAAAAAAAAAAAGAAAAAAAAAAATCATTTTGGGGTTTTTTTTTTCTTCTTCCCGACTCTGTAGGCAGCAAGCCAGGTCCGTGTTCAAAAGCCCTCGCGGGAAGGACCTTCATTTTACTGCGAGGTGCAGTTGGAGGCGCCAATTTTTGCTTGTGAACTTGTCACAAATAATAGTAACAATGTTGAATAAAGTTATCAGAATAATGAACATGTCACAAATAATAGTAACAATGTTGAATAAAGTTATCAGAATAATGAACATTTCACAAATAATAGTAACAATGTTGAATGAAGTATCAGAATAATGAACATTTCACAAATAATAGTAACAATGTTGAATGAAGTATCAGAATAATGAACATTTCACAAATAATAGTAACAATGTTGAATGAAGTTATCAGAATAATGAACATTTGTTTTTAAAACTAAAGGTGACAGACAAATTGTCCTCTAAGTCCAAACAGAAATCCGGACATTCAGGTAGTGTTGTTCTAGTTTCCGAGTGGTATGACTGAGCTGGGGGACATTGCCAGGTACAGTGCCAGGTGGAGGGGCATAAATCGAAACTTTAAAAAAAAAAAAAATTGTACCCGTGTATAAGAAGCACCCCCGACTTTCGAATTTTTTGGGGGCGGGAAAAGGTGCGTCTTATACACAGAGATTTACGGTCTTTATAATAATAATAGCTAGTTCTTATATAGCGCTTTTCAGGTCCGAAGGCCCCCTCAAAGCGCTTTACAGATGTATACAAATTCTTATAATTAAGGTTTTCATTCAATAATTCACACTTTGCTCTCCCCATGTACATGTACATATATATTTTGAGCACTGGTGTGTGACAGTGTGAAAGCATAGTATGTCCTCATATCTAATTTTAGCTCAGTACCATGTGGAAATGATCGTATGTATTTATTCAGTGACAATAACGTCCCACTGAGGTATCAAAGTTTAAAGCTAGTCATGAGGTAGGGATGATGAATGGTTTACAGTCAGTCAGTCTAGAGTAGGAAATATTTATACCTTCCACGTATGCATTGACTGTTTTGATCTTTACGCTGTGTGCATGTGACATGACCGCGTTTGTTTGCCTTTAGACTTGTTTATGGGCCACATATACATGTACATGTACACATGTGGTAGAGTCTAAAATGGAAGAAAAACCTGCCTAAGATATTCATTCAATATTGATTCAGTTCAATTATACACATACTGCCACTCTTTATTCATTCATTTTTTATTCTTAAACATGTACAGTAAACAACTAAATTATTCATACCCTTGTAAATTTGATGTTTTTGTGTGTTTTTCGTAACTCAAGAATGAAAGGTGGACTGGTTGAATATAAGGCATCTGTTGAATACTTGAGATGTAAGCGTTGATATGTCACATTCTCAAGAAACATAAATCGGGACAAATCAATTTTTCATGTACTTTTCAAAATTTGGTAATGGTATGAATAATTTAGTAGTTAACTGTACATGTACATGTAATACTCATTGAAAAATATTCAATTTGAGAATATTGCAGATAAAACAAGTCAAGATAAAACCATTTACTGTACAAAGTGTACATGTAAATAAGCCCACATCTTAGGCATATTTAATTTGTGGTACAGTTGGCAGAAAATCTGCCTGACAAACAGAATGTTGGAAAGTATTATTAATATTATTCTCTGATACATTGTACATGTATGATAATGCATTTTCCTTTTAAGGTTGATGTCATTCATTTCAATTGAGTTGAGAGAATGAGAAAAAAGTGTACCTGCTATTTGTTATGTCCTACAAATAGTACAATGTAGGCTGCTAACGATATTCTGCATAAGGATGTGGTCAACAGTGAAAATGGGATGTGGGTGTGGAGATTATTGTAGCTGTGGGAGGCTCTTCAACTTCCCTGGGAATCTCAAAAAGACCTTATGAAAAATAAAACACACACACACAACAAAATAATAATAATAATCAACAAAATCATCTGATGAAATCCTATTTTTTTGTAGGAAATTAAAAAAGAGCTCCTATAGATATACTAAAATTATTTTCATACACTGATGACCAGAACTTTTTCTGTATAATTCCATCTGGAAGCTACATTGCAGCAATAGATTAACCCAATATTAGAGATCACATGGTCCTGCAGACGTAAGAGGAGATAATGCTAGTATTTTAGGGTAGATCGATAGGGCTTTTTATTATCAGTCATAATGAGGCCGATAGGTCCTTATCTGGTACTGGAATGGGAGTTTCTCAACACTAGATTTGAGGGTGTTACATGTACAGTAGTTTACAAGCTTGATTTGCTCCTTGAACTGTTCATTCAGGGCACTAATACAGCAGTCAAGCACTTCACATGTACAATGCATGCTGTCTTTCTAATTATTAGTGAGGATTGATATTCCAATTGGATTCTACTAGTGATTATTCATTACTGCAATTATTTACAATAGTACAGTACATTGACTGTAAAACACCAAATACCAATTCAAATTCATGGAAATGCGGCAGTGCAGTTGTTGATGAGGATTAATTTTCCAGTTGGATTTTTCTGCTGATCATTCATTACTGCAATTAGAAAAGTACATTGAATGTAAAACATTGTCTGATTAAAGTAGTGGAAATATGGCAGTGTGGGGTTTGTTTTTATAAACTAAAGAGGTATAGATTTCTGCACATACTTGTTGCATGAAGAAGGACCAGAGTTATAATTTTTGTAGGAATTGAGAATTCAAGATGTTTTCACCAGGCCATCAATGGAGTGTCATGAGAAATGAGTAAGTTCATATTTTTTCTTTGTACAATACCTAGTCCTACTTACAAGTTACAGGTATGTCAATGATATAACTGTAATTATTCTTCTAATTTTAGGTCGACACAAGTATTTACATTGAAGAAAACATTAAATCAAAGTGGTTGAATTTATTTCTAAAAATGAAGGTAACAAAAAGCACATAGAACCAAATACGAAATGAAAAATGAAAAGATTTGTAGCAGAAAGGATTGTTTACTTTGTTGATAGAGAATTTGTTGATATCCTAAACACTTTTGGACAGTACAGTAGGATGGTACCCGGTAGGATGCGAAAGTTCATGTGGTTGGATAAGCAAGTGTGCGCTTGTAAAATGGCGACTGGCTGGAATGCTCCCCAGGGAGTGGAAAATGTGCATACGTTGTGTGCGGGTAAGCCTGAATCCGATGACCGGGGTAATAATATACCTGTAAAGCGCTTAGGCACATCGTTGGATCGATGTATTGGGCGCTATATAAAAAAGCGGATTATTATTAGTATGTCATCATAGCATAAATAGTAGTTTAACTTTAAGCAGTATAGTACTTGCTCATTAATCATTATACATGTAGATACCAGGTTGATATTGACCTATTCAACTCCAAAGGTAGGGGGTACTATTGTACCTTGTTAGTACATACTTTATGGAGGAGTCAATAAGAAGTCCTACTCTATCTACTCGCCCAAGTGGGGGAAAGGGGCATTGTATTTGTGAATGCTTTGGAGACCTTGAATGAAAGTAGCTTTAAGAAATGACAGAATATTGGTTAGTTTGTCCCTTTAATATATCTTGAGATCCCACCTTTCTTCAGTTGGTCCATGAGGAATACACTGAAGCCTGTTCGGACTATAGATAATTTATATGAAAATCGTTTAAAGAAACGTTGATTGAAGAATTAATATGATTTTTAACGATATGATGTTCAGACTAGAATGGGATGCTGATTCTTTATCGTCTTTTCGTTCCAAATGATGCCCAAGCAACGTTTCTTTTTATGACGTTCAGACTACAAAATTCTAATCACTTATATTGTATAGCTAGAAACGATTCTCGTATAGCTATACAATGAATTTCTGTAGTCTGAATGCAGGGTAATAGTCTCTGTGCAGTCGAGGCTAAGACTGGTATAAAAGAGGATGATACTTGTAGATCTCCCCTCCGCTCCATTCCCAGGGATGTTCTTTGGTTATGGTGCGCTCTAGTGTGGCCAGTTTAAAGCATTCCACATATATATCCGTTTTAAAAGATCCCATTTTATAGGGCAAAATATTTAGTTCACTTTTGTTATATCACTATAGGAGATAGAAAGAAGGTCCTTCGTCTAGTTTAATACATGTGTTGGTGTATCCAACCACTTGGACTTTATTCAAATAGGCCAGGACTGTAAGTCTGTACTGTTCTTGTATACTATTGGAGTGATCTAAGCCATGAAGGCCTTCGTAATTGAGTGATATTCTCAGAAACAATCATGTTTAGTGTTTGTAATGCTAGAACCGTTATTGGAAAATTTGGACTTTTCTCTTTAGCAGGATAATTGCTTTCATTGAAGTTTCACTTTTTGTAATCCTTCATAGACAGTGTTATAATATGTCCTACACCCTACATGTACATTTTGTACTTTCATCTTTGAGGAGCATTCTTCAGGGCCGTTTGTGCTGGTGTCCTTCCTACATGTAGATCATTGGATCTTGTTCAGTCGTTGTTGAAGAGTCATGAATGTTCATTTGTCGAGAATGAGTTCTGCAGTGTGTTAACTGTGACAGAAAAAGATTCTATAGATTGTACCGTTCTTCTAGTAATTGCAATTGTAGAATATTAAGTGTTTATGCATCAAGTTTATCATCAGTGAACTACCTTTACATTGTTGAAAGGAACTTATCTTTAATGGATAAATGATTTGAAGTGCTACTGAAGTATGAACAGATTGTCCCATGTATTCTACAAGTTTGTCATCATGGAATAATGTCTTTGGTTGCCAGCCAGAAGTGCGATCTTGATCTAGTCGATGTAACCTTGCGTAGAGTGTCAAACCGTTTGTTCTTTATCCATTGATTAGTTGTGCAGCCAGATTCCTAGTAATATTCTCTCAGGCTCTACTATATATAGCATTGCCAAGCTTTTGAATCAATGGGTGTTCACAATTTCAATAATTCCATCTATTCTATTCTGAAGGTTGACCAAGGATTAGTACGGTAGATCTTATTGATCAGTGTCACGCCTACTGCCCCCTGCTACACATGCCTATGCCATCAGTAGGTCTTTGCAGTACAATCGTCAATGCATCAACACTGAACAGGCGTTGTGTAGCCTGTGTTGTAAAAACTAGTTCTTTACACAGATTTGCAAATAGATGTTTATTGGACTCTCTAAAAGGAGACAAGGATTTGAACTTTGTTTATTTTGTTTGCATCAGAAATTCAGTCACACCCATGGATCTGGCGTAAATATACCTGAAAGGCTCTCAAAATTAGCGTGATAGATTCTTTAAACCCAACTGTGAGCAGTCAAAAGAATATCTGCAAGAAAACTCGAAGGACAGTCTAGACATGCAGAGCGGGGAATATTTTCTCTAACTTGAACATTGCATGACAATCGCATTGCAGCTGCTTTTTAAAAGTACACCAGAAAGAGTACTTGCCTTCTGCATATTAATGTCACAGCTGTAGTAATCTAAGACATATTTAATGAAAGAGACTCATCAGGTGTGCTGAATTTTTAATAGTGAGGATTATGCAGGAATTCTGAGTCCATGTCTACATTTTCATGCTGGAATACACTTTTATTTTCAGAAGGTATTTTCTTGGACTGCTGGGGTCAAAAAGGGCCTTTCTTTGCTGAGAAATCAGGTCTTGCCAGACAGTAGGCGTAGAAATTTGTGTGGGCGCTTGGCTGGCTAATGGATGTTAGATGCAGCTGGAGGCTATGTCTGATATGTCTCTTTGCCTAGCCATTGGTTCTCTCTGATTCTTTGACATTAACATGCTAACATTACTGTTTTGATTTGTAAGACTCTGTGAAGTTGGACTCTCGTTTTTTACGCAAGAACTTTTTAAGATGCAAACTTCTGTCGAGCACTTTTGATGATTTTACATGTACATGTACATAACCATCTTTCCCTGAAAGCATCTACATCTACAGGTGTATGTGCCTGATTTTACTCTGTTTAATAGAGTTCTCCATCTACAAATCAAACCTGGGCTGCACATCTTTGCATGAACCACACACTAATGAATATTGATTGTGTACTCCAGATTATTATCTTACCGGTACTCTCTAATACCAGCCAAGGATGAGTTGGTACACATAGTTATGTTCCTCTTGGATGTTTACTTATCGTGCCGGATTTATTAGGATATAATACCATGAAGCGAAGTGAAAGCGCCACGACATCCATGAAGGAAAAAGTCAGGTAATAACAGGATATTATTTTATGAATGTGCTTTCTCTACAATTACTGTATTTTATGTTCTATATTCAGCTTAATTTAAAGTTAATTTCAAACCTTAAAAAAGTGTGCTTTTTGCCATTTCAGCACTGGTCCTAAAATTCAGTTTATTCATAATCTGTTCTTGTACTTTAACTACTAACAGAAATCTAACCTTGATAGCGAGTTGCTCTGAAGGGACACAGAAATATCAGAGGAACAAATTTTTGAAGTTTGACTAAAATATGACAAAGTTTTCAATTTGTATGAACCCCATAACAAATTATGACAACTTTTATTTGAAGGTTGTGAAAGCGCCTTACATAAAACATTTACCAAGTAAACAATGTGAATCTCTGAGCCAAGAACTGCTTTTTTTCTTGACATAGCAAAATTGTGTATAATGCTCATTGTACAACTCAAAACTGTCCCTTAGGTCGAAAGATCATATTTCGTCTGCATATTATATTGTATACTCATTGTAAAACTAAAAACTGTCCCATAGGTCGAAAGATCATTATTTTCATTTACATAAGTATTATATATTGTATGCTCAAATTGTAAAACCCGAAACTGTCCCGTTGTTCGAAAGATCATATATATTTCTTCATTTACATACATGTATATATATTGTATGCTCAAATTGTAAAACTCAAAACTGTCCTGTTGTTCGAAAGATCATATTTCTTCTACATATGATATATCATGGGCACGTGATGAAATAATAATGCTGGTATGAACATTTTAAAGGTACAATGTATAATATGGACTTCTAGTAATGATGGGACATACATATGTTTCACAATATGAAACAAAATTGCATTTTTGTGGTATATACATGTATGTTGAGCACTCATGGTAGAAATTGCAGTTGTAATAGATAATAATGAGCAAAGAAACATCAGGAAATCAAGCCATTGGTCTAAAGTCACTCTAAACATTTATTTGCAAATCTATGCATATTTTGCTTTAATAAATACCGGTACAGTGAATTTCCAGAAGCTATTTGTTTATTTCTTTATACTTTGCTATTCCAGATATTCAATCATGCAGTCTCTATTTATGTACACATGATTTTATAAATCAATTCAGAACTAGTAATTACTAGTCCATCTCAAAATGCAATTCAATTACTAGTACTCGGGTTTTCTTTAATGTTTAGTCGAGACATGTATCAGTTATCGCTGTTTTAGATAAGAGATTGATATATATACACGTACACTGTAGGCCTACGTGTACTTGTGAAGTACACGGTAAATAGATAGAGATATTTATTTTGTCATGTAAATTATACTGAAAAATAAAATGATAAGTACATTACATGTGTATATAAAGAGATTAGCATATTATGCATGTATTTGTACATGTACATGTAGGCATAGGGAAGAACCGTAGGAGATACAAAATATTTAAATTTACAGATATAAGCCTTTGTCAAATAGTGACAGATTTATTAAAAAATTAAAACTTGAAAATGGGGCGGAACATTTTCTAGGTGCGCACAATTCACAAAAACAAAGAGGATACTAAGTCTGTTAGAAAAGATGACGAAACAAAGAAAAGACATGTACCGTAGTCATATGTCTATCACACTCAAAGGTAGTAAATGTACATGGGCATGATATGTAGTTTAAGTTGTAGTTTGGACTAGTTTGGACAGAACAACAACACACATACAAAAAAAACAAAAGAGATAGGTGTAATTCTTCATACGTGTACAATATAATTGTGTGTAAGGGTGCAAGATTTTCTAAAAATGTAGAAATGCCTTGAAGCAAAAAGGGAATTTTATTGACTATTGTTAGCTGTGTAGTGACCCTTTTTGGAACACAATGCATCCGGATCTTGCTCATACAGCAGTGTGAGGAAAGCTGTTTACACTAGAGTAAAAACGTGTTAAACCTCATATGACTGTTGAAAAGTTTGTTGACCTTGCCAACTTGTCCACTTTCAAGGTCAGTTTCCTGACCAACTGACTGACATGTAGTCTGCAAGCGCAGCTAACACTAATACATGTACATACTCATACATGAGCCAACCTAAAACAGTTTGACACATTGGTTGGCAGGAAGACCTCCGGGGCACACCTGTAGGTCTACTTTGTTGATAAAATTGTCTACACACCACCTTGCATATATGTACTAGTCTGCAAGCACAGACTCTAGTTTGGCACTTTGCTGGCACAATTTTTAAAGCCTTGAGCAGAGCCTAGATCAGCCAGTTTCTGGTCCGGAACATCAAAAGCACAGAGCCTATTGTAGTCTCATTTGGTAGACACTAGTATGCACGACTGACAAGGGATTTGTCCCTGCAAAATACATGTGTACATACAGTATTAGGATTCGCACCTGCAGAATTCTTATGTACAATGTAGGCTATAGGTACAAAAAAATGTACCGGTAAGCCTGTAAGTCTACATGTATTATGAGTGTACAGAAAACTTTAATGTAGGGACTAGGGGCACTGCTAAATGGGGGGGCACTGATCCAAAATTAGAACTTTGTCACCAATTCACAAATCAGATCACGTCTTTTTAATTTTTTTATTTTCAGATTACTTGTTTGCAAAACTTATTCCAACAAACCCTTCCGAAATGGTGTAGCAATGACCCTGACATACATGCGTATTTGAGAGTAGGCTTAGCTATCCCTGCATGCTTCTCCAAGAGAGCAATTAACTAGAAATTAGTTTAGGAAATGCTTTGAGTACTGGATCTTGCAACAGAACTTGAGGGGTTATATTAAAAGGTTAGGCCTAATGATTAACCATAGATCAAACAGCGATGTGAATGGGTTGTTATGTACAGTGCGTTCTGGAAAGATGTGCTGCTTTTAGGTATGGAATGGACGAAAGTATGAACAAACATGTTCATGGATGACTGAGTGAAGGAGAGACAGAGACAGAGACAGAGAGAGAGAGAGAGAGAGGGCAGAGTGAAGAGAGAGAGACAAATTAGGAGGAAGAGGAGGGTTAAAGTTGATACTTATAGGAAATAAAATCAAATAAATATAGTTTAGTTTATAATTGAATGAGTTATTAAAGCAATTTATGCAGCTAACATGCCATGAAAGTGTGCAGTTTTGTGTTTTATGAAAATCGAATTTCACTAAATTGACTCTATCCTGACCTACGAAATCGCCTAAGGGAAAGTGGCTGTGTGAGTGACGTCAGAGCCGGGATATGCTTCACGCAGCTATAGGGACTAACTGCGATCTACACACAAATGTTCATAGAGTGGATGTCAGTCCACTCTCTCAAAACGATTGAAATATTGCCTGAATGGTCAATATCTGACATACAGTTGTCCTCTCCCGTCCTGAAACATATCCTAATGTCAATATTCATGTCATTATTGGCATTGAAAAAGTGACAATATCCGTAAAATAAGTGTTTACAACTCAACTTTTTCACCGGCTTTAGCTTGCCAGCTGAGCTGTATGTACACGGAGATAGTATGAAAAATCAACCTAGCTGTGTTTCAAAACAAAATTACCTATAGTAGAATCATGTTCGAGGTGGAATTTCCTTTGACATACCAATGAATAATGTTTCTTCTCCATTTTCATTTGTCGATAACTATAATTCCATAGAATAGTTTATTTCTCGTTTTGTTTTGGTTTGGTTTCGTAAAGTTTCGTCTATCGCGACTGAAATGCAAGCGTATAGTACTGTGTGTGTGCGGTGTGCAGTGCAGTCACGTTTACGTGTGTTTTTGTGCGTGCAGGTAATATAAATCCGCCAGTGATACTAAATTCAATCAGCGATCAGCCGTGTAGGTAATGCAGCTGCCAAGAGCCGCACTACTCGCAGATGAATCGTAACAACAGCAGAATCGCCTCGATTTTCCAGCTAATCTAGCCGTAATACGATCAACTAAATGAAATATTCTTCGATTTGTTTGAATTTTATTTTATTCATAATAATGATCAAATCAATACTACATGTAACTGTTTTTTTTTTTCATAGTGGAAGAGGTGAAGTCTCTGACTGATATGTCAAAGTGAAACTACATGGTGGCAAAAATCGCCGTCACCCAACTCCCCTTATAATATATGCAGGCTTGCTGTACAACAAAGCCGGGGACACAGCCATATAGTTTCACCTTCTTTTTCCCCATTTGTCAACGTTTTTATTTCACAAATAATACATTTCTTAGAATATCAAGATGGAAATATTAATGAGAAGTAACTTACAAACGATGTTGTATTATAATTTATTCTATAGTAAGGGTAATAACACATAAGTTGAAGCTGTGTTTTCAGCCTTATAATGTTATACATGCATTCTACTAGATACCCGGAAGTGGCACACTAGCCACACCTCCCTTTTCCTACGTCACAGCTAAAGGCCGTTTCGGATGACAATAGGGCAAATTTGTCCCAGAGAATAGGGTGATTGTTTTCACCCTAATTTCGCTTTTTTGGAAGTGTTATATTGTTTGAATGTCATCCAAGCTCATTGTATCGCTTATAAGCTTTCTGTAGATATGAATATCTCATATTTAGGGCTCTTCTATGAATATCAACTTTAAGGGAGAGAGATACAATGTATGAACATGATTATCTACTGAGAGAGAGAGAGAGAGAGAGAGAGGGGGAGATAAATAGAGATAGATTGATAGAGAGAGAGAGAGAGAGAGAGAGAGGGGGTTAGAGCATTGGGGAGTTGGGGCATGAAAGAGACCGACAACAAAAATAGCGAACAGTCAATTCCTTTCTCTTTTTTCTTTCTCCCAAATTGATGATCACGTGTAAACATTGACAGGTACATACTAATGTGCCTCACGCCAATGATGAGTCATCTTTTATATACCTTTCACTGAACATTGTACTGTACAGCCAATAAATGTGTAAATTTTACGAGCTTTACCTACGTGCATTGCAACATGTTCCTAGCAAATCAATAAGGCACTGCAATGCAGTTGCATTATTTATTTATCATTTTTAAAAAAATAGAAGAAGAAGAAAAAGAAGAAAAAAAACCTGTAGGAAATGCTGGTTCATGTTGGCTGTAATACAAACCTAAAACTGCTGGTACAGTGGTGTACTTCTGGTTTCTAGGCAAGGTCCTTCCTTGCCTTGTAGTAACTCTTGAGCAGCAAAATGCAGGGAAGGAATGCCTTCATGTTGTAGGCAATGATCTGTATTTTGAGACCTGAGTAAAAGTGTGTTTCACCTCTCCATGTACTAGTATATTTAGAGGAAAGGAGCTACAGACAAAGGATGTAAGTCATAAAAATTATCATTATCATAACTCTATGACTTTAGAAGTGGACTTCTTTTTGTGCAACTCAATTTTCTTATTTATAATTTTTTAATATACATTTACAGTAAGCTTTGAAGGTTTGAGGGCAATTAGAGAAACTTGTGTTTACAAGCAGATGGTACTTCCTTTTTGTAAGAGCCAGTAAGGATAGATTTAGATTACTAATTGAGTCAATATTAGCTGATTAAGATGTGTCACTTATCTGCATAGTAATATCAACCAATGTTGCTGTAGAACCTATCCCTATTAGTCATGATTCAGTGTCTGTACTCCGTAGACTAGCTATACATCTACGTGTACATTGCACATCACCTATATGTAATGTTTACATGTACATGTAGCCCATCTTGTCAAGACCATTGTCCAAATGATACATGTACATGTATACTGCAAGACATGGACATGTACATTTTATGAAAGTTTCAAAAGTTGAGTCTGTATATTCAGACTACACATCTGACAGATATATTTTTTTTCTCACTCTACCTATGTATAGAGAAATTATCGTACAGAATGAAATACTCCTCTATTTTGCTCTAACTTTTATATTTTTGAACTCATTTTTGAGGACCTTAACTTAAGTGAGAACAAACTGCATCATTTGATTATGATGAATGTATCATTTATGAGTTCAGGCAGGGAGATGGGAGTGAATCCTCCTGGTCTGAAAATGAAGACTACATATGTGCGCAGGTGGAAGAAGATGATGATGTATCTTTCCGATGATGTCTTGATGTGTCATCATATCGCTGTCATCTCACTTCCTTACAGTACCTACGGATGTTCTCTTAAGTTAAAAACTTCCCTGCAGTGTAGATGCCAAGTAGTCTACAAGCTCAGACTCTCTGGAATCTACTGCACCATGAAGGTTTCAGTGAGGAAATACTTGTGCATGGGAGCGTAGAGCAATTTGTTCATCCGTCGCATGAATAAGCACCCATGGAAAACTCGAAAATAGTGCTGGAAAATAAAGAAAACGCCATTAAAAGGCAAAGTATGAACTGTAAATTACCCCGCCAATAGCTGACTTAAAATGCATTTTTAATATTTTTAAAAGTGCATCAATGAATGCAAAGAGTTTGTTGACTCTTTGTTCATTTCTTTATCATGAATTTTCTGGAATTTATGTGTGCAGTCGGACTTCCATTAGAATATTCTTACAAATACAAGTCACTAATTAATGACCCTGTAGTAGCCTACTGTGAAATGATCGAGTACCATATACGTGTAGTTTAAAACCAAAGAGATCTCTTTGTTAAAACTAACACTCAATAATTATCCTCCTGTATAATTTTGCATCAATTGAATACACAGATGCCAATGGAAGAAAGCAAAGGAAAATAATGTGGCAGCCTGCAAATAATTTTTCAAAGCTCACTTCAAAATGGAAATGTGTTTAATACTTGACTGTAGAAGACAGCTGTTTAGAATAAGCATCTCAAAATCAGGGAAATCTGACGAATTGAATTATGCTCTTGCAAAACATATCGAGGCAGAGAGAAAGAGAGAGAGTGAGAGGAATAAAGAGATTATTGACAAAGCTTATGCACTATTATGTGATTGAGGATTAGATAATATTAGCAGGGTTTAGAGTCGGATCAGTGTTGATCCTTTGAGTTTTTAATCATCCCTTTTATACTTGCAGCACACTGTCCAGAGACTGAGTTCAATTTTTGTTTAGTGTTACAATACAATTTTTCTGTGATTGTTTAATAGTGCAATATTGTACATGTTCTGTAAAATGTACCACACACCCTGTACATATTTTATACGTACAGCTTCTACACTGATTGTCAAGTAGCTTTTTCAAGTGATGGTTTTGAGTATGGTTTTGAGTATAAGGTACCTTTTTCTTTACTTATCATTTTTTACATTTTTGAAGAAAATTAACCACATTATTGTATTCCACACTCTGATCATAGCAGAAATACCTTGTACATGCATGTACTCATTTGATACCTTGACACAGGAAGGGAGTGACCACTATCAATAGGGGGGTCAAGTACCTTCCCAAGGTCAGCCTGGAAACTGTCATCATTGGTCAGTCCAATGGACAGCATTCTCCACCATACCCGTGAAATATTAACTGCACTCTGATAGCAAAAATAGATTTTACAGGGTATGTTTGTTCACCAACCGAAAAGAAGCTCTAATTTTTGTGTGGAAAATCTGGCCTAACTAATATGCGTCTTTGTTTTTTTAAATCTTCAAACAGAAAGGGAGTGACCGCAATCAACAACGGGGTCAAGAACCTTCCCAACAGCCTAGGACCTATCATCCTTGGTCAATCCAATGGAAAGCGTTCTTTACCAGACTCCATGAACATGGACGAGAATGAGTTGCTGTCAGAGCCCAAGTACCGGGCCTATGTCACCGCGGTGGAGAAGGCCCTCAAGGCCTTTGAGTACTCCAGTGAATGGGCGGATCTCATCTCCGCATTGGGAAAGCTGAACAAGGTATGGCATTACCGTCAGGGCTAGACCCCTTTCACTTTCATAGTAGGATCTGGTAATAAAACTGACTCAAAAACCTTCACATTTCTGTATCTGATATCATACAGATAAATGAGTACATGTACAGAACTTTGTTGTACCAGTAAACAGCTACTTCTATTCATCCCAACATGCCTGTTGTTTACATGTTAAAAGGTTTTACTTTGTTTACTTGGTTAATCATGTCCCACAGTATGTGAACGAGGCTTTAGAGTACATTTTTTAGTCTTAAGTAATTTACAAATAAATGAATTAATATTGTAAAACAAAAATCCTCCTTGTTTACATAAATTTACATAAAAATTCAAAAGACAAAGTATTCTAAAGGGTTCATATCTTTCCACACATAGGGCAAGTAAAACAGAGAAGAAAACAAAATCACATGATCATTTATTAAATCAAATGTATAATATCTTGCCAATTTTGAAACTATTGTACTTCTCTTGTATTCTTTGCTGTCTAAATATTTACAAATAACTGGAGCAGGATTTTACCACTTCCACACTTCAAACAAGTTTCATTTTCATTTTGTATCTTTTCCATTGTGAGTGAGAAGAACAGTTTGATTAATTAGCCTTTATAATTCATGTGACTTCCTTTCCTGTATGAAGGTCAAAGCCATTCCTTAAGAGTGTAGAAAAAATAATGAAAACTAAAAGTGAGATTGAATTTCTAATTGTATTCTATTGCTAAGATTTTGAGTCATAAACATGCAGAATAGAGCTAATTTATGCCCTAAACATTCATACACATTTTGTTGTGTATACATTATGTGATAGAGAATATATGTATGAATTCACTGGCTAATCCTTAATACGTTAATATGCCATTCTTGTATAGCACCTACAGGGTATTACATTATGAAATAACATCTCTACGCGCTTCCAAACGACTTGGATATATACATGTATAATCCAGCTTTCGCTCTAGCAACTGTATTGCTCAGTACATTCAAGGAATTAATCCTACCTAGTATCCACTTACACCTGGGTTGAGTGTGGCAAATGTAGATTTATGTCTTGCCGAAGGGAGGGATTTGAACCCTGAACCTTGTGATTCACAGTCTGGAGACTTCTCCACAGGCCCACAACACCTAATCATTAACCCACTGCGAATGGCTTACACTACTTTAACATCAATATTCCATTGACTTCACAAAAAATATTTGTATAACCTTAATTTAATAATGTGATTGATGATAACTTCTTCCTATACCGGTATACATCTAGGTCCTGCAAACAAACTCCCGGTACCGTATCATTCCGAAGCGTCTCTTGATTGGCAAACGCTTGGCTCAGTGCACGCATCCTGCCCTTCCTAGCGGTGTCCACCTCAAGGCCTTAGAAACTTATGATCTTATCTTTAGATTCATCGGACCAAAGCTGCTATGTCAGGTAAGCCGTTAGAGCAAGAGTTTTTAAGAGGCCCAAAGAGCAAAACCCAACAGGCATACCCATAAGGCTTAAAAAAAAAAACTTGTTGTATTGCCCTTTAGGTGCCAAAACATGGGTCGATCGGTCAGAAAAGTTTTTATTTTTTTAAACTTTTTTTTTGTCGCCCTCTGTGGGCCGATATTTTTCAGCTTTGAATGTTTTTCTTTTTTTTTCCCGCCCTCTTTTGGCTGATATTTCTCAGTTTTTAATGCTTTAATACATGTGTTTCAGCGTCATCATTCCATTCATATCTTTTACACCTCATAATAATCCATGGTTTGCAATGTTTGTGTTGAGACAACACTCTGTGCTTCCCAGCTGACGAAGTTGGTTTTCAACACTGCGCATGCGCGGCATTTAATTCACGGGCTGACAGCACTGAATGACCACCAATTGAAAAACATGTTAATATCCACTCTTTGAGAGCTCGATTTGAGACTGTCAGGCAATATATCAACGGATTCCATTATCAATTGATGAAAAATTTAAAATTTGTCTCGATGTATATGTCCTTTCATCTCGTCTTTACGTAAAATTTCATTGTTTTTTAGTGCCTTCAATATGTGTCATGAATATAAAAGTGTTGTGAGCCATTCCGTAGAAATCACCCAAATCTCCCTGGTTTCTAGCTGGAGCAGTGCATGGTATAAACACGTACACGAGGCCGGGGTCTACTTGCATGTTTACGCTAGTAGGATTTTGAAACTAGGGCAGAAGGCGAGTGAGAATTTGGGGATAATTTGATTTTATGCATTTACATCCCATTTAAACAAACAAAATACATATTTTTTATTCATTAATAAAAAACATTCTAAAATACGGTAAAAAAAAAAACCTTTTTTAAAATTCCGACCGTAGATTTTCAGATTTTTGGGTCGGTCGCAAAGGGCAATACAACAAGTTTTTATTTTAGGCCTAATAAAGGGCATAAAACCATGACGTGCACTGTAATTTAAAGTGAGTCTGTAATATCACTGTTTCTCCCTAGACTAGCTAGATGAAGTAAATATGTAAAATCATCTACAACTTCGTTCAAGTTTACCCAGGTAATTGAAGCACGACAACTATCCTAATGCAATTTTTGAATGGTGTGTAAATTGGATGGATTTGTTTGTCACACACTTTTCCACTCCATTACCAATATTATATATAAACTTTGTATTAGGCGATTATGAATTCTAAGTATATACTTATGAAGTATTATGTACCGAAGTTTTGCAGTATTTATCTCTACAGGATCAATCAAAGGAAAACAAAATATTCATGTTTTTATGATATTAGATACACTGAATCTCATATTGATCCAACAATTCGTAGACACAGCCCTTGATTATTTATATGTAGCATTAAGCCAGATTGTGGTTTATGTGTTCAGCATCCATGGCAGACGCTGCAATGCCATATGGCTGCTAGAATCCACATTTTTCAATCATTTTTTACCAAATGATATCTTCAGAGTACTGAGGGATTTTGTTTTGATTCAGCTACTGAGTCTTTTTTTTTTCATGTCTGTTTGCGTAGGGCATTGACCTTCTACAATGCATACATATTATGTTTGTAAACATTGTTCACAATTATAGATACATGTATATCTGCTATTGAAGCTCTCATTTTTTATGTCTGTTTGCTTAAAGCAAGAAGGAATTGGGACCTGCCTTTCTACAATGCTTACATGTATATGTACAGTATGTTTGTAAACATTGTTCATAATAATACATTTGTAGATATACATGTATGTGCTACATGAATGTGTAGCTTACATTGCATAGTAGAAACCACTGCTTTATTATTGTGGGAAAATCTTGTAGTTAATAGCATCTGGTCTTTAAAACTGAACAGCTGGTGGTTTTATTTTTGTGTTTGCACTTTATACATATATCTATAAAAAGGGTTATTATCACCTGGTTGCAGTTGGTTACTGTGCATTCACTTGCTAGTTGCTACCATTGATGATTTCAATCTTTAGCATTATGAAGATCAAGATATCAATTGTGGTGGATTCCGACTTAGTTGTGCTAGCTAGATTAACTAATTTGTATAGCTTTATACAATGGATCTTAACTCTTTGCCCGCCACGTACACAATCCCCCCTGTGCCACATTGTTTTTAGGGTGCCACCTTAGGAGGGGTTCTGCATGGACTATGCTTATTCAACTCGCAATAACTTTTGATTGGTGTACTGTAATGAAAAACTTTGTGTAGCAATATTGTATAGAAATTAATAGTCTTGCCAATGGTATCATTTTTGTAATGTATATTATCATAAATTTTGAGATTATCAACTATACATTTTGTATCCAAGTTAATAGGGGCCATCCTAGCTCATCAGAATATTTGCAAAAGCAGTTTCAAAAACTCAATTTTTCTCGGAAAATGTCAATGTAAACAATGTCTGCAAAAGCGGTGCAATGAAGTGTGATGTGTATACAATGCGAAGCACGCGTTACTATTGTGTGTGTGTGCGTACAATAGAATTAAATGCGTTCCGTGTGTATTGTGAATGAAATGTGACTTGAGTCGAAGTTGGCAGCCCGCTGTATGTTCCGCTAGCCGAACGTAGCGGGCAAAGAGTTAATTAAAAAATATAAAAAACCTCAATATATTTTGTATAATAATCCTCAACATATTGGTGTAAAAAAAAGGTAATGTGTATAGTATCTTGAGTTTTAATACTATAGTAAAACAAAACAAAACAAAACAAAACAGTAGTCCTTGTCAGAAGTCTTAAGCAATCCTATGTTTTGTTAAGAACAACTGTAGAACAAGGACAACTATAAAGTGATACTGCAGTAATGCTCTATGAATGGTATACTGGTATTAAGATTAAGATATCTTATGTTTTTAAAACATGTTCATAAGAAAGTATACCGGTACTTATAACAGTATACTTAGAATTATACTAAGAAGAAAAAAATGATTTTCTTTTCAGGACATGTTCATATACAGTGCAGGCCTGTTCCCTCTGCTCGGCAATGCCTCTATGTCAGTCAAGCCCGTTCTACTCAACATATACGAGGAGCATTATCTTCCGTTGGGAGAGCATTTGAAGCCTGCCCTCACAGGTCTCCTACAGGGGATTCTTCCTGGTTTAGAGGAAGGTTCAGATTTCTTTGACAGGTATGGTACATGGGATGTGACCTGGCTTGCAGGCCGAAGTGGGTTTTTTAGTGTTTAATTGAATGGCAACTGCGTGCAACAAAGGGCCTATGCATATTGATTGAGCTCTGTGTTATAAGATACAATCCACATAAAAATCTGCCACGGTTTACCACCCCGTATATGAAAGAGGCTGAAAGGAGTTTGTATACTTTCTCAGAAAAAAGAACCTTAACCTTACTCGTTCTCATTGTCAAACTCTTGGGTCAGTATTCTACTTATTCAGTTGAACCTGACCCTGGTTCTGAAATCATGTTTAACAAAAGGAAAACTTAGGCCTCAGACTAACTTCACCGATTTTGAACAAAAGCCCAAACGCAGCGTCGGGTTTAAATTTTAGTTGAATACGGGCCATTGAGTCTGTATATTCTGCAAATTATTCACTGTGATACATTAAAGTATTACTTCAGCAATCAATCATTAAAATGGTTTAGAAGTTGTTAAATTTGTGTTTGCTGGGAACTTGATGATAAAGCATAGTAGAAGCTCTTTATTATCTCCACATATTTGTAATTTCATTTCCTTTCTTCTTTTTTAAATCCTAGTACCAACACGTTACTAGAGCAGCTATGTGCCGGCATGGTCAAGTCAAACTTCTATGGTGCTTTGTGGGAATGTGTTCTGTCCAGTCCAGTGGTCAGACTACCGGCCATCTCCTTCATCCTGTCTCAGGTGGACAGAAAACTGCCCATCAGTGACCAGAAGTACTTCCTTGGTAACAACAAGTGCATCATGGTCAGTACTTATATTTCTCTTTATCTCTTAATCATCATTGAATCTGCTATGTGAAATTTACATTACATTATTAGCAATATTATGACAAACATCAGAATCAGGAGAACTATTACATAATTCGTATTGAGTGCAGAACAGAGTTGAAAACCATTTGCAAGGGTTATGTTCTCTACACTTTGTATCGCCTTTGCTTAGTCATATTAAATTCAGAATGTTTTATAGTGAGATCAGGTATAGATGGTGTACTTTCACTCTCTAAATGCATGTACACAAAATGTACGTTCATATGCGTACAATTACCTATTGAGTACGAAGCCCAAGATACATGAAACTTGAAGAGGGTATATGATGAACGTGTGTCATAACAGTCAAATAGTATAATAATAATAATAATAATGTAACTTATATCGCGCCAAATCCACTCTGTGGAGTGCTCAAGGCGCGTGTAAACAGGAAAAACGATCAAGACTTGAAAAGGAATGTTTTGAGATGAGTTTTGAAAGAATCAGAAGATAAACATTTTTGATGTCTTCAGGAAGGCCATTCCATAATTTAGGACTAGAGTATGCAAATGATCTTTCCACGTTTTGGTAATTTTGGGGTCACAAGAAAATTGGAAGTGGATGAGCGTAGAGGTCTTGCAGGAGTGTAGTTTTGGATTAGAGAGATAAGGTATTGAGGAGCAGAGCCGTGAACGCAATGAAAGGTAAGCAACAAAATTTTGAAAACAATGCGATCTTTTACTGGGAGCCAGTGTAGCGACTGCAAAACTGGGGAAATGTGGTAAATGATGGATTCATGATATCAGATAAAGTATGAGACACTAAGAACAGGGTGGATGTGTGGGTTTATTGCTGTTTGGTCTACAACCAGTTTGTCTACTACCCATTGGTCTATTCCCATATGGTAAAACTGTAATGAAGATCCTTTTTGTGTTAATGCAATGAGAAGTAGCCATTGGTAAAAAAAAATTAGTGATACTGAATTGTATTTGAAATGAATGCATGGTTTCTTTTGCAGGTGAAAGCTGTATGTGCAGCCATCAACGATGCTGTGGTGCTCGTTCAGCGCAGTGTGCTAGACCTTATAATGATCTGCTTCCCCATCCACAACTGCGGCTTAGAGCCTGATGAACTTGCCCAGCTACTCACGGCATCTCTCAGTGTTCTTCTCCGTCGGGACATGTCCTTGAACAGAAGACTCTTCTCCTGGTTGCTAGGTATCGAGAACGGTAAGAAGCTACCCAGCCTGCCTCCTGCTCCTCCTGTAGGGATGGACAAATCTGTGATGGCGCATCGAAGAACCAATAGCGTGCTTACCAATGACAGTATGGTTAGCAATGAGGATGAGGTGTCAGAGTACTTTGAGATTCATTCCAAGCAGTTGCTGATCCAGGGGCTGCGGAAGTGGCTCCACGATCCGCCGCTGGATCCATACAACCTGGACAGCAAACAGCGATTCTTCAAGCCTTATCGCATCCTGATCAGCCTTCTGGACAAACCGGAGATCAGCACCCCTATCATCGATGAAATCCTCCTGGAAGTATTCCTGGCTCTCTTCACCCACTGCACCAAGCGGAAGGTACCCTCAAAACCGGACAACTCTGTACCCTTGGCGACAAACAACGAAGCAGACTTTGCTCATTGGGAGATGCTGCAGGAGTAGAGAAGCCCATCGAGCTGATCAAGACGGCTAATTTGCTCTTTAACTCTTTTGAACCGTACTTCATATGGGAATACATTGCCCAGCAATTTGAATTGTGCTGTCAGCATAGTGTGCTTCGAAGTACTGCACAGGGCTCTGTCTCTACCAGCTCTACCAGTACTAACTTTACTTGTACCAAACTTTGTGTCCTTGTCAGTTTCCTCCTGGACATTGTGGCCTTAGTGAGTACTTACACTATCTTTTGCATGTCTTACTTAAATAATAAACATCCAAATTCATACATACATGTATTGATGATGGTGGTTCTAGAGCATTTTATTTTTGGGTGGTCTATCGGACAACACTGTTAGTACAGTATCTCAAGGTCCTTTTAAACTTTGAACTTCATACTTGGTGTCATTAATTGTCACATTTAATAGGGGATTAACCTGCAAATAATTTCAGTTGATTTTATTTAAAAATTGAATTACCAATGTCAATGTATGCAAAAACAATTTTCCTCATAAGTTAAGACTTAACTTAAGATAAAATTCTTGTAGAGAATTTTGACTACCGGTATGTTTGACTATGTTTCTCTTTTCTTATTGACCCTTGATAGATGATAGAGGATTAAGAGTCTTTCTGTTGGCTCCATTAACTGTTATTTCAATGACCATTCTCCACACAGGAAACCTACCCTGAAACCCCAACAGAGTATTTACCGCAGCTTCTGTGCAAGATCATCATGACCCTGACCAACTACTGTGGCTACCTGGACCTGAGTGACATTCACCATGCCCTTGGGCTGTGCCTCAAACTGCTGACCAAAGTCCAGCCATCCATGGTGACCAGCCCTGATACCAAGACTGGTCTGATACCGCACCCTGAACCAGACCAGCTTCCGCAGGCTCTTCTCAAGCAGTTGGAGGGAATAGAGAATGGGTACGAGATGATTGAACATGAGCGTAGTGAAGCCAGGCAAGAGAGAGCTCCAGTTCCTACACGAGAGGGTGAGCAGTCTGATGCGAAGGGGATGAATATAGGAACAGAACTGAAGGATAAGGAAGAGGAGAAGCAGGAGGAGGAGGAGGATGATGATGAGAGGAGTACACTAATTGATGCAAAGGACAAGGATAGTGATGATGATTCAGGGACAGTGCAATCGCTTGACCGCCTTTCCTCACAGCCTCAGAAATTTAGCGAGAACAACCCTCCACCCACCCGTCTGCGTCGTCCCACCAGCCTCAGTAGTAGACAGGACTCCAGTTCCCTCCTGGACGAATCTATGGACAGTCCTGAACAGGCCAAAACAGTTGATAGAAAACCACCTAATCCTAGCATCTCATCCATGGGCAACAGTGAGAGCGATAAGGATGGACCTCCCATGTTCTTGATGCAGGCCTGCGTTCAGTGCTTTCAGACATTCTTTGCCAAACTGATCACCAAGAAGATCTTGCCCAACGCGGACATCGTCAAGACATGCATGACCAAGCTTCAGGTGGGTGACGTGGTTGCTTCCCCTGTCAAAGGTTCCTCGGAAAATGGTCAGGAAGAGCCTGGGGATGCTTTTGACAAAGACAATAATGAGGCAGAGGAGGGAGAGATGAAGAAGAGGAATTCATGGGAGGAGTTGCCATGGAAACCAAAGAGCGACAAGATGGAGGACGTGAGGACAAGAACAGACTCTGCGTTGACAAGTGATGAGGCTGCCAGGCATTATTTAGGTGAGCAGATTTAATCTCTTCCTCTATGCCTGATTCTTAATAGTTTGAAATGTAAATATTGTTAGCTTGATAATATTACGTGTAGCTGGAAATATAGCATAAATTAATTTCTTGAAATTATGTTAAGTTGTGTACTACAGATCATGGCCCATGAACAACATTTTGATACACAATGTAAGCTTTGTCCTTTGTTTTCCAAACAAAATATTTTGTATATACATAAGCATTCATACATTGTATTCATGTGCATTTTTAAAAATCTATGAGTACATGTACATGTATGTTCTCTATGATATCTTTGTGAATGTTGATGATATTTTTTGTTTGATTTGTATCATTGTAAATCTCTATTATTTTTGTGTCCTATGTAGCTGATGTGACTATCAATTGTTCATCATCCAAGGTGCTATGTCAGGCATTCAGTACAGCTTGTAATCTGTTGGTTGAGTTTGCTTGCTTTCCAATGTACTGTAACGAGACCATTTCAGCTTCATTACTCAAAGCACCCAGGATCAAAGGTGAGTAATGTGGAACTCTCATCTATATCTTCAATATACATGTATAAAAGTCACTTCAGATATGATAGAGATGGCTCTGTTATCTTATACTGCATTATATTTCAATAATAATGCAGTATATACATGAGCAGAAAGAGGTGACAAAATAGAGTGTAATTTAAAATCTTTAGAAAAATGGTCCTCCCGAATTAATTGTGGTTCCTAGGAATATGCTGGTTAATCTATATTCAGTCCCTTCTTCTCCTGTTCCAACTTGCCTGTTGTATGATTAACCCACAGGGAGTATGCTAGGCCTGCCAGACTGGCTTCAGAATCTCCTGACCCGTTGCTGCTTCCTCAAAGACTTTAAAACACAGACCATGGCAATCTCAACTGTCCTGGAACTCCTAACCCTGACCAATTCTTATGTTTTATTAGTATATTTAGAACTTATTTTATATTTAGTCCCACATACTTGTTCTTATGTTTCCACTTACCTACCACAAGGAGTATGCTAGGCCTGCCAGACTGGCTTCAGAATCTCCTGACCCATTGCTGCTTTCTCAAAGACTTTAAAACACAGACCATGGCCATCTCAACTGTCCTGGAACTCCTAACCCTGACCAATTCTTATGTTTTATTAGTATATTTAGAACTTATTTTATATTTAGTCCCACATACTTGTTCTTATGTTTCCACTTACCTTCCACAGGGAGTATGCTAGGCCTGCCAGACTGGCTTCAGAACCTCCTGACCCATTGCTGCTTCCTCAAAGACTTTAAAACACAGACCATGGCCATCTCAACTGTCCTGGAACTCCTAACCCTGACCAATTCTTATTGTTTTATTAGTATATTTAGAACTTATTTTATATTAAGTCCCACTTACTTGTTCTTATGTTTCCACTTACCTACCACAGGGAGTATGCTAGGCCTGCCAGACTGGCTTCAGAACCTCCTGACCTGTTGCTGCTTTCTCAAAGACTTTAAAACACAGACCATGGCCATCTCAACTGTCCTGGAACTCATAACCCTGACCAAGTCAGTCATGTCAAGCTCAGACAACAAACTGGTGCTGCCCAACCCGCCCAACTCACCCCGCTTTGAATCAGGGACAATATCAGTGGTACTCATCCCAGCTATCTCATCCAAACACTTGGAATGCCTCAACTACAGCTCCAGCTTTTTCCAGGTAGGGAAAGCCATTTTTATGCCTCCGCTGCAAAGTAGCCAGAGGCATTATGTTTTATGTCCGTCCCGTTCTCGTGATCGCGTTATCTCAAGAACCGATTGATGGATTACCGCCAAACTTGGGTCATGTATGTATCTTGCAGAGCTAATGAACTGATTAGATTTTAGGGTCATGAGGTCAAAGGTCACAGGGCTCATTATGTATGCAAAAATAGCTCGTGATCGCGTTATCTCAAGAACCGATTGATGGATTACCGCCAAACTTGGGTCATGTATGTATCTTGCAAAGCCAATGAACTGATTAGATTTTGGGGTCACGAGGTCAAAGGTCACAGGGCTCATTATGTATGCAAAAACAGCTTGTGATCACACTATCATTAGAACCGATGGACGGATTACCATCAAACTCAAGACATGTATGTATCTTGCAGAGCCAATGAACTGATTAGATTTTGGGGTCATGAGGTCAAAGGTCAAAAGTCGTGGGGCTTATTATGTATTAAAAAATAACTTGTGATTGCATTATCTTGAGAACCGATAGACAGTTTACCATCAAACTCAAGACATGTTTATGTATCTTGCAGAGCCAATGCACTGATTAGTTTTTAGGGTCCAAGGTCAAAGGTCATGGGGCTCATTATGTATGCATATAAATAGCTTGTGAATGCATTATAGTTAGAACCGACAGGTGGATTACTATCAAACTCAGGAGAGGAATTTATCTTGCAGAGCCATGTATATGAAAAATAGCTTGTAATCACGATATTCTGAGAATCCGTTAATGGATTACTATCAAACTTGAATATTAAAAATTGCTTCCGTTTTGGTTTGTAAAATCGCTCTATGGCGGAGGCATCATTTTTGACTGCCCGCAATCGAAGTTCCATCTAGTTTTTTTTTCAGAAGAAATAAAGTACAGCAGGACCGTGTAGGATTGTCTTAAGATTAATGATGGTGGTATCTGCCATGATTAGGCACTGAAGATACAACATGTACCCAGATAATGGGCATACGTGTAGCTATATATCATTGTAATTGTACAAATCTCTTTGATAGGTTTCCCCGTTTCAGCAATAGACAGTGTTGAGCAATAGCCTTGAGATGGTGCACCTTTAAGATATTTCTACCCATGTTAATGGGAAATCATGGACAGAATATTTGAATATCTGACACATGTCATTTAACATAAGTTCATGTAGAATATCAAACAGTATCAAGCTATTTTTCATTTTCCAACCATAACTAAATATCATCTTTGCTGATCATGTTACAGAGAGTTGCAGTAGGTCTTTGGTCCCATCTAAGCCCCCAGACACCGGACTACCACGCCCGTAGTGCAGATCTTTTACATCAGCTTCACAACGCTACACCTGATGCTTACATCTGTGAAGATATCATTGGAAACTCATTGGTCCAGAGCAGAACGGTAAGATAAGAACTATAATGAATACTAAGATGAAGGTTGGTTTGATCTGGTTTGGTGGGTGACTCTCTGGCCTTCTTTCAGGCCAGAGTTCTCATTTAAAATAATAATATTTATGAAGATTGTGTAAAAACATTAAATGTTATTGTGATTGTACAGTTATTACTTTGAAATTAGTTCAGTTCAGTTCAGTTCATTTTATTCAATCCAATTCCATCTTTAAAAACATTTTACATGACATTGAATAAAACATGCAATTCCATATAACATATTACATTTTAAGTCACAAAATAATATATATCAAATGGTGATGAAACTAAATTGGGCACAGCTGATAAAAAACCAAAAGGGTTTTGTCAGGACAGCTTCCCAAAAGATATATGATTTGGTAGACTAAATGGCGGAAAACAAATAGCAAGTAGAAAAACAAAATAATTTATGAATTGCACCTTGTACAAACACAAGCCCCCAAAACAACATGGTGGGATAGGAAAGGAGATAGACAGCAAAAAAGAGAAGAAGAAAAAAAAAGAGATGGAGGAAGTGAAAGAAAACCTTATAGATTCATTCAGTGAAAATCACGTATAATTAAAAACTGTTTTAGTTTACATTTAAAACTGTTATAAAAAGAAACTGAAGGTATATTTGTTGGGAGCGAGTTCCAAATTCCAAATTACTTCTTATTGTTATTACTATTTTGTATTGGCTCTTAATTCCTTTGTTTAGAATATATATATATTGACCTCACAAATTTTGTTAGAAATCATTTTCCAGTCCTTTTTAAAAATTAAGATAAATATGCACTATAAGCAATCAAGTACAGCCTTTTATTTATGGTATATTATTAATCAACATCCCTAATCACTTGATTTTTCTTCAGACTGGATCATTGGAAGCTCACACCAAGTTTGCTCTGCTATGGCACCTGATACGTAGCCAGATAAGATCGAGTAGCCCAGCTTCCAAGATCAGAACATTTGACAGGTGAGAACCTTGTCTCTACGCTTTGTGAAAAGCAATACACAGTGTTTATTAATTTTGTACCATTGATGAAGTAGGGTATTAAAGACAGTGAAAGGTAATTCATGAATATACTCAAGGCCATTTTTTTCTTTTTGTGTATCTTCATTTATAACCAATGGAAATTCTTATGGGTTACAGAATACTGAAGAACACAAACATAGAGTAAGATCCATTGTACATAATAATAATAATAATAATAATAATAATAATATTGTGTTCTTGTATAGCGCTCATGTCTATCAGACTTGGCACTCCTGGCGCTCCTGACTTCTCTATAAGAAAATTATACTTGTCTGGTGTTAGGCAATGATTTTTTAATGTATATATTCAAACTGTGATTTCCTCATGGAATGAATAGTAAAATCTCACTATAATACTAAATGGTGATAATTTATTTTGATATGGTCAGTCCCTCATTTTGAAATACAATTTACAAGGAGATGTAAGCACAACCCACTCACTGGAGTAGGATTCCAATGATATATCTTTCCTTTACTTTATCATGGGTCAGATTGTTTAGATGTATATGAGAGATGTTGATGCTGTTGTTCTTACAGATCTCTATTAGTGGTTCTAGACAGTATGGAGCACCCTAGCAGCATGATACGCTCCACAACACAGAGCTGGCTTCTAGATGCTATCAACCGTGGTGACATAGCCAGGCTCTTAGAACCCATTCTACTGGTCCTGCTTCATCCTGCAACAGCTAGGGCATCGGTCCAATTCCTTGGAGCTGACGCCATGCGGAGAAAACAGATGGAGGAGGAGCTCCGGGAGAGAGAGCAACACCTCGATGGCATTGAGAATCGCATCTACAGTATCAGCAACGTCGATGGGGACGTCAGGTTCTACGTCCTAAAAGATGGGGAGCAGAAGTTTGTGATGAATGCAGGAAAGCAGGACCCAGTCTTTGCCTGCACAAGTGTCGATGAGAAGATGAACTTTGTGACGCGGAGTAACCTAGGTTTACGTTTTAGCCAACCTCCAGATTTCCATCACAAGCCTCTCAGTGTGACAATCAATCCAATGAGTATGGGTGCGCATGCGTCGTTCAGCGATTCTGATAGCGATGTCAGCACGCCAACCTCCAAGAATGCCGAAGGTTCATCAGAGAGGAGGAAATCCAGTGGGACAAGTGTTGGGGATAAATCCAAGCTAAGCATCAGTACTAAAGGAAAGATGGCTGCAGACAGGAAGACAGACTCAGGTTCAGACATTGCTACCCCAGTCCGAGGGAGCGGAGAGGGAAGCACCGATGATCTGTCTGTGAGTGATGGCTATGATGAACCATCTTATGTGTACAACGAAGAGGTAGATGAATCCATAGAGGATGCAGTCAGAAGTATCCTCTATGCCTTGGTGGATAAGGTTATTGCAAACGTTGAGGAGAAGGAGATTGATGAATCGGATTTTGTTTCTGTTATAAGAGCGCCCCCAACGTCATCACCGCCTGCTAGTACACACCATAGTACTAAGGGTTATATTAGAGCCAAAGGAAATACAGCTGCACCTACTTCCCCTGTGAAAGGATCAGAAGAGTTCATGTTGGACGATTTAGAAGGGGTCATGTCAGGTATGGAAACAGAACCAACAAGCGACTCTGAAATCACATGGAGATACCCTCAAGAATACTGTCAGGCATTTGATGAGAAACGCATCCGCCTTTTGCCGGAATCAAAACTGACTTCCTTGCACCCACTTCAGCAACATATCCTACTTTATGTTCAAGTCTATGATGAGGAACAAATCTTGCATGTTCTTGCGAGGCTAAAATCCATCCTTCACACGTGCCCACGTCAGTTTGTCTGTGCAATGTCGTCCACAAATATCAGCAGCACGAACACTCCCCAGCTGATCAAGCTTCAGCAGCTGCTTGCCCGTCATAAGCGTTGCATCACGGGATGGGACTTCTACACCAAGCTTGAGCAAGAGGCACTTCTCAGCTTCAGGAGCACCACCTATCTTGAGGTTCTCATCCTCACTTGTGTCTACTTCATGCGCAGCTACTACCCTCAGGATGGCCGTGCCAGAGAGAGAGATGCCCTTGGGAATCGAGATGTTCAGACAGCAAGCATGGAAGTCCTCCAGCATGTTTTGTTTGAACTAGTGGATGTTGTCAAGAACGGTGGTAGAGGACTAGCCACCTTTATCAGTGATCTCTTGGTCAGGTGTAAGGTCCAAAAGGCTGTTGTATATTGTTTGCTGGCGTCAGTGTATGGTGCCAGGAAGTCCAAGTCATCACTGGCGGACAAGGACAAAACCATCATACAGGATGCCTGTCCAGAACTTCTCACAGAAGTTGCTCAAACCTTCCAAATCCAACTCCTGAAACTGGTCTTGACCATCATCATCCTGGAAGACCACCTCTTTCCTCTCAGGGATTCTTCTCTAGAATCAGCCACAGCAGATGATGGGGAATGGGAGTACCGCCATCTCAAGTTCCAGTCACCGAACTCTGCCATGGGTTTCCTCAAGTCAGAGCGGCTGTCCTGTCAGGGTCTACTACTGACGGCGGTACAGACCGCCCTCAAGCAGCACCACAATGCCAAAATGCATCGTCACTGGATAGCTCTCATGACAGAATCATTGCCCTACTTGGAGAGAGGTCTGCCTAAGCTGGTCATCCCCCTAACCAGTCAACTTTGCCGCAATCTGGAATCCCTGGCTGTCGTCTACAAGCTACAGGAGAGTAGTAAAAGGTAAATTCAGGTTATCTTGCTTAACATAAAATGTTCAATTGTTGCTTTATTAGCAGACCATTGAGATAATCATGCTAGTTCTGCAGGCATTTGTAATTTTGCCAGATGGGAATTAGGAATTCTCCTTTTAAAGTAGCAATGCATGAATATAGTGTAAATGTATTCTATGTACAGTGTAAAGCCAAGAATATTCTTGCTACCCTGCTGAAATGAACAAAGATAATGTAGGTCATTTGTGAGTAGAAGAAAACTAATCATTATGGCATGTGCGATGTGAAACATCTATATCTTACCATTGATACATTCATTAAGATCATACAATTATGTAATACTGCATCATTTGGAAAGTCAAATAGCAGTGAAATCTGTTATAACCAGTAATATTTTAATATGCTTTTTATGATAATTTGTCAATATTTATCCTTTCTACATGTACTTGTTGAATCTCTGTCTAGGTCATTTGTAAATAAAAGTGTCAGTATTTTAAATGTATAGACATTACGAAGCCTCCATCTTGTATTATGCTAATACATTACACATTTTGTTATGATCGCTAATAAGAACTTTCTTATTTCAGCAGTGACAAGGAAGACCTTCCACCTGATCATGTGATTACCATGCTTGAAGGCCTCACCAACATCTGTCACTTCTGCTTGCTGGAGTCTACATCTAGCCTGTCGTCGATGACCGTCAGACACAGCGCATCCAGTCCCGAGAGTGAGTCGACTCCGACCACTCAGCTCTTCAGCAGCTTAATCGGTGCTCTGACCAGAGATAAAACAAAGGTCAGTAGTCGTTTGGTTATCTCCAAATTGGCCATTCCATTTTGTGGAGTCTGTAAGGTTAAGTTGTGATGAGACTTTGCTCATTCACATATGATATGGATGTGCTAACAAAACATTGGACGATGTGCAAAGCTTTCAAGAAATCTGTTTATCTTAGTCCTGTCTGTTAACTGAAATTTTTACTCAAAGATACAGATTTACAATCAATTTTCATGTTTTAACATGCCAAGAAAAGAAGTGATTGCTGGTGGGTAAGCAACCATGGGGCTTACGCATTTTATTCTATTCAAGCCAGAATGGGAGATGACGTTGAGACATGGAATGGGCCAATAAAATTTAATCTCAGCTACGTTTCCTGTTGATTTGTAACTGAAACTTGTTGTCGAAGACTTAACCAACAGTATTAACAAACCAGATTTGTTTGTAAAATTTGAGACCAAAACATTCTAGGACTTGTTATGCATACAGACAACTATTACATTGCATTTGAGGGTATTCCGTAATTATGTGCTGTTTGTTTTGGATGTATCTCTGCAGGGTGCCGCCACACCGACCAGTGGCCCGATGAGCAGCCCCAAGACCGAGGCCAGGAAGGGACTCCTAGGAATGCTACCCAGGATCATGGCCAGTATAGCACGTCTGTGGAGCGCTGTGCAGAGCACTGAGCTCCTCAGAGAAGACTTGGAGAAGAATCAGGAGTTTCCTAGCTTCAGCATGGGAACACCAAAGGTAATATGAAAATTGAATTGAAATGTATGGTACCGTATATGTATGTAAACATATATACAGTGAAACATAAATGTTAGATGGATGTGTTTCAGACCAAAATATTGGCTGTATTGGTGGGGGCGGGGGAGGGTAGGAAGAAGGCAGCAGCATATTCAGTGCAAAATGTTCTTGGAAAACTAATCCTGTTGATTGTCGAACCTTTTGAAATGTACAGTAGATATGAATGTCAACATTATTATAAGAAGATGCTATTTGTATTTTCTCCCCCTCGACTGAGATTTGAGTACACCTTACCTTTCTGTCTGCTGTAATTGACAGAAAGATTCTTCTGGATAATTCATCAGGTGAAATGCATCCAGCAGTATTTTTTATGCCTCCGCTACAACGTAGCCGGAGGCATTATGTTTTCTGGTTGTCCGTCCGTCCGTGCACGCACGTGCGTCCGCACGCACGCCCCGCTCGTGATCGCGTTATCTCAAGAACCAATTGATGGATTACCGCCAAACTCGGGTCATGTATGTATCTTGCAGAGCTAATGAAGTGATTAGATTTTGGGGTCACGAGGTCCAAGGTCAAAGGTCACAAGGCTCATTATGTATGCAAAAATAGCTCGTGATCGCGTTATCTCAAGAACCGATTGATGGATTACCGCCAAACTTGGGTCATGGATGTATCTTGCAGAGCTAATGAACTGATTAGATTTTGGGGTCACGAGGTCAAAGGTCAAAGGTCACAGGGCTCATTGTGTATGCAAAAATAGCTTGTGATCGCGTTATCTCAAGAACCGATTGATGGATTACCGCCAAACTTGGGTCATGTATGTATCTTGCAGAGCTAATGAACTGATTAGATTTTGGGGTCACGAGGTCAAAGGTCAAAGGTCACAGGGCTCATTATGTATGCAAAAATAGCTCGTGATCGTGTTATCTCAAGAACCGATTGATGGATTACCGCCAAACTTGGGTTATGTATGTATCTTGCAGAGCTAATCAACTGGTTAGACTTTGGGGTCACGAGGTCAAAGGTCACAGGGCTCGTTATGTATGCAAAATAGCTTGTGATCACATTATCTCAAGAACCGATTGATGGATTACCGCCAAACTTGGGTCATGTATGTATCTTGCAGAGCCAATGAACTGATTAGATTTGGGGTCACGAGGTCAAAGGTCACAGGGCTCATTATGTATCCTAAAATAGCTCGTGATCGCGTTATCATTAGAACCAACAGATGGATTACAATCAAACTTGAATTTTAAAAATTGCTTCCATTTTGGTTTGTAAAATTGCTCTATGGCGGAGGCATCATCGACTGCGCGCAGTTGAAGTTCCATCTAGTTTATATTTGTTATATAACCAAAAGAAGTATGCACATCTGCATATGTTTGTCTTGTTAGATACCTAAAGTGTTATTCACTTTAAAATATTACAATCCTAAAGATTGTGCAAGGAATGTGAATTGTGCTTTTGAATTCATTTCATTTAAAATGTTATGTCATAAGTGCTAGATGACTAAAGCCTTGTTCCATTTATTTCATTATTTTTCTTTTGCAGGCTGTAAGACAACAGATCATGGAGCTGTTAAGCCCTATTGCATTGCACCACTCTACCAATCTCCTAGCTGCTGTAGGAGTAGTGTGGAGCGATAGCAGACGCAGGCACAAACCACCCAAGGGAAAGGTGAGTAGACTTTCTTACAAGTCTGGTGTGAGAGCCAACAACGCTGAACCACTTTATGCCAGTTTCTCTTTAATTAGACTCCAATTAGCTTTAAATTACAGGAAAACATGTACTGAAAGTTGAATATTATAGTAAAAAATTATCAAATATTCTCTACACCTGTAGATATTCCACCTGTTAGCTGATAATTTATGTTTCCATGATTTGTTTCCTTTCATCTCAGGTCCTAGCTCAGCCTTCTGAAGAACAGTTGGTCCTGGTTCAGCTTGTGAGTGCCATCAAAGCTTTGCCAACGGACACCCTGGTCCAGACCATCAAGCTGGTTCTCAAGGCACCACCATTCACAATCAGAGACAAGGTATGGTAATAACTTGAGGAAGCTTAACGGACTATCACCTCTTCCTTTGTGGGAAGGAAAATGTAGATTCCTTAGGTTTTGTCATTTTCTGATTATTTTGTTAGAAGCTCTTCCGATGGTGTATATAATTCAATTTTTATTTGCATATGAATTGAAAAAGAATTAGACTGCTTTGATGCTGTAGAATGCTGAAGAAACTACTGTTTTCTGTGTTAGCCTCTGCTTGAAACTTTACTTCCATGTAGAAACACCTTTCCCTTGCTGTTTTAACCTAAGGATTAACTCAAGAGATTGTGCTAAATTTAGTTAGTATTTGGAATTCAGAAAATTCTCCAAAACATGCTGTTGCTCAACAAGCAGCAAAAATTGTAAACATGATTTACATGATTTGAGAGTGAGACTGAGCTCTTTAAACTTGATACTTTTGTGAAATAACCATGGGAAAGTTTAGAAAATAGGAAAAATTCCAAAGATCTCATTTTTATATTGAAAATTTCAAAGAGCTCCTGTAAACAAAGAGTTGTTTTCAAAACCATCTGCATGTAGTGAATTGGACTTCCTTTTTATGGTATTCTGTTCTCAATGTGTTTTATAGAACCAACCTGGACTTGAGGTGAGCATGCTTCAGTTCCTCTATGCCTATGTCCAGAAGATGGCTGTTGCGCCCCTCAGGGACTCCTGGCCTTCCATCTTAGGACTACTCAAGGATGGTCTTCAGCTCAACCTGTCTGCTCCAGCTCAGTTTCTATTACTAGGGTAAGTTTTATACCTGGCCTGTAAAGCTCTGTCAACTGTCATTTCCATGTCAGTATAAGGTGGTAGTCAACACATTGTCTTCGAGAATGTCAAGCTGGTACTTGATTGATTTCTGAGTCTCCAATGTGTCCTCTGGTCACTTGAAGTGCCAATCCTGGACTCCTGCAGGTCTTGTTTCTTTCTCTCTTTCTGCTCTCACAACACAACAACCATTTTGAATGATTTATTACGTACATCTTTCAAGTATCATTTTTTCTTCTTTATTCTTCATGTGTGTGTGTGTGTGTGTGTGTGTTAGTGAAGTGTGTATTTCCAACGAAAAATAATTGATGCAGTTGATTACTGAAATGATTATATTTAGATTTGGTTAAAACTGGATCTGATGAATGATTAAAATTAATATTTCTTTGCAGGATCCTGAATGTGATCGTTCATAAACTGCTCCCATTTGAAGAGCGTAAGGATCAGAGAGACCTACAGGAGATCAGCCAGCGTCTGATGGAGGCAGCAAACACCATCGCAGGATCCTCACTGGAACAGACCACATGGCTTAGAAGAAATGTCTCTGTCAAGATCAATGCTTCTCAAATCTCAGAATCTGATGCTGATGGTGAGGGGACTCAAACCTATGTTGTTGAATGTGTTGGTGCTGTTGTCAACAGACCTTTTCTCAATAATTATGTTGACAGAAGAAATTTGAAGCCAGGTTAACATAGTTTTCCTTTGTCGACCGAACAGTTTTATTTGTTTGATATGCTCACACAAATTAGAATGTTGGAGAAAGTAAAACCTATTAGGCATTCATTCTTTCTTGAAAGATCTGGGGTGTTTCAAAGCTAAGTCGAACTTAACTCTAAGTTGGACTTAAAATTTATGGAGAGCCATTGGTAGCCTTAAAATAAAATATATTCAAAAGGGAAAATTCAAGTATTTTAAACATTTTATAAATTCCACTTGACATCTCCTTGATAATAGAAAATATGAATGATTTGAATCAACATTTTATGCCATTTAAAATAACTTTTACAAAATATTTTAATAGATGCTAACGGCTTTCCATAACTGTTAAGTCCAACTTCGAGATAAGTTCAACTTAGAATCTTTGTGAAACACCCCCTGCAATCATCCTTAGTCACAGTCATTATACAATACCTTATGTATAATTATTATCATCACTGATCATTGGTCTGATATTTACTTCAATGACAAGACTCAGGACTTTAATTCATCAGAGTTACATGGTTAGGGATAAGGATGTGATTAGGTTTGAGGGTAGGCTTAGGGTTGTGGTTTGGGCGAGGTATAAGTGTTGGGTCCATGTTTGCTATTAGGTTACTGTTAAAAATTGACCATGAATCAGTTGTTGCTGGAACGTGTCTTTTACAAGATCATTGGGTTTGAACATTACTCTGTCTCCTTTCTCTTTCAGTCTCAGATTCAGCAGCTGGTCCAGAGTCACCAACAGAGGGTGCTGTCAATAATGGCAATAGTGCATTGACCACACCTCCCCTCAGCACCCCACCCGCACAGCAGTCCTATTCACAGTACAGTGTTCAAGCACTCACTCTGCTTGCAGAGGTAAGTTCATGAAATGATTTCATATGTTATCTAGATGGTAAGAAAGCAAGTAAACATATGTGCTTGAAAGTAAGCTTCAGGGGACATACTGTTTTAAGCCTATCTGAGGGACTGAGTTACCTTGTTTCAAAGACCAATGGCTTCTACATGTACCCGGTACGTAATAATATCACCCTGTAAATGTTATACAGCACTTTCCTCCTGTCATTATCCGTTAAACAATTAATCTGCTGAATTTTTGTGATATTATCATAATAGATTTGATGTCACCAGGCTCTGAGAAGAGACATCTATAAATTTGACATCAGGAAAGTGGTTTATTGGAAAGGGGAGGGAAAGGACCTGTGATTGTACCATTTACTACTAGTCAATGATGTTTCTCTTTAACAGTTAATGGCTCCTCTGTTGGACATGGTGTATGGCAGTGATGAGAAAGACAAAGTGGTACCTCTCCTTACATCCATTATGCACAATGTTACACCGTACCTCAAGAACCATAGGTAAGTCCATCTACCAAATAACTGGATATAAAATGCTTTACAGGCTGCTATATTCTAACCTTTTTTATGTATGATGTGGTAGAAATGTGGATAAATGTATATTGAATATTTAAAATGAAGAGTGAACATTTTCAAGCAATTTGATTATGGTAAATGTTTCTAGTTGCTGAAAGAGAAATATATGCTTTTAAACACATCGTGGAACCTATTCTTCACTCGTTTGTTTCGTGGGTGATTTTGCTGTCCATGAAACTTGGTACTTCTTTTGTTCTTCCTTTGTCATTTGAATAACAAACCCAAGATTGCTGCAGTTGTAGTCATTGCAGGGTTGCCAGATGTCAGGCTCTGTCACCTCATCTGTTTTAGGTTGTACTTCACCTATGGGGCTACATGATTGTGTCTCTTTTCAAGTCAATTTTGTTAAACCAATTGATATTCATGAAATATAAATATCTGTAACAATAAATATCAGTTATAACTATGATCAAACTTAACCTACAACACACTTTCAAACTTCTCATTCTATCGGATAGTTCCCTAAACATGCCCAGTTTCCGTGCCTGCACATCACTCGTCTCAAGTCTGAGTGACTACCAGTATACCAGGAAAGCTTGGAAGAAGGATGCCTTTGATCTTCTGGTAGATGCTTCATTCTTTCAGATGGATACATCTTGTATAGGAGGGTGAGACTTGCATTCAAAATTGTATTTAACTTCGAATTGTATTCCTTAACTGATTATAGTTTTTGTCTCGCCTGCGTAGCAAAAAGCGAGACATAGGCGCCGCTTTTCCGGTGGCGGCGGCGGCGACGGCGACGGCGGCGGCGTCAACATAAAAACTTAACCTAAGGTTAAGTTTTTGAATTGTTAATATAATTTTGAAAGTATAAAGTCCTATTAAATGAAACTTGGACTAAAGGGTTATCAAGTATCCCCAATCATGTGAGGAAAATTTCAGGTCACAAAGTCAAGGTCAAAGGTCATTTCAGGTCAACAAACTTAGACTATGTTGTGGCATCATCATCAAAAACTTAACCTGAGGTTAAGTTTTTGAATTTGTAATATAATTTTGAAAGTATAAGTTCTTATTCAATGAAACTTAGACTAAAGGGTTATCAAGTATCCCCAATCATGTGAGTAGAATTTCAGCCCACTAGGTCAAGGTCAAAGGTCATTTCAGGTCAACAAACTTAACTATGTTGTGGCATCAGGCTAAGATTTTTGTAATTGTTATAATTTTGAAAGTATACATTCCTATTCCATGAAACTTGAACATAAGGGTTATCAAGTATCACCAATTATGTTATTAGTCTTTAGGTGACAAAGTAAAGGTCAAATGTCATTTCAGGTCTGGAAACTTAGACTTTGTTGTGGCATCAACATCAAGATTTTGAAATTTTAGCATAATTTCAAAAGTGTTTGTTCAAATTCCATGAAACTTGTACCCAAGGGCTATCAAGTATCACAAATCATGTGACACAAATTCCAGGTCACAAAGTCAAGGTCAAAGGTCATTTTAGGTCAGTAGACTTGGATTATGTTCTCAAAATTTAATATGAGAATTAATAAATGAATTTGTTCATATTTCATGAAAGTAAATATTTGAATCATTCGAGTACTTTCCCATGAATATTCTAATAGTAATTTTAGTATTCGATCCCAGGCCTAGTATGTACATGATCAGTTACAGCTAGGTGACAATATTGATGTTTCGATAATATATATTGGAGTATATCTCATAATAATTATGACTGCATGTACAGTCAAACCTGCTTAAATAGTGACCACCTGTCTACAAAGACCACATTTTTTGTTTCCCTTGAAAATGGTTTCTCATTGAAACATGTACTAAAGGAACCTGTCTACAAAGACCACCTGTCTACAAAGACCAGTTTTTGTGTTTCCCTTGGGTGGTCGCTATAGACAGGTTTGACTGTATTAGGAATAGAGGTACTGTAACAAAACTGAGAGATTGAGACAGATAGTGAGTGAGAGAGAGAGAGTTAGATCCTGTTTACATCTTAATGAATAGATTAAATTAGTATATTGGACATATATAGGGGAGAAGGAAAAAAATCTAAAACAGTCCATTAAAAGAGCCTCTGTGTACAAATTAAAGTTTGTATTTTAGAAATTTATCAGGACACACACTCAGTGACACACACTCAGTGTGCCAATGTATGGACCAACTTGTGGTTTTGGTATGCACTGCTGCAGATCAGAGCTAGTCTAGCTAAAAATAGCCACATGTACTTCAAAATGCTTATTATATTAGGATTTCATTTTCGGGGGTCTGCAAATGGGCCACCCTGCCTATAAAAATAATGTCCCAACCTCAATTTTTCATCATATCGAATTGCGTAATGCCGAATTGCGTAATGCAGGCGAGACCGCCGAGAGCGTTTCACTTGTTTTATTTAAATTTCAAACATAGGATGAGAAGTGCAAATGTGACTGTGTTTGATCTCATTATTATCTTAAAACTCATGGTAGTATTATGATGCTGATAATGATATTAATGTTGCTGCTGCTGATCACAAACTTCTTTATAATGTGATTATTAAATATGGTAATGATTTTAATGATAATTATGATGTTGATAATTATGATTATCTTATATTGATGAACATGATAATGATGATGGCAATTATGGTTTTGTTTTCATTACCTAAAGACTTGATGTTGATGATGATGGCAGTGATGGTAGTCAAGTACATCATTTTTTTTGTTTGACAAGTGAATGTGGGTGATGTTGCTTCAAAAGGTTTTATAATGTCTCTTTATCATATTCCAGGTGGAGATGTATCATTGATAATCTCATGACGCATGACAGAACAACTTTCAAAGATCTCATGAGTAAGTGGTAGCCGTGCCTCTTGATTCCATACCTCCTTTTTCACCACTCAATGTTCACTATACACATGTTATTGTGTTGTATCTTGAAGTTTACACTATTATTTTGTCATTCCATTGCTTCAATGAATTTCATTCTTATCAGTCCGAATTCTTGAATGTGCCTATCATACTTGTGTATTAAAAGGTAGATAAAGAAAGGTAGTCAGTTTATCAATAAATTATTGAGATCTGGGACCTGCTTCATGATCAAAGCTACTGAAATCATTGGATTTCATTGGCTGTTAGGAAATTTCTGTGGAAATTGTGAGCAGTAATAAAGTAATAAACAAATTCTTTGAAAAGTGGCCCTGAAGCAGGCTTCAGTAAAAATGAGTAAAATCTAACACTGAAGACTAGAGAAAGTTGAAGTTAGCTTTGAGGGGAGATTACATAAACATAGATGAAATCTGTTTGAATGGACAATGTTGACATGAAATATTGTGCTGTGGTGGCAAACTGATAAAACTCATAATGTCATCATACTGTATAAATGTCAAAACTGTTGTCAGAGCATATTATCACAAATTATACCTTGTACATTGCATCTTGTACTATTGCTCTGCAGCTCGAGTAGCAGCCTTACAGAACACATCCCTGAGTATCTTTGCAAGCAAGGAACAAGAGATGGAACAGAGAGCTCAGCTCTTGAAAAGGCTTAGCTTTGTAGTGTTCTGCAGTGAGAGAGACCAGTATGTACGCTCCTTACCGGACATACAGGAAAGACTGGCTGAGAGTCTGAGACTCAGTCAGAGCCCTGTCGTTCATGAACAGGTCAGATTCCTTTTTTGTCTTTTCTGTGATTAAATTTTAAGTTATATTCTTTATCCCTGTTTTCTTCTTGATCTTCTTGATCAGCTTGCTTGTATTTTCCTTTCTCACCTTTTTATTTTGCTCTTTTTTATTTGTTCTCTTCAATTATCCCTTCCCTTAATATCCTGAATACGTCATTTATTGTTTACTAAAATGTACTATTTACTAAAATACTTCATTCCTTCCATTTCTTCAACCTCTTCTTAACCCTTTTCTTCTCAATCACAAGTTCATGCATGGTATCCCCTTCTGTTGAGACATCCTCCATCATAACAGTCTTCATGTTTTGTTCCTATCTATGCATATTCCAGCTTGCATGTTTATTGCTCAATGACTCCTTTTACCCTGTGTGAATATTGAAGAAGACATAATTGTAACTATAAAGAGCTGCTATTTATAAATTAATATCTAGCTAATAAAGAGATAGCATGTATTAACGATTTGAGACATATTTCATCATTATTTGTCATCTTGTCATTTTGCAGGTGTTTATGTTCTTCCGAGTTCTCCTCCTTCGAGTGTCCCCTCATCACCTGACAGGTCTCTGGCCTACCATGATCACTGAAATGGTAAGTATCCCCGTGATAGATCAGGTTTTGGAATTTTTCAAATTATTGCAGTGAAAACTTGTCTGTTCAGAGTAGATTTGATCATTATGATTATCTATGAAGCACCATTTTCATGAGATAAAGTTCCCAAGGGGCTACCATGTACATGTTCAAAGTATTTTTGAAATACAAACTGTAACAGAATTCAGAATGAGTTGCTATGTGTTATAGAAAACAGGACAACCAATAAGAAATGTCGAAACAAGTGAGAAATGAAGAAAAAAAGACAATATATAAGAAGATACAAATCTTAATAGCGGTTGATCAATTAGAAGATGTACTGAATCCAATGTCATCATGCTGTCCTATTCTTTCATACACAGAAGCCATAAAATTGATACAGAATTCGTTGTTGTTGTTGTCTGTAATGTCAATAAGCTTCATGGGAGAAATTTTGTAAGAGATAATAATGCTGTAACTCTAGTATTGGGATTTTCTGCACAAGGGCATCACACAGCGCCAGGCTATTTCTAGTCCATGGCATAGACATTGAATATTGTTTCGATGTTAGCCAATGCTTTTGTCACCCTCCTCATGGGTGTTATAATCTGTTTTGATCCTGTAGGTTCAAGTATTCCTGCACATGGAGGAGCAGTTAGCTAAGAGCGCCCAGGACGGTTCTAAACGGTCAGCACTGGTCAGTTTCTTCCAGCTGGGTTCTAATGGAGGCAACCAATTGAAGACATTCCTTAATCTCTACCTCGCTGCTTCAAAGTTCCTTGACCTCGCACTCTGCTTGCCTTCGGAATCGCTTCCTCAGTTCCAAGTGTAAGTTCTACGCTCATCAGGGATGTTTAGAAACATACAAAGAAATTATTTATCTGGTCAGAAAGCGAGTTTCTTTAACTCCTACTTTAATAATTTGTTAACTGATATGTAGCATCCCTACTTTGTGGAATAATGGCATACAACAGATAAACACTTTGAGCAAAAGGCATTTCAAGTTTGACTACATTCATACAACACATATTAGTCTGTGTATCATACAAATTTGAAAACAATGATAATATTGTTTTAGGAAAAAACCTGTACCCCAGACACACCAACGAGCCAGACACCAGACCAAAAGCAGACCGCATGACCAAGTGTTTTTCTGCCATCTGTCGGATCGGAGTCTGGCTTTTTGGTGGTTTGAATGGGTCTAGAGTTAATAAGAAATTTGATCTTGTGCCCTTCTCATATTTATATGTATCTATGATATTTTTTGTTATGTTTATTTTGGTATATTTTCTATCCTGTAGTTACAAGTGGGCATTTGTCGGTGAGAGCAACGAGGGCGATTCTCAGACCAGATTTGTTCCTCATATTGCCAGGGTCACCAAGCTGCTTAGAGCCAAGAAGAAACAGGTAAAAATCATTCCCTCAACTTTGATAACATAACAACGTATGATGGTGCTTCAATGTATAATGCTCATAATGTCTGACTTGCATGTATTCTGTACAAGTAGCAGATTGTTTCATATACATGTACACTATGGGAGGGTGATAGCATATTATATAGCTCTGAAAATTTAATTTAATTTAATTTTAACTGTTCTGTATAAATGTTATGCTTTTTGATGTAAATATGTTCATAATTATTCAGGGCCCCATGGAAGACCACTACTTATTGGTGAATGTGCTACCCTGACAAAAGAATAGAAATAAATAAATAAATCTAGAGATGATGTACAATGTAGGTGTGAATAGTGATGATAATGTCAAATTTCAAGCCAGTTGGAACACGACATTGTACAATTCAACAGAGAATTGGAAAGGAAACATAAATATGAACATTGATAAAACTTGTGAGAGTACACATGCTTGACTAACTAAATTGATACATGGACGCACCATTGAATGTGCTTTAAGACTGAGATTTTAAGCAACTTCATTCAAGATAATGATATAATGATCCATAAGATAAATTTTGGTGTCAAAATGTTGATGTCATAAATGTAAGATATCCCTTAACCTGTTACAGAGAGTAACAGAACACTTATATACATGTATTCACCTTCATCTTTCCCTTCTATGAACTTTTGACATAACAGCCTTACATTTACATTTTTTTTCTTCAGGACCCAAGCCTGAATCACACCATCATGCAGAGGACGAGCCAAAGGCGCCCTCTGTTGACCATGCATCACATCCGCTCAGTGGAAGAGCTCATGCCTTTCTTCAACACGCTATGCAGCATGCAGCAGTCATCCACAGCCAGACCTCGGACCACATCTCAGGGACCGACCACGCCCTCTGGTAGCCATGACAACAGGCAGAGTAACGGCAGGGATGACGAGGAGGAGGTGGTTGTCTTGGACAAGAAGGAGAGCAGTGTTCAGATCGCGATGGCTGATGATGAGCTGATAGAACATCTGGTGGAAAGAGACTTCCTCCTCATAGCGTGATGATGCACTGAGGATGGGAAGAAAGATGGAGGATGGGGAGATAAAGAGTCTGCCATCTCAAGAAGTGGGATACAGTCAAACCTGTGCTTAACTTCTCAAGGGAAACAAGACAAACGGTCTTTATAGACAGGTCATATTTCTGTGCAGATGGTTACTAAAAGCAGGTTTCATTCCTTTTATGATGCCATTATCTTGCTAATGTTTGCCGGTACATGGCTTGCTGTTGATGATGCCTTCCAGAATCCCATGGTGTGTTTCTTGGCACTTTGGTTTGACCATCTGTGCAAGTAGACTGGCATGAAGAGACCTGATTGTGTGAATGTCAACAAATGTGACAAAGGCAACACAGTGACATAGCACAAAAAAGGCAGCACAATGTTTTAAAAGGCAATACCACACAAAAAGACCATCATAACAAAAAGAAAGGAGGTCCTTTTGACAGTTGCAAGGTTTTCCTTATTGAACAAAACGGCTGATAAGAAAGTCCTCCTTGATGTAGGTAGTGGCTGGTCTAGGTTAAGAAAAGACGTGTCCGGTCATCTCCACCTTCTGTTCTGTGATTTGTCTGAACATCTACCTCTTTATGCCAGTGGCCAAGGTATACATGCAATTAAGAACAAGAGATGTACGGATGTAGAGGAACTGAGATATTAACAAAAGAATCTGAACCACAAGTTCAAGCGTAATGCTTGGTGAAATTAGGTGACGGTGAAATTAGGTGACGGTTATTACTACCCGTATTAGGAAGAGGTCCTATTTTTTTGTTGCCATATTTATGTCAAAACGCATTGATATTCATTCCTAACAATTTCTATTTAAGAAAATTGTTTGCTTCAAAATTGAAGGAGATGCTGCATCAATGTGCAAATATATTGTTGGAGGTTCAACAATAGACTATGATGATGAACTTATGAAACCTTATTTAACTAAACTAGAGATCTTGAAGTTCATGGATTTCTGTTAATTCTAGTAGAATTTCAGGATTATCAATATTTAGATTTTCCTTAAATTGATTTTGTTGTTGTTGATGCATGCTTGCTCTTTTTTGTATTTTTGTATTTTTTGCTCCAATATATCAAATTCGTCAAAGATATTTACCTTTTATCTGTATAGGGCATTTTACTTCACAATATTTCTTTTACAAAATATCCAAAGCTTTGGCATGTATACATGGAGGTGTGTATAAACAAAAGATGTCGGTGTTGAAATTAGGAAGAATATGTATACTGAGCTTAGACATAATTTGTAACATATGTTATTTCAGGGGAAAAGATTATGCATTCTAAATGATGTCATGCAGTATATTAGGATTAAATTCATCCTAATTTACAAATGTCCTGAATATTAATGATTTAATTCTTTGGCGAGGTAGATAGGTCTTATAGTAGCACTAACAATGATTTAGAGATTTATTGATGTAATTCACCAGAAAAACAAGCTCGTTTTCTAGTTTGAGTGAGCCAAGGGTGTCATGACAGACAAGATGGTATGTTTATGAGTGGAATATTGCAAAGCCTTGAAAGACATTCACCTTTAATAACCAACAATGGATTTGTCCAGGTACTCTGTAGTGCAATACTTTTGTTTTATTTTTATTCAAATTAAAGATGTGCCTAAAACATATGCCATTGAATGTGATACATGTATGGACATGATTGTAAGATACACTGTGCATGTATACTGTGTGTTGTACCACAACCAAATGAAAGCGAATTGAGATGTTATGAATACATGTAACATCCACGTAGATTCGAACCGGAAGGGTTCAAAGTCCATAGATCACATAGCCCCTTCACTCTTAGAAGCACTAGTTCAATTCATGATATTCAAATGTAATTTTGCCATACATGTACTGTCAGTGGTATGATTATATATGTGATCTAGAATGCTAGACAAATTAAATGTTTAATTGATTGGTTTTTTGATTGATTGATTGGTTGATAAATGAATGACTTTCTGCAACTAGACTGAATAGCCTGAGGTTCCATGCTGCCAGATGAACTTTGTATCGTGCGTATTGTTCACCAATTAACGTTTTGTGTAACTGACATTAAAGTTTGAACCGTAAGAGGGCTTATCGATGCTCTCAACCCCATTGATAATATGCATGTCATTTCATTGTACGTGACATTGATTCCTTCATACAGATATTCCATTTTCCAACAGTCTTTGTTTAAATTTATATTCATTTTCCTGTCAAAGAAATGTAAAAGTAAAGTGCCATGTTCTAAAAGAAATAATAAATGCCTGTTATTTTTCATTATATTTTTTTTATTCATACCATTCCATTTGATAAAGTTGAGTAAAAATGTTCTTTTCATCGGGATTTTATTTTGTTTCATACATCAAACATTTCTTGTACGTAACATAATGTTGGAATATTCCACTGTAAAGAAAAATATGAAACAAATTAAAACATTGTACAAGTACATGTATAGTCTATCATCCTTAAGATATGTATAAGATTGCAGGAAAATTTAAATTTATTATTCTTAATTGAGTAGTTTCACTGATATTGAATAACTTGTGTGCTTTACAACATTTTGTAATGAAGATGACTTTCTGTTTCCTCAAGAGATCGATTGACTCATTTTTATTCTGTTGTGACAATGTCAACAGCAGGAGAATGAAATGTAAATATTTTTAAATTATTTCATTATTAATATTTGTAAAGCCTTTATTATGTAATAAAATTTGTTCACGAAGTAAAGTATTTCTCAGCTCAATGCAGTCGTAGATAAAATGTGTATTCTTTTTTTAAAACTCATGGTTGAAGTCAACATTGCTTTAGAGATGCATGGACACAAATATGGTGATGTAGGCAATCAGATGATTAAACTAGAAATTCCTTTCTTTTCTTCACAAATTAATCTGATTTAAGGTTCTTTTATCCAAAAGAAAATTGACAAAAAGTGAAGAAAGAGTTGAGTAATGTAGTCTGCATACATGTACCTCTCAATATGAATAGTAAGCAAATCTGTCTTTGAAAAGCAAACAATTCAATCATCAGAAAGTTTATATCAATGTTTTGTATGTTCATGGGAATGTATCACTGAAAGAATATAACCTGTTTTATTTATCTACATGTACCATTGTTTTGAATATAGATTATTATATGCTGCTTGTTATATTGAACTCTCTTTTCAAAGCAAGTGGATTAGATTACATAGTAGGCAGAGAAAAATATATCATAGAATACTCAACAGAGTAGATAGGACCATATTGCTTTGAAATGTTATGGTGTATGCTTCAATACACTGCAAGTGACTTCATTATTTATGTGTACATATTTGGGGAAAAGAGATGTTGTTTATCTTATAGTCAAATTATTAGAATTATACATGAAGGTTATACATGGATAGAACAACATGTACAAGTGTACAATTATATCATGTAAACCAAGAAGAAAACTTAAAGAATATTTAGCATTTTTCTCCTTCTCTTCTGGTCATTTTGAATTTATTTGAAAGACAATAGTTTTTATTGATATGCATACACAAGCTGTATGAGCCTTCAGTACTTGTATATGAATGAATTCCTTTGGACATTTATTTAACATGAATGTGCGAACGTACTTGCCTTTCTATGATATGTACATGTATAATCTACTCTTTCTAATTTTGTTGATACAGATTCTATACTTTGTTCAGCTTAATGAAAAATGCAGTTGCTTTATGGCAAAAGTTAAAATGTAACAGTTGTACAGGTAAGTGTTTAGAAAATTTTATGACAGGAGTCTGTATGTTGTCTTTAAAGGCTTGATGTTTTCATTGTGGCTGCCTATTGTACGTTCTAAATTGGAGGAGGTAAATGGAGTTTATGGGAATAAATACAGAAACAAAGTAGATTTGATGCACTTTGTATGATAACAAGAGTTTATTATTTGTACCTTATTGTATTGTGACTCAATCACGTGTCTTTTAATTTTAATTTTAGTTTTATTTCCCATCCAGCCATCTCTTAAATCTCCCTCTCCCATTTCTTGATCTCTTTCTTTTGTCCTTTCTTCCTTTTCTCTCTTGCTCTCTTCTTCACTGTATACATGTTTCTCCCTCTCTCTCTCTTCACTGCTCACTGTGGTGTATCTTGTATCTACACAGGGCATGGAGGAGTGGAATTAGCTCTCCCATCATGGGCAAAGTTGGTTTTTTTAAATAGGGGGAAAATAATGAAAGAAAAAGGGAGGGGGGGAGGCAAGTGCAAAGATTATAGATTATAGGAACCCTCCCACACCCACTCTCTAAATCACTTGCCATGTATATTGAATATAATATTCCCATTGTATCCACCTCGGACAGGAGACCACCCTACCTCAGTGGCTGTTCATTTTTACTCTCCCTGCCCCCTCTCTCCTCTCCTTCTATCTCTCTCTCCTCTTGCTCTGTCTCCTCACTCTCTCTCTCTCTCTCTTTCTCTCTCCCTGTTGGTATACCTGTCCATACGTTTAGTTCCATGTATTTCCCTTTCACTTTTTTCATCTCTTTCTCTACTATTTCAAATTTAAATGGTATTTATCTTTTTGTTGTATTTTTGTTTTCTAATGCACACCAAACAAATAAGACAAGAGTAAATATATTGTCATACCAGTATAATTTATTTAAACTTTCTTACTGTTTTGAACAGTCAGATATGCTGTTACACATACATGTACGACAACAAATAATAAATAAAATACAAAAATCACACCATTTTCATAATCATTTAGCATGTGATGCTAGAGAGAAAAAGAAATGTTTTTATAATATAAATATAAATATACTTATAAATAATTTTATGTACATTACATGCATTTACCATGTTAATTGTGATACATATTAATGTATGTCCAATAATTGTGGGTGTAAATATAAACGATACACTTACGTCATTTTCACTATTCAATAAGCATACTCTAAAAATTAAACCGATCTGAACAAATGAAATGTCTTCAAAAGACGCAAAAACGCCACCATGCAGTTGCACGTAGTACATATCATAATCAAGAATCAAAGCTTTAACACGGCAAAACGGTACATTGGCATCTTCTCTTGAACTTCACTGCATAAACCATGCAAAATACTTTTAAGATTATACATCGAGTGTCTCCACTCAACTGAATATTGACTTTTGGCAGCAAATTACATATATCATTTTCAGATTGCAATGCATATGAAATACAGGACAATGTATATATTTTCTCTGACCGCATGAGAGAAATTTCTTTTGGTTTCTCATCATCTTCTAAAGTAAATTTAACTAATATTGTTTTGGGGTTATCTTGTGGAATTTCAGCCTCTCTCAAACTTTTACCTTTAATGGCGCATCCACCGTACATCAAAACTGCATAGGAAAAAAAATAATCACATCATAAGCTCTGGGTACTTAAAAAACAAAACACAAAATTTGTATACTTAGCTACCACTTGTATGTAGCTACCAAATGCATGTAGAAAAAAATTGTACAAAATAAAACCCTGTGTTTAACAAAGACTTACATGTACATGTAAAAATAAAATATCATGAAGACAATAGCGAAAATAAGACTACATAACCCATACCCTATATGGTAAACTGTATAAAGTACTGGCAAGATCTTTTGCTACAGAAATGAAAATGGGGGAGATAAAAACGCAATAAGTATTATTCAATATTTCAAGGTACTCTTCAACATTGGGAGGGTGGGGGGCACTATGAATTTTCTTTAAAATGAACTAGCATTTTGAACTTCAACCTTATACATAAAACTAAACACAAGGAAAACAGAACTGTTTGTTCAAAACATAAAATAACTAGGTACTGTTGGCATTTTCCCTACAATATATGCACTCAAACATACTCAAATATATCAAGAATACCATGAAACATAATTGTTCTGAAACTCACCAGAAATTGGAGAATACAACTATCCAGATTTATCAAACTTTCCGATGTTTAATACTGTGTGAGATTGTAACATGAGCTTGTTCTGTCATGCAATTACCCGGTAAAGAATAACTTTCATCTGGTACAGTCCTACACCTATAGGTTTTAAACTGCATTATGGGAGTGCTGCATAGACCGTGCACTAGAAAGCAGGACCTGGTCCAGTCAATGAAGTATTGAATAGACCAAGCAATAGAAAGCAGGACCTGGTCCAGTCTATGAAGTATCAAACAAACCAGGCACTAGAAAGCAGGATCTAGTCTAATCATCAGAGCTCTCACTAGTAGACCGAGGGTCAGTGGATCTTCCACGATCTGAAAGAAATTACAGTAAGAAGATTATTCAAATACGCTATTAAAAAAGGAAAATTTTATGTTACTTTCATCTGATGCCAATTTAACATATACAAATTTGTAGATCAGTCTTGCTCAATTGATATCATTACAAATCATATAGATTGGATTACAATCTGAATCATTATAAGAGCTTTCACACTTATGTCGATCAACATTGACATCAATGTCATGAATTAAAAAACCCTATCATAACTACTAATCATCATCATCATCATCATGACTGTCAACATCAACATCACTGGTATCAATTGCACAAAATTACCTCTGTTGCATCTCCATAAAATCATAATCATCATTCAAAAAATGATATTCATCGTCATCGTCGTCACTGTCATCATCATCACTATCAATTTCATCATCGTTATTATCAAAACCGTTAAAATCCCAACATCATGACAGATAATCCAACACTACCACCACCCCCACAAAATAACATGATGATCAACATCACCATCCATCCATCATCTCTTTGTTGCTATAGTTACCTCCTCTAAGATGATTCAATGATGCCAGCATCCTCAGCATAAAAGAAGGTGGTACAGTGATGGTATCTCTGGTTTCCTCCAGCATCAGCTCATTGATTCTCATTACCTAATGTTACAATTGATTGAGAGAGAGCATATTTTAACTCTCATTTATTTCTTCAAATATGTACAATTAAAAAACAAACAAGTTAACAGTATGTCATGCATTATTTCATGACAATATTACATCAATATATTTGATAACAGAGTAATACATACATATAAGCTAGTAATACAAATACATACAAAGAAATGAAAGAAAAGGGTGTTTTCGAAAAAAGTCTCAAGGTCTTGTTAGGAGGGGATCACCAGAGCAAAAAAAAAGATGATACATCAAAGATACATTATTTGGTGCTCTGACATTTGCTACAGCAACAATTGCTCTGGGTTTTTATTTTATCAAATACAACAGGCTAGGGTGAAAGCCGCATTTGGGTTTAATGTTAGGGTAAGTTGTCTGCACCATCACCTGCTGTCCCAGTACATCTCATCCAAATTTGCTTGGAAAGACTGCTTCTATCTATACAAGGTTCAGTGTTCGGGTAGGGTTGGAATAGTATTTAGTCCAGGGCACAAGTTAATAATTTGGTAAGTGTAGAATATCAACCACACAGCACTTGTCGCCAGAGTGTGTGTTGAAGAACCACAATAGGCGCCTTGAGCATCTCTTGGGGTGGATATGTGCGCATTATAAATGTTGTTATTATTATTATTATTAATATTGTATTCATACTGAGGACTAGAACTGGGCGGGATGAGATGTGAAGTCAGTGTGAGTATGTTTGATCTTGTGGTTGTAGTATAAGTGTAGTCGTAGTGAAAGAAATGTAGCTGAATTGGCCTATAAAGCTAACATGAAGTACATAATTCTGCATGATGTGGCACTGTAAAATCTTTAAAATTAGAATGGCCACTCGGATTAAACAAGAGCATGTTGTTTAGAAGTCTTCAGAATAAAAAGAAGCCACAACAAGGAGGTTAAAGAGAAGGTTGAGTTCTGGGAAGAGGTGAAAAATAATTTGGGAACGTTATCATTGTTATTATGCAAGTGTGGAAGAACATCAGATTAAAAATGTTCCCTGAAAAGCATGGCTCTTCAAATGCCTTAATATTCTAAATATGGGTAACGGCATAAAAATCGGACGGATTTTTACGCCACGTGTTCGTGTAGTCCCATATACATCCTTCTGTGTACAGTGCTTGTAACTTTACCAAGACTGGGCCAAATTTCTTATCATAGTGATGATTCCAGAACCTTGCAGTACACACCAATACTTATGCTACATGATCAACCTTTTTCTGATCGATTCCACACTGTTTCTTTCACAATGCAATCGCATGACCAGAACTCAACTTTATCTTTAAGCAAACGTTTTATAGGCAACAATCACAGCACTATTGCAGGGATACTTATCATTAATTTTAATATGATTCTTGCTCAAATTTTGATACAATGTAGTTTGATACTACTTATTAACCATGACAACAAACATCTACATCCCCAACGAAACATACAAACAATGATCTCACCTCAACCGAATTCTCCGGGAAGTATGGCTCAGTTGCTACAGGTGCCCAAAGCTTCACATTGTAATCAATTCCACTGGTAGCTAGGACTGCAATCAACAAAGGAATGGATGCTAAGATTAGGAACATTATTTGTTTTTGTTTTTATTTATTTATGTCTTCTGTAAGAAGCAGGGTAGGTCATTCAGTTTTTAAAAAAAAACTGCTTTACAATGACGGCCTGCTTGCAACATACAAAATACATGAACAACACCAACAATAAAACGTTTAACATGAAATACTAGAAAATATCAATATACAAATAGTAAGTGACAGATATAAACAATAAAATTGCGAGAGTTACATAAGTAAGGAAAAAACTAAACAGGTAATATAGGATAACAACCATGTGGTTACAACACATTTATAATTACTTGACATTTCTTTTTAAAGATTAAAAAGAGAGGAGCTTGTTCTTGTATAGCACACATGTAAAGGGGGCAACTGCAGCCCAAACCTAGTATAAAAAAATAAAGTTAGCAAAAGCCAGTGGGGCCCCACTGACCCTTTCTGACATTCCAAACACTCAAACATCATCACCTTGACCACAAGCCAATGTCGAATCCTGTTGAGTCATACATCGTGTTTTAATTCTTATTGGTCATTTTCCACCAGATTCATGAATCTACACCAATATACATTGTTGATTCATGATCACACAACCTTTCTAGGCCCTAAAGAGAGACAACATTATATGTAAATAACTTTTTCCAAGGACACAACCACCTGGCTATGATTACAAATCTCAGCGTTTTGATTCGAACATAATTGAATGACCTCTAAATACATAATCCCGCATTAAACATTATCCTTGAGACACCTATATTACTATAAAATTTTGTAAAGCAAACTTCACATCAAACCATACTCTGCTACTTTAATACTTCTACTACACACACGAGGTACTTACTGGGATCAATAGGATGGGGCTGGACGCAGTTCACAACGTGTTTGTCGCCCTCTAGCAGCATAACAAGTTTGGCTGTGTAACGATCCCAGAGGAATACATGTCCACAGTCTGATCCACTCACTATGTAGTGATCGCCCCAGAAATTAGCTTCCTTAATCTACATGTCAACATGAAATACAGAAAAGATGGAAAAAAGTTCAAAAGAATTAAAGAAATAATGTTATGAAGGAGGACTTGAAGCAACAACCATGTCAACTAACCCTGGAACTGACACCTGGACAATTACGCCCAGGAAATTACCTATTGAGAACAATTGTATCTCTGCCTTTATTTCAGAAAATTACATACCATACTGTGGAACGAAAACCGTCTAAAATAACCTTACTACCCTGTTACTTTGAGTCCAAGGAAAAAGGCAAAGAGGGATATCAAATTAGGCATATATGTACTCATCACAAAACTGATGCCATGTAGGAACAATCTTATAAATGTTATGTGCACACAATTTTTAAAATTGAATTTTTCTTTGAGGAAACATTTGCCTTGTACTCAAAATATACAAAAAGAGGGGAAATTTTATATTGAAAAGACTTGAAAAACATGTAATACCGGTATTTGCAAATGTGAGACAACAGTCATTTATGTAGACAAAAACAAACTGAAAAAACCCATGTCAGTACAGTTTCTCTTATTAATTGGTTTGGGGGTTGGGGTGGACTTTAAAATTGCTCTCCAATCACACCACAATGTTCAGGAAGGTCAAATATTGCAAAGCAACAATTCTTTCTCAAATGACTATCAGACTTGCAACACATTTTCAGAGAGAACCTTGAACCAAAGCCAATTATTGTAGAACTTCAATGATATGATTGATGTTCATAATCTAAAGATCACAACCTTATTACATAATATATATTTATGGCGATTTTGTAAACCAATCCAGATCACTGGAGGAGGAAGAAAAACTACTTAGAAAAATAAAAACCGACATTTTGACAGAGAAAGCTGGTGCCGACAACCTACTATTTTTTACCATTGTTCTTGAGTTCCTGTGTCCCTTGTAAACCATCTCAACGGACGGAGAGTAGACATTCTTGATGACATCCGCTTCTTTCTCACGCTCTTCCTTGCGCGTCTTGAAGAGCTCCCTCAACCTCATCTCAGCCTCCGACCTCACACGCTCTCTAGGCCTGTTTACAAAGAACAACAATAATAATAATAACAACGGTTTCTTGTATAGCACCTTGCCCATTACAAAGTTACAGACCAAGTGCTTACAGTATTATTACCCCAAGCAATTGCAATTCTGCACTTTTAGAGTGGACAATGCCATTCCCAACTGACGATCATTACAGCCAGTTTCACACATCCACATGTTAGTCCAATCATATTGACGTTAGCATCCTACCAGGTACATATTGAACACCTGGGTGGAGAGGAGCAATGTGAATAAAATACCTTTATCAAACACAAAATTGCCCTTCCGGTGCTAAATTCATCTTTGCTTTCTCAGTCAATAATTAATCTCTCGACTACATGACGTCTACAGAACAAAAACAAAAATTCTCTCCAAACGTTGTCGACTATATAATTGTCATTTAATTAAAAAAAAAAAAAAAACTATTCACTTGCTTTTTTCTTCATCAAAGGTAAAATCAGTCTAGTCAAGTAATTTATTCATTCCTAAACACATTACTTTAAATTAGGCCTGAGTCATCACGGGTTTTGCCGAACCCGGGTTTGACTTGAAAATTTCGGGCGGGGACCGGGTACCCGAACAGGAATTTTCACCATACTAAAAATCGCGTGCATGCAACGGCGGGAGTTAAGATTAAGTTGCTGTTCTAAATAATGCGACGGAAAAGACAGTTACTGCTTTCAAAACAATTAAATAATCAATTTAATTAAATAAATATGCTTTAAAAAATAAATGGATATCGTTTCAGTTGACGGTAGGTCTTTTATCGCTCTAAAATTGAGGCTGCAAAATTATGGAAGGAATCATGCTCGCGGTACCGAGCGTTCACAAACGGAAGTCAAAATATGACCCACTGAAGACTGAGCAAGTTACGATAGTACCACACACAAGAACAAAATGCTGATCAGAATATTAAAATTAAATCGTAATGTCATTAATTTAATTGTCAAAATATCCACAAAATAATGGTTTACCCTTGATATTATGATGAAGGAAAATAAATTTAAGCTCTTGAAATAACATCGAAGTTCGTTCTAAAAATGCGTGTATAACGGCAAGCTGAAGTTGTCAAGTTCAATGCAGATGCGAGTGTAACTGATCTGAACAATAAGCATTAAACCAATTAAAAACATGACATAACTCGATCACTTTAAGGGACTACAGCACGACAAATTACCGTTAAATAATAATTTGCTTTGACAAACAATACTATAGATATTCATAATATCTTACATAAATAATGATATTTCATGAGCTACGTACTCGATATCGAGTTCAGCTAGCCATCATTTTGAAATGTCATGCATGCAGTAGATAGAGGCAGCATGCAGCAGAGAGGAAAATATCACATGATCTATAAGGCCCGCGATTTTTTTCCTCTCTGCTGCATGCTGCCCTCTACAGTCTACTGCGCTGCATGACAATTATGTCTCATTTCAAAATGATGGCTATAGCTGAACTCGTAGCTCATGAAATATCGTTATTTCTGTGAGATATCATGAATATCTATAGTTTTATTTGTCAAAGGAAATTATTATTTTACGGTAATTTGTTGAGCGTTAGTCCCTTAAAATGAGCTATGTGATGTTTTTTGATTGGTTTAATGCTTATTGTTCAGATCAGTTGGTACTTCCGTCTGCATTCATGACGGTACGGGCTTGAAAAACTTGACTCCTAACTTCAGCTTGCCGTTATACACGCATTTTTAGAACGAACGAAAGGCACTTCGATGTTATTTCAAGAGCTTTAATTTATTTTCCTTCATCATAATATCAAGGGTAAACCATTATGTTGTGGATATATTTTGACAATTAAATCAATGCCTATTAGTATTACGATTTAATTGTAATAGTCTGATCAACATTTTGGTCTTGTGTGTGTACTTTCGTAACTTGCTCAGTCTTCAGTGTGTCATATTTCTGAACGCACTCGGTACCGCGAAGTGTGGTGATTCCTTCCTTGCAGCCTCAATTTTAGAGCGATAAAAAGGCCTACCGGCAACTGAAACGGTATCCATTATTTCTAAAGCATATTTATTTAATTAAATTGAAATATAAGTTTGTGAATTGCATATTTTTAGTTCGTTATTTCAGAATATCAGTGTGAAATTTAATTTTGAAAAACCCGAAACCCGAATATTCAAACCCGGGTTTCGGCGTGACGGTCGGGGACCGGGCGGGGAACCGTTTCGACTCAGGCCTACTTTAAATATTATTAACTCACTGATTAGGAGTATCCCTTTGGTGGGGTGTTTTCTTCTCCCTCTCGGCTCCTAGAACCTGCAGGTCTTCATCACTGTCAGACTCACTGCATGTCATAGAGTGGCTGCTACTCAAGAGTATATAAAGCAAATCACATTGAGCAAAAGTTGCAAAAGACAAACAATAGATCAAATTTAATATTTTCTCATTTTTAAATTTCTGCTCTTGCATATGGTGATTGACAGACGTCTTTATCTGTTTAGAAACTTTCTTTAAATCTGGATCACCTGCAAAATTTGAGACAAGTCGATTGGTCAACAATAAAGTAAAGTACTTCTCCTCCTCCTTCCCCACATACATGTATATGTATGTGATTGATCTTGCTATGTGGAATATGTTACTTCTACCTAACGTCAAACACTATGTGTTTCTTTTCTTTTATTGGGGGTTTATAAAGACACAGGACATAGGGATATTAACGAACAGCTTACACACCTTTGTGATGTTTCTGATCCTATGCTCTGCAAAGAGCTCGTGGAACTTCTGCTCCTCTTCTCTTTCTTCTTATCCTCCTCTTCTCTCTTGGCATCTGTTTTTCTTCTTCCTTCATCTCCATGAGTTCTTCCCATCTCATCTCTCCCTTCCCTCTCTTTTCCATGATCTTTCTTCTCCTCAGCTGTAGATGATGATGGTACTGCTTTGCTGGGGCTGGGATCAACAATGGCTTGTAAGTTGGGAGGGTTGTCAACGATGCTTTGCTTCCGTGATCGTGTGTGCTCAAGACTATCCTGTTTTGTCAGTCTAGGCTACTTGTGCAAGAACAAAATAATACATATGATTCTTGATAGAAAATTCAATTATGCTAAAACACTTAATGTAACATGCCCTTAATAATTCCTATGAGCCATCAAGGTACAAACTTACATGGTGATAATACCAGCCAGAAATTCCAATTCAATAGGCTGTACCAAAAATGCAGGGGTGATACTGTTTATTTTATCTTGATTCTAGTGAAATGATTGAACTATAATGAACGAATTTAAAACCAATAGGGTGTCATTGGTTGACTGATTTAGGTGGCCATGTATGAGAGAAATGTCTTTGCACATACCAAATAATGAAAGGTTACAAAAATGTAGAACTTGTTATGACAATCTAAGTCACTTTACAAAACATCAAGATAAGATTATTGTCAGAATATCCCCTCCAGTCTTAAAGATCAGTTTTGCAGTTGGTGAAAATCGTTTGTCGCATGGCTTTCCATTTTGAAAACAACATCTTGCAATTTTCATCACTATACTTGGGAATTAATATTTAATGCAAAGGCTTTCTTCTTTCCAGTTTCTTACCATGGGTTTTTTGTCTTCCATTCTCTCTCCAAAAGCAAAGATGCCTTTCTTTTCTTCTTCCTCCTTTTTCTGACGATCTTGCCTTCTGCTGTCTTTTCCCAACTCTTGTGTCTTCTCTGCTGCCTTATGTAGCCCAGTCTCTTTGCTTACTTCACCAGAACCTTTCCCAAATCTTTGCGCTGGGTGATCTGGACGCCCCCCTCGTGACTTCAGCCCCTTTCTCCAGCCCTCTGGCCCTTCCTCATCCTTTGGTGTTGTAGCAGCCTCCCGACCACTTCTTGATCTTTGGCTTTCCCTTCTTGAGTCACTCAATCCCTTGTCCTCTCTATCATCATCTCTTCTGTCCATCTCCTTTCCACTCTTCTTCTTTATTGCACCTTCCATTGCACTTAGAGTTTCCTTCACACCCTTTGTCTTCTCTTCTGAGACTGTTTCGACATCTTCTGATGTCCTCTCTGACATTCTTTGCACCTTTGAATCAGTTTTAGGAACAACATTTGGCTTTCTTGATGAATCACCTGTCCTTGACGCTCCTGCCTTTTCCTCAAGATCTTCATGACTTGCATCCTGTTGTACTTGTGAACTTGTTGCTTCAGTTGTAACCGGTTGAGCTGCTGAAGTGGACGGTGTTGCTGAAGCTGGTACTGATGTCGACTGAGTTGTTGACGTAGCTGATGCAGAGGTTGAGAAGGAAGAGCCAATGACGCCTGGTTGGCCAGATCGGACGGGTCGTCGGGGCGATGAAGACGATTCTTCCAGCCAGCGGGACAACATCTCAGACATCCTCTGCACCATGGTTGATCTGGGTCGCTCACCTATCATGACACAATAGGATGAATGGAAAAGAATATTTGTGTCAATAAACATTATACAGCTAATGGAAGTTCAAGCAGGATGCGGTAAACCACCTAAAAAAAGCTGTAGCGCCAAAACATTGCATGTAATTTAATGGCACAAGGTATACTTTTTCGAGGGTGAAAAGCATAGGTGTGCCAAACAAAGGCCTCTATGCCTACTCCCTAGGGTGTGCATTATAAGATGCAGACATATAAAGTCACTACAATTTGTATTTCCTTAGATCATGCCTCATGTTTGTGACAGCCTTAGTAAATTCATGCACTATGGTGATCCTCAAAGAAGAAATATGAAATTTTATCTCTTTTCACTCATTCTACTACATTGTATTTATACAAACATATCTATATTCATAAACTATAGATGCAAATAGGATCATTTTTTTTCCTCCAACTTTTGCATTCTTCCTTTATTTATAATTTTACATTCACAATTCAGAGACAGATATCCCAATTACATCAATTAAATCAAGAAACAGGACACTATAATTCATAAACATTACGATGCAGTCTGATAATAAATATCTTTGGAACCTCTTTTCACCTTCTGGTTGTTCACTTCTTGGACGGGCTCTAGGTCCTGTATCAGACCAGTCTCCTCTCAGTCGTAGTCTCTTGACGGGATTATCAGCTGCAAACTAATCAACAAGAGACAGACATCATCAATTATTACAAGTCACTGTAACTCAGTTTAGTGCTTAATTAGCCACAGAAAGGAGTCGAACCCGTTAATTGTCAATGAGACCACCTTGTCTTCTTTTTTTCACTTTGAGGAAGAAATGCAGGCTGTAGAACCTGTCTAGAAAGGCAACCTGCCTACAGTGGCCAGTATTTCTGTGGCCAAGGGTAGCCTTCATAGACAGGTTTGGCTTTATAGGTAGACCTGTCAATTGATACAAACATCTTAAAAGCACAAATGAATTTGAATGGATGCAAGCCAACTTTGGAGCAAATTTTTCTAAAATCACAAATTTCACTGACTTATTTTTCAAGATCCAGATTGTTCTGAAACCAACGGAGCACGTTACGTTTCAAATGAGGAATATTAATGCATGAAATCATAACTTATGAAGAATGCTTGTCATAGATAGAATGTTTCCCCTAGCTAGAAGTGGACCTTACCTCATCCTTGTCTTCTTCATCAGCTTCCAGCACATCTATTCCATCGCTCTCCGGCCCACAGGAGGCTTCACTATGCTCCTTGTAGCGTGCATTGGTACCAAACAGATAGATGTAGTCCGAGGAGTAGCTGACCAGTAGGTCTTGACCGTTGGCAGAGTAGGTCAGGGAGGTAGGACGGCTGTACTTGTTCTGCAGGTGCGTCGGGCAGAATCGGCAAAGGATACCCTGCATGCCACGACCTATGTGGTTCCCTGCGATAGTCAATGTAATTAATAATAATGATAATATGCCATTCTTATATAATACATATCACATTATGATATAACACCTCTTTGCATTTCCAAAGGACTTTGGATATTATTTCCCAGGCTTTGGCTCCTCCAACCTTAGTGCTCGATGCATTCAAGGAATAAATCTTACCAGATACCCACTTACATGTACTACACCAAGGTCAAGTTTGGCCAATAAAGATTAAGGTCTTGCCAAAGGACGTTCATGCTGCAGCAGGGATTGAACCCTAATCTTGTGGATCACAGTCCAAAGACTTATCCACTAGACCACAACACCTCTAATTTATGTGGAGCTCACAATGATCATTGAGAATAGAATTGTGGAGTAGACTTGTCAAGTCGATACGAACATGCTTGAACTTGTGCTACGGAACTCTACATTAGATTATCAGAATCTTTCTAATAGCTATTTTTCTGTGGGTAGTTTTTAATTGTGAAGAGATAAGGAGGGAGTGGTGGTGAAAATCTTAAGTTATTTTCATGAATACTTTGGTATTAATGACCTGAGAGTTTGGTGCCCAGCATCCTGCGATCAAAGATTCTAACGGAGCTATCTGAGCACCCAACGGCCAGCTGGTAGGAAAGGATGGGGTTCACACAGATACCCGTCACAGCACGACGACAGTTGATCATTACATCCTGCCCACAAAAAAGATAAGACAACAAAAAATAAGATGGTGGGGAAAATAGGAATGGATGCAAGATACTCTTACATGATAACCACAAACACAATAAAGTTCTTTTTTAAGTTTTCCAGAGCTCTTTTATTTTGCGGGTGCAATGTCACAGTATTAGAGAGATATTGTGATTTTATTCTTTCCTATATCTAAACACCTTCATCACAGATGTTTTCATTGCAGTACACTGCGCAAACTTTGGAAAGGATGCCAAAAATATATACTTTAGATGGTTTAACCCATTGGATACAATGATTTTGGTATAGCATGTAGTATCTATATACTCCACCCTGCGTTATGTCAGACTTAGTATGCAACTGGTTATTTCTGACTGCCAACCGCTCACTATACGATCCGACTATGATCCGATTTCGGAAGAATTTGCAATAAGCATTTGATATGAACATCCAAACTTGTGAAAACGATAAAACTTAAATTTCAACGGATGTCAAACTTTCTTGGCGAAGGAAAAGCAAAATCAGCTCAGAATCGTAGTCACATTGGACCAATAGTGTGATTGTCTATGATTTGCAGCCAAATTCAGCTTTTATTTTGACAAGAAGGCTTAAATGCGCTAAAATGTATTCTTATCATTATTCAGAACCTAAATCAAGGAGATATTAGTCTAGATTTCCATATTCAGTACAATTGCCATTTCTTCGGATCGCAGGAGGATCGTATAGTCTGCAATGGGCTTAAGCCAATTCGCTGTGTATTTAAAGGCAATGAAAGCTCTTGAAATACCCTAAATGCATATGATCGACTGAATTTTGTTCACAAGCATAGATTTAAGGTATTTCTCAGTTTGTTCAGGCCCGCTGGTGACCGATGAGCCCTAAGCAGGATAGACGCATCTTGCCTCAGCGGGTGCAGGGTGAATGCGTAAACCGGTATATGTTTGAGAAAAGACTTACCTCTTTACATTCCTCTTTTGAGCAGCTAGTCTTGATGCGGAGATCAAACCACCTGACTGTCCCATCTTCACCACATGACATGAAAGTATTGGGGTCAGAGGGCAAGGTCACGACCTGAGGTCAAATAACACAAACAAGAGTGTTTGAAGAGTATTATTCACATGAACCCACAACCTTGCTGTAACTCCCAGTGTTACGGATTAGCCATACAATCTGCAAATGAAAGATAAACTAGATAGCAAAAAAATCTTTGAAACAGGAGGGATTTGAATCTTCCCACAATATATGCTTACGCGAATGATTTTTCTCAAACTTACATGCATAATTTTGTGCTACCAGTACCTTTAGAAAAATACAACATTTTTTACGGGAGCACAGATACACAGACAAATGTTTAATAAGAAGGAAATACAAATCTTCCAATTTCTGCAAGCCGGTTCATCACATTCAAAGGAGCACGGTTCATGAAGACGGAAAACGTAATGCCCTGATATTTCCCCTAATTTGTGTGATTTTTCTCAAATTCCCTGACTTTTTCCTGATTGGAAAAAAGGGAACCCATTTTCCAGGTTCTAACTGATTTGCAGGATAACCTTGAATTTTAAGATAATCATTTGACCAAATGTTGCCAATTTGAAGAGTCCCTTTGCAGCCTACACACATACATACCTCGTAAGCTGTCCCATAATGGCAGTTGAAAGAGTTGCGCCCATACATATCCGGGTTATCCAGATCACTGAACATAACGCATCCATCTCCAGAGCAAGAAACAACCTGGAAAGAGAAAAAACATTTTAGAATTGAAAGTTTGAAACCGATATCAAAGTCAGAAATAACTTTCAGTTCTAATGGGATGACAATTGACAATTTACTTGTCAGCACAATTGCATCCACCAAAACCCTCTTGCATTCTCGCCATTCGCTTGAACTCGAACTTCCTTGCCATACTATTTACCTGACAGAACCTCCGGTAAGGCAGAAAAACAGCATTGACAAATTTGACAAACCTGTTGCATGGTATCTCTCTACCCTCTCTACCCTCTCTACCATATCCCTGAATTTTCTCTGTGTCCTCTCAATTCCCACTCTAGCTTTCTCACTCTCCCATACAGACATGTACCTGTCTATCCATGGAACAAGGCAGGAAATTGGCAGTGATGTGAAGATGTTACATCTACAACAGAATGGCCTCCCCACCCTCTCGCTCTCTCTCTCTCTCTCTCTCTTCCTCTTTCTCTCTCTCTCTCTCTCTCAGTCTTTCTTTCTCTTGCCATTCTATCCACCTGTCTATCCCTGGAGCAGGGCAGAAACTTTGTACTGAAGATGTTGTATCTGTGACCAAATTGATTCCCTTATTTACCTCCCCTCCCTGTCCTCATCTCTTCCTCCCTCCCTTCCTCCCCCTGCCCCAGCATCTCTCTCTCTCTCTCTCTCTCCCTCCCTCTCTGCCTTCACTCCCTTTCTTTCTCTTGCTATGCTATATGTACTCACCTGTCTATCCTTTGAACAAGGCAGGAACTTTGCACTGAAGATATTAGATCTGTGACCTGACGGGATGGCTGCCTGTACTTGTTTGGTGTATGGGTTTGTGAAGCAGAGCTTTTTATCATCAGATCCTGAGAGAATCAGGCTTCCTTGCTCATTCCATGAAATTGTGTTCACCTGAAACATGAAATAAACAAGAAACAGTACATTATGAGAATACACCAGAGGGTGGCCTGTATGATCAGCAAAGGAGGAGGAGGAGGAGAAAAAGAAGATGAAGAAAGATGAAGAAAAAAGAAGAAAAAAGAAAAAAAAGAAGAAAAAGAAGATGGAGAAGAGGGTGGCCTGTATGATCAGCAATGGAGGAGGAGGAGGAGGAGAAGAGAAGAAGAGAAGAAGAAGAAGAAGAAGAAGAAGAAGAAGAAGAAGAAGAAGAAGAAGAAGAAGAAAGAAGAAAAATGAAGAAAGAAGGAGAAAAAGAAGATGGAGAAGAAGAATGAAAGGAGAAGAGAAAGAAGAGGAAGAAGAGGAAGAAGAGGAGAAAAAGAAGAAAAAGAAGAAAAAGAAGAAAAAGGAGAAGAGAAAAAAAGGAGGAGTAGAAGAAGAATCTTAAATCTTTGAATAATTAATCATTTCACAAAATGCAAACAAAGAAAATTATGCGGTACACATCAAGATCATTCTTTTGTCGTTGTTGCTGTAACTGCTCATGTTCTCATGTCTGATTAGTGATTCAAGAGAATCACATTGATTTCTTTTAACTGGCAGATCTATTCAAAGTTAGACCTCTCCTGTCCTAAGTTTGCGTTCCCTGACAGTAGATATTATCCTGAAAGCGTAATTAGATTCCTTTGCACTATTAGGTCAAATGTAGACCTAAGATATACCATGAAGAATTGTCTTTACATAAATTATAGACTTACACATCCTCTGTGCACATCAAGCGTTGTATCAAGCTTCATCCGCTGAACAAAGTCCTTACCGCCTGTAATAGGAAGAAGGACAAAAATTGGTAATAATAAAATCAGAATCACCACTTAGAAGAAGACCAAAACGTCAGGGCTAGATATGAGAGGAACTGATATAAATCATTCAGAATTATCAAATTTTATTAGGTTTTGTTCATGTTGTTGTTCTTGGTTGCTTGTATAAGACTGTGTCACAGCAATTAAAAAAACAAACATGTAAGTTGATCTTGCAAAACTGATGGACCATGGCATGGATATGACATGACCTCATTGTACACATCCCAAGTAGTAATAGGAAGAATTGGGGAAGGGGATCACATGGGACCACAATCTACTTTTTTGCTTGTCAGAGACTCAGAGATTTTGTAAAATTGAACCCGCCCCCTTTGTTTTATATGCTTGATCACCTTATTCTTTCTTCACTTTCTATTTTGGCTTGTCATTTAAACATGATTTAGTGTAAAGCAATGACCCCCTCAACCCCCTCCCCCCCGCCCCCCAAAAAAAATAAAATAAATGTGATGACTGTTTTGGGGCTCTTTGTTTAGTGTGACAAAATCTGGATACCCCCTGGGTCATTCTACTGGTATTTCTAACTTGACACGCAAGTATAATGGATAGACAAAATACACTACACTATAGTACAGCATCTAAATTCTAAGAAAAGAAATTATTTAAAAAAAGAGGATCCATTAAGTTTAGGCTTTAGGCATTGCCTCGAGTCTACCATTTATACATGATCTAGAAAATACGTGAAAAATGGCCAATGATTTGTCATCTTTTGTGCTGACAGCTGTTAGTGTTGAGAATCTCCACAAAATTGCACACAAAATTATGCAGCATAACATAGATCTAACTTAAAGGGCAATCCAACCCTTGTAATAAGTTGATTTGTATGAAAACAGAAAAATAACAGAAACAGAATGGCAAAAGTTTGAAATGATTCGGACCAATATGCAATAGTAAGGAGGTTATAAATGTTTGAATTATGAGATCACTATTAAAGTCTATGCAAATCTCAAATTGGTAGTTTGGTCAGTGGGTTGTGATGACGTAGGACGCGGATAACACTCTTTTATAACTCGGTATATTAACTGGATAAAAGTGATTGGACATTTAGTAGTGGAGAAAGTTCAAAGGATTTGGAGAGCTGACTGCAATTGATAAGTACTTCTTCTGTACTCTGTGATGTTTCAGGAAATGTGGGCATCCAGGCGCTTGTCATAATCTTGCCCATATTTTGAATTTCCTAAATTTTGAAAAATTCAAGAACTTCCTGGGGCTCCCGGCAAAGGCTCTCCCACTGCACCCTATCCGTAAAGATAAAAGTGGTTCCCAATAGAAACTTTTGTTGTATAAAATTGGAGAGAGTGTGATTTTTATATAGTTAAAGCTTCTAACAAACACTCCTGTGGACCTTTTATTATTTACACAATTTCTTGCTGTCTGCTGCCTTGAGATCACTGGAGCGAAGAAAGGTTCTATCCCTATTCAGTGAAGGATTAATCCTTATTATGCAGATGGATTCTTCTACCATTCTTGACCAGAAGTGCGTTTCAAACTCAATAATGTGGCATCATCCCATTGAATGTTGTTTCCAGTATTATTGAAGGACATATTCTACGACTGAATGCGTTGGAATGCCTAATACGAGTGCTTTTTTGTGCTCTATAAAAAGAGCACACAATAGGGGCATTGCAATTTAAATTTCAAGGGATGGATTTATTGGATTAGAGTTTTTATCGCTCAAGACGGCTATATAGAATGTTCTGAATTGCCAAACTCGAGAGCTTCCGGGGGCTCCAACTCCTGGATCCCTGGCTGGGGCACTGTCCCTGCAACCCACCTGGGGCCATAAGGCGGACCCAATGGACCCCATTAGTAAAGATAATAATAATAATAATAGCTCACATTTATAATGCGCCTAATACTTTGTTTCTAGGCGCAGGACATACAGAAGTGGTTCCCAAGACAACCCGCTGTTGTATAAAAAAAAACTTGAAATTGCTGAATATGCACGAGGTTGAGAAGGGCTCTTTTTCTTCGATTCATACATTTCAGCAATTTTGAGCGAACGGCGCTCTATAGCATGAATATTCATATTTGCTGCGCCGCTACCATGCATGCATACTTTCTCTTCGCCATGTTGAATCGACGATACAACATGGATGAATCGGGTTAGGACGAGGAATCACCCTTTTCTCCTATCAAAGACTTCTTCAAATTATAATTTTAAGTGGTTGGACGGATGCCCAGAGGTGTCGAGAAACATTGTAAGTCAAAATTGTAATTACTACCTCTTTACATTTCAAAAAAATGTGACCCAACCCGCTGTTTGAATCGTTTTCCTATGCGGGCTCTGGCTCTGGAGCTCCGACGTCGGAGTTCCCTGGAGTTAGTGTGCACATCACTCCAGCAAAGCACAGAGGTGTCGTAGTCGAGTGGTTTAAGCACTTGACTTGAAATTCAAAGGTCGTGGTTCGATCCCCGATACAGCACTTATGTCCTTTGGCAAGGCATTAATCTTCATTTGCCACACTCGACCCAGGTGAGGTAAATGGGTACCTGGCAGGAATTAATTCCTTGAAATGCTGGGGCGCTGTAATTGCAGCTACATGTAGGCTAAAGCCTGGGTAATAATAAATGCGCCTCGGAATAGAATTTCTAGATAGACGGCGCTATAGAAATGCCAATTATTATTATTATTATTATTATTTGTATAGAGTCAATGCTAATGCGTATTGACCTTTAGCGCTGCATACGTGCTGAGAGGCATCAATTGCACACAATACACACATTACACACAATTACATACTAATGCACACAATGAATACGACGTGGCTGATCGACAAGTTTGACAGTCAGTAGACTCACGATTTGAATTTTCAAAGAATTTTTTCTAATATCGGTAAGTTGAAAAGATTGTATTTTACTGCTAGAGTAGAGGAGGGAGTTTTCGGCCACTTAAGGCAAAATTATATTTTTGGACTCTTTACTTCCTATTTATTATAATTTTTTGTTCAAATCATGAAGCCAATACTATTATTATTTAAACAAAAAAAGAATCCCAGAAAAAAAATCATGAATTGCCATGGCAATATTCATTTCCTTGTTCACTTTTTCGGAGGCAGTTTTCGGCCGCATGTACAAAGTCAATAGGGAGCGCGCGCCGTGCGTTTGCCCGCTGATCTAGCACGTGCGGCCAGAGCACGTAATCCCCCGCACGGTCGAAAACTACACCTGCGGGTGCCGTGATCAGAAATTGGAATCTAAACTAAACAGAGATACAGCGCTATAGTATCCGACTGCAGTGATAGAATACATGCGGGGAGATACTTTTAAGCTTGCGGTACTCAAAAAATCTGGCTCTAAATCTGAAAAATACTTGAAATACAGCTCATTTTATGGTACCCATATTCCTTACAGATACGCGTAAGATATTCCATTTTTCAGATTCGGTAGGGACCGCCGATTACATCGCTAAAATATGATATTTAAGGATACATTTTTCTTTGCAAATGTGGTTCTCCAGTGACTCTGGCATGTTATTGTATGTGTGTGATATGTGATATGCTAGTATGCAATGTATTTTAAAGGGATTTTACCGTGCATCCAACGGACCGGCCGAAAACTGCCCCCGGCCGAAAACTCCCTCCTTTACTCTATTTAAGTGTCATCAATTGTCACTAAAGTACCGATTTTTAGTGATCTCACTTGAGTTTTGTACAGTGGTGTTTGACGTGTTGAGAATCAATAGAGGTCATCTAAACAGTTTTTAATACACAAAAAGTATACTAATGCTGCTATGTGTGGCTGTGGCCGTGGCCCACTCCAGCATAGCATAGAGAGTCAATGCTAATGCGTATTGACCTCTAGCGCTGTAGTAATAGAGTAAAGAAGGCAGTTTTCGGCCGGCGGCAGTTTTCGGCCGGTCCGTTGGATGCCTGGTAAAATCCTTTAAAAAACATTGCATAACAGCATATCACATATCACACACATACAATAACATGGCAGAGTCACTGGAGAACCACATTTGCAATGGAAAATGTATCCTTAAATATCACATTTTAGCGATGTAATCGGCGGTCCCGCTACCCGAATCTGAAAAATGGAATATCAGTCGGATACTATAGCGCCGTATCTCTGTATAGTTTAGATTTCTATTTCTGATCACCGCACTCGCAGGTGTAGTTTTCGGCCATGCGGGGGATTACGTGCTCTGGCCGCACGCGCTATCGATCAGCGGGCGATCGCACGGCGCACGCTCCCTATTGACTTCGTACATGCGGCTGAAAACTGCCTCGCTAGGCCGAAAACTACCGAAAAAGTGAACAAGGAAATGAATATTGCCATGGAAATTCATTATTTTTTTTCTGGGATTCTTTTTTTGTTTAAATAATAATAGTATTGGCTTCATGATTTGAACAAAAAATGATAATAAATAGGAAGTAAAGAGTCCAAAAATAGGATTTTGCTGAAAACTCTCTCCTCTACTCTAGTCTAGGCAGCAATTGCACACACGAATAGTTAATATACAGTGTTACACACATCACACACAAATGCACACAATGAATACGATGTGGCTGATCGGCAAGTTTGACAGTAGACTCACAATTTGAATTTTCAAATTATTCTTAAGAGACCTCTAGCTAGGCCTACTTGACTTAGATCTAAGCACGTAGAACTATTGCCGTTGAGCCATGTACAGTGGAGTTACGCGCTCTGATTGGCCGATACGCTCCAGCTGTTTCGAATTTAAGTGAAAGAGGGCCTACTTAACTTAAGCGCGACTTAAGTGCTACTTAAAGATACTATGTCCCTTTTGCAGCCAACATCAAATTCTGTAGAACTTTGCAGGGATTATGAATATGTCATGAATGTCCTATCTATGAAATTTAAACGTTAGCAGCGTCCTAATATTCAAATTATGCAAGGAAACCCGTTTACTTGCTAGACTTCACTGTCAGACACTATTGAGTGACTGACTGGCTTTTTCATCTTTGGTAATAACATACATAAAATGAGCTGTAAAGGGTACATGAGCATTTGTCTACATCAATAACCCACTTCTTGTAATGGCCAAAATTAAACTGATTGAATCTTTGCGCAGCATAAAACGTACGACCATTCGGTACAATGGTCTGAAAAATCAGACTATTACTTACTGGCTCTATAGCTCCTAAGTCGATTCGACAACTAATAGTCGTTATTTTCCCACTTAAAGACAATTTCAAGCCCCCCTTTTTTTAGGGAAGTTCTAAATTAGTATTGTCTTTCAAATGCTGTTGGAATTTAACCTTTTCATTTTTTGGCCTGCAAATGGGACATAGTACCTTTAAGTTCAATGGCAAAGTCAATACGAAATATTACGTCACACCACAGAGATTTTGACATGACGTGCTTTAAACAGGTGACGCACACACGAAATTGCACACACATAAAATAGAAAAACCAACGAACATTTCAGAATAAATTTCCAGTTTGTACCTTAAATATGATGAAAATGAGAGTCTTAAACTTAAGTGAAATACTTAACTTTTCAAGGACGCTGAAAAAATCGTAACAAATAGAAGATTTGACTGGAATATCATAATTTTGGTATCGGCAAAAACGGAAAATCGCAAGCTAGCTCCTCGCACTAATGTCTTATAACATAGAGCCTATGGGAGCCAGCGATAGCCAATCTAAAGGGCCCATGTCGGCTCGGCTAGGCGCCAAATTACGAAAATAAGGCTGAGACGGGAAGAACGTAATGCGCATACGCTGGCTGTAAGCTAAAGTTTTACTAGACAGAAATAACCGTCTGGTATGGGTCATTCTTTAATAAAACTGACATTTGTTGACATTCCCCATACACAGACGGTACCCCATACGGCTCGCATCACGGGGAGAGATTGAGCCGATTGTGACACACTTTTTACCCGAAACTTTCTCCCACGATTTTGTTTATTTAGATCTAATTTTCTGATTTATAAATCAGATACAAAAATAGTATGTATTTTTGTTCTCCTATGTACAGTTCTCAAAGTTTTATTACCTATTTCAAAATGCGAAATTTACGGACTTACGTATATGAGTTATCCATTTTTATCTCAGAACCAAGGAAACGGTACGTTCATGCATTCGAACTGGTAATCTATGACATGACCCGCCCGATATATTTCCGGGTCAACCGACCAAAACAAGCCCAATGGCCAATCAGAGCACGTGTTTGATATTGGGCTTATGAATATTCAAACATCACCGGCTCAAGCCGGGCTGACTCACATGTAGCTATTGGACGTTCGAAAAGAAAAAAATGAATATTCATCAACTTAAACCAAGATGGCTGACAACAAATCTTGTTGAGTACAAGACTTTCTCGGATTAATCATTAATATAGGATCTAAATGAGCAAGCTATCGTAAGTCAAAGTAGATATTTCTGTGTTATTTTTCATTTTACAAAAGATTCAGTGTAAAATTGCAGCCAAAGTGGATATATGAAGACGTAAAGAGTGAAAAACTCGTTGCATATCTCATTCATCGCGGTCCGGCCGAACTGAACCATTCGTTCCCCACACTACCCCATTGACGTACTTCAGTCTATGTATAGAGGCGGTCAGAGGAGCCAGATGCAATCTCAGCGGAACAACCGTCGATATCAGAGACTGAAGCTTTCGGTCTAAAGTTTTACGTGCTAAGTTAACATCGGTAAGTTGAAAAATTTTACTGCTATCTAGCCTTTTTACTTTTAGGTGTCATCAATTGTCACTAAACTACCGATTTTGAGTAAAATCAGTTGAGTTTTGTACAGTGGTGTTTCAAATGTTGAGAATCAATAGAACAGGTGCACGTGCAGCTTTTAATACACAGCCAGGATAGTAATGCAGCTATGTGTGGCCGTGGCCGTGGTGTGCACGTAGTGACGTAATTCAACAAGTAACGATATCATTATGGTATAAAAATTCCAACATAAAATTAAATACATGGGACAAAATGACAAGTTATAAGTATGGTCGTAAAAATTCGATTTCTTACCAAAAACAGCCTCACGGATAGATCGTTCATCTCTAAATCCCAATGTTCTACGGCCAGTAGTTAATGGAAAGCTGGTATTTCGATCCATCGTATTATGAGAAAATTGTACAAGACAACAGCATCAATCAAATTAGGCCCATCTTTGCTGACGACGCGACCGACAGACACCGAACGTATACAGCTAGCTCATGCCGCGCCGCGCCAGGAGCAGGAGGATATATGCTAGCGAGCTCCATAGCTAATAGTGAACAAATCATGGGGTGGGCGGAGGAGAGGCCCATTATGCAACTGAACCCAGTAGAAACTGATGACCCATGGTCATTTACTCCCAGTAAAACCCACCTTGTACAAAGTAGTTATTAAAATAAATAAATAAAGAGGGAAAGAAAGAAAGAGAGAAGAAAAAAAAGATAGCTATAGTCTGTATAGAGAGAAAATTAAAAAAATTAAAAATAAAAAGGGGAAAAGGGAATGTGCCCCCTAAATTTGCTCCCGCGGTAGAAAATTTGGACTACTAAAAGAATCCCAAAATGGCATCCGAAAATGTGATAACTTTTGTCACATAGGCCTACTCATGTTTGACAGCAGAGACTTTAGTTTTAAAATAAAATACAGAAATATGGGACCAGGCGTCTAGCTGTGTTGATTTTAAAAATAAAAAAAATCTAAATCTTAATTTCCTATCTGTTACATTTTATATTGAGTTGATATGCACTTTTATGCAACGGAGTTATAGTAGAAACTGATGACCCAGGGTCAATTACCCCCAGTAAAACCCATCTTGTACAAAGTATAGTTAATATTAAAAAATAAAAATAAAATAAATAAAGAGGGAAAGAGGGAAAGAAAGAAAGAAAGAGATAAGAAGAAAAAAAAGATAGAGACAAAATTTAAATTTAAAAAAATAAGGGAAAGGGGAATGTGCCCCCTAAATTTGCTCCCGGTAGAAAATTTGGACTCCCAAAAGACTCCCAAAATGACACCTAAAAATGTGATAACTTTTGTCACATACCCATCTAGCTACATGGGGGAGCTCTCCATGACACAGTTTGTGTTGAAGACCCTAAAAGACGAAGTAATAAGTTCATTATGAGGTAAGCTAACAGAAACATGTAATCACACATATTTTAGAAAATAGATAATACAATTATGGCTGATCAGTATGCCTAGGCCTATATAAAAGAATAGATATACATATATATGATGAAGTAGCGAAACACTGCCTTTAATAAAATCACCATACATGCTTTTGTAAGTTTTGTTTAGACTAGTCTGTGTTTTTATTGCTGCTTTCGATTATCCGCTTTCATTATGTCACGGGAATCCGGGAATTTTTTTGCCCAGTGTTATTGTGATATATTAAAGGTGCATATGATTTTCCCGGTTGGTGCAAATTGATTAAATCTTTAATGTCAGGAAGAATAGGCCTATTAACATGAATATAAGAAAAACATAATTTATAAGAAAAGAAGTTGTAGTTTAGCGGTAACTGAACCGTTTGACAAAGAAATTTTGTTAACTTTTGATTTCATTATATATAGTTTCCAGGTTTAATTTTGAAACAACGACGCAACATCAGGGCATAAAATTTGTCTCGAGAATTTTATTTCCAGAGAAACTTTTTGTTCGGCAGGCTAACGTATTTTCTGGCGATCGTCCATGCGAAATTGCAATAACAATTTAAGACTGATTTGTGACATTTTCATTTCAATTGTAAATATTGAATGCATTGAAACCTTTAAACCATTATGGTTTCACACAACGTTCGATATTACAATCAAGGTCGTTGATTGTCACAATATAAGTTATTACTGTTGGCGTGCATGCAGCACTAGACTCGACTGGTATAGAATAGGCACATATTATAGGCAGAAAAGAGCGATGTAAGTGTTCACGTAGTTAAGATTATTGTACTGTGATTCAGAGTCAAATTTCAAAAATTCAATTTCTGAGTCAAACCTGCATTCATTTCAAGCTTTAGAAGCTACATTCAAGTGGTGTGAATGAGAAAACACCCAAACATTATTACAGATGGGTGTTTTATTCTTGGGGATCATGCACTCTGGAGTTTTGGAGTTGAATCCATGGGGGATCCACGCCAAATTAGTGGTTTGAATCACTTTTTTTCAGAGTGGATCTCACTATTTGAGCGCGTCTTTCCACTCCAAAACTCTTAAAAGAGTGGTTTTATATTCCTGTAGATTTAGAGATTAATAGCATATAATGATAAGTTCGAATGTTCGGAAGCGTAAACGCACAGCGAGAAGGCGACTTGTTAAACCTCGCAAAGATGTCTTGTTTAAAGTCGAGAAGGCGAGATCGAAGGCTACTTGTTGAACTTTACTCTTAAAATATCACGTTTATAAACTAAAATATCCATTAATATTATGTTCCTTTTCAACGGCGCGCTGATTAATAAAATTGCGAATGTCCAACAGAACAACAATAACAATTTTAGGAGGCTGCTTATCTGATTAATTTCTTGAGTCGGGGACGGAGTATATCATAAACGGATTTATTATTTCATTTAGGAGCTCCCTTGGAAAATGGCATATAGTCCTATTTTTCAATACAGAATTACTAGTATAAGACATGGGCCTATCTAATAACCATTTCTTCACTTCACTTTCTATTATTGTAAAATTATTATCTTTAATTATTGTCTATAAATTATAGTGCTGGAACACAGGCACCACGCCAGCCTCAAGGACTCCTTGTTTGTGTGTTTGCCCTCTACATCTTAAACTTTGACTGAAAAAGACTTCAAATCCTTCTTACAGATGGCCAAACGCGTGATGGATAGTGTTGTTAAAATGCCATGGAGCAGTTCTTTCCGGTTCTTCTTCTCCTCATGATTTCAAGCTCCTCTTCTGCCACTGATGACGCGTGTCTTTTGTGTAGCTGTTCAGACCACGGTACATCTATCTTTTGTTCTACTGATCAGCTGAACACCTCATATCCCTTTGCAGACATCGACATCGCTCCTAAAGTGACTTCGATGTTCATCACGGACGGTGACACAAAGAAAATCGAGCCTTAGAGCTTCGAGACAGTTTGCTAGGTAGATCATTTCCAAACTTACGCTCTTTAGAGTTCTCCACCTGCAGCATTGGAATAATAGAAGATGATGCCTTTGAGCAAATGCCCTATCTTGAAGAGCTCATATTCTATGAAAATGGCTTACAAAACATCCCGAGAGCTCTAAAGTTACTAGCCAATTCTCTGAATAAATTAGAAATTACTTATCAAGGAAAATTGATGACTGTCGATTTCAGCGGACTGAATGAGTTTAACAACTTAACTATCCTTGATTTTAGCAGCAACAGCATTCGCTACCTTGAAAGGTGTTCTTTTATGGGACTCAGTAAATTGGAGACTCTGTCTCTTCAGAACAACAATATTGAAAATATAGATGACGGCGGTTTTATTCCCATTGTAAATCTCAAAACATTAGATTTGAGTCTCAACAAACTTCGATTTATACCTCCTCCAATAAATAGTCTAATCCACCTTCAGGAGCTTGATTTAAGTTATAACAATATTTCAGATGTACATCATTTTGAATCTATTACCTACATGCCAAACTTGACCACTGTGAAACTCCAAGGAAATGCAATCTCTATCATTGATGGCGTCTCAGTAGATGTTTTATCAAACTCATCGAGTTTAGTCAATATCCGACTTTGCAATAACCCCTACCGATGCAATAAGACGCTATGTGGGTTTATGTTTTTTTACATGACTTACCTTTCCTTTTCGCCATTCGATGGTCTACGCCCTATTTGGGTGTTACCTATAAAGTGTACCTACTATTGTGGTTCTCCATTTAGATATTTTGGGAACACTTTGGACAATGTTTACGGCGAGCTGTGCACGATAGGCCTACCCATATCGACCAGTGTGCCTGAGGTTGTTCAGAAAAACAGAAAGTCTGTACGTGTGATTGCCATAGTACTGGGTGTTCTCACTGCTGGCGGAGTGGCCTTTGGGATCCTGGTCTACTTCGCACTCCGTCGCTTGAGACACCTTAGACGAGGTTTCATATTTGCTGGACAGGGATTCGTCAAGTTCAATAATAACAGAAGGAACGCTGATATCATGTTCGATGCTCTTGTTTATAACCACGTCCAGGAAACACATTTTGTCGATGATCGGCTACGACCAAGGCTGGAAGACCCACCGAACGACTTCCGTTTATGTCTTCCGTTGACCCGCGATTTCCGTCTCGGTGGCAAGAAGTTGAACAATCTGCGCGAGTCGATGATCTCCAGTCGATGTGCCATTTTCGTCATCAGTGAGGCATTCATCCAAGACGCCCGATGCAAACAGGCACTTGAAGTCGCCTGCGAGTACTTGCACCGGGACGATCTTGGACCGGCACATCTGAAACAGACGGGATTGATCCTAATAGTCTTGGACCCTGTTCTCTTGGATCAACTGCCAGAGACCTTGAGGGTCCTGGTTGATCGTTTGGTCACCCTGGAGTGGGATAACCTTAATGAAGAGCGTTGCTGGAAAAGACTTGAACAGGCCCTCGAACAATTTCGAGAGCCGAAAGAGATTTGAATGATAATATTACCAAACGTCTGTCACAAACGCATTGCACAACAACCATATGTTGTTATGCAAGACATAATAGAAGATTTTGCAAGTTCTTTGTGTAATTAAGACATGAATGGTAATTTTTGTTATGGCAGTCATATAGCCATGATACCTAACAGGTGCAGAGCTTTAATAAGAGTGTTTACATAATCTTGTCACTTTGTTGTATTTTGCTACTTTTGAGAAACCAATACAGTTTTTACAATACAATAACTTATTTACGAAATGATCAATTAACGACAAATTGCACCTAAACAAATATAATACTAAAAATCGCACTACGTAAATTCGAACTGAATTGAAATAAACAGTTAGAATGTAATTACCACCCCCACCCCCAGAGTGTGTGTTTATTACACCCCCTTCCCGAAGGACAATTTTGTCAGTTTTTATATTTTGTACTGTACAGCCACAGCTCTACCTTCTGACGAAATTCGGTCTATGGGGATTAAGGGGAAAAGTATACTCCAATTTTTAGGGACTGTCTGACTGCATGTCTGAGTCTGACATCCCATATCCGACGATAATCTTTGTCATTGTTTGTAATTGCAAACCCCATCACATAAAACAAAAAATAACATTGGGAGATCGAGCATTTGCATGCGCAGTCTTAAAACTGTGGAATAAAAATGAAATTAGAAATATGGAAATCACCATCGTTAAGTACTTTTAAATCAAAAGTAAAATCCCGTCTTTTCATTTAACTTTATGTTGTAGATTTTAAGCACATCAGGAGCTCTATTCTCAGTTGAATATATTTGCATAGTGTCTGCGCTTTAAAAATGTATTATGATGTCCAGTCCCGCTACTTTCTACTGACAAAGTTTGATGCATGGGCTTCATGGGGTGAAATCGACCCAACTTTTAGATTTGTTTTGGAGGTTTCGGGGGCTAAACCCGACAGCTACGATCAAGCTCTCAACTTTATGTTGTTGTCAATGATCGAGTTATTTAGAGGGGTCAAATGGATTGAATTAATGGTGTAACCATGGACCTACCCATATATAATATCCCTTACAAAAAAGTACCATGGTAACCATGGTTTTTTTGTCCAAATTACCATCCACCATGGTAACCATGGTAATCATGGTACCACTGAACAATGAAATACATAGCTATGTTTATCATTGTTTGAAAACATGGTAACCATGGTTACCATGGTGGATGGTAATTTGGACAAAAGAACCATGGTTACCATGGTACTTTTTTTTAGATGGTGTAACTATGTCGGGACAGGCTCCTGGCCTATAAGTATTTTATTTTTAAGACAAGAAAAAAAAGTGAGTCGTCTCATCGATGTGAAGCTTTTTAATGTTACAACATTCTTTTCAATGACAATTCCGTCATAAATTATCGATTTTTTTTTAAAAGATAAGATTTAAACCAGTCCCTCTCTTATCATTCCCTCTTCCTATTGGATATGTTACACATATTCACATTATGTGGCAAAATAAAAAAATAAAAAATACTGTATACTTCTTTCAACCACTGCATGTGTATGTTATGCTATATCATAACAATCTAATTAGGAAGTGTAACTAAATGGTCTATATAAATGGCATCATGAGGGTTTTTTTTACAGAAAATATAGTCTGAGCAATATAAAAGGTTTGTCATTAATTGCCACACTGGACGAAAATTTTGGTAAATTCAATTTTTCTTTTTTTTTCTTTCTTGTTTTATGACTTGCTGCGCGTTTAATTATGAACTTGATAAAAGTTTTTTTTGGGGCAAGATACATCGTGTGTAACAAATTTCGATATGTTCTTCAGCCCAAACTGTCTATTCCATCATCAAAATGAGATTTAAGAAATTTGGGTAGGCCTACAATTCAAGTGAGAAAGATCTTTTTGTATGACATCACACGGTCACACCAGTGGTATTTACAATGCCCGGCATCACGAGGGGCAAAACATCCCAATTAATCCATTGTTTGTCAGCGAGAAGACCTCTTTTTCATGAGGGCCTTGGTTCTCACGGGAGGGCGGGGGGGGGAGTGGGGTGTCTCCAAAGGAGGGGGAGGGTATCATGAATCGATTTAAAAATTAAAAACCAAGCCAAGAAAGAGATATCCTTTTCATCATTTACTTGCCAAAGGGTCATTCACAATGTCATTTGATCGAGCAAGATGCCATTGTAATGACATATGTGAGAAAGCCAGGAGCGAGGACATTTTCTTGAGACCATTTGTTTTGTCAAATCCAATGGAATCAGTTGAATATTGACAATAATTGTGTTGGTGTTTTGCAAGTTTTCCAAAAAATATATAATTCTTTGTATTTTGCAGTGTTTGAAAGTGTCATGTACGTGGGATCTATTCATCGAGAGATAAATCAATATTTCCCCCACTCCTGTAATTTGCAGAGCTTGACTTCACCACTTGCGTTGCTAAAGGAGATTCTCCATATACATGATCTTTACCGTTTGTCTAATTTTACTAAAACTTTTTTTTCTTCAATCCCGATTATTCCACTCCATTCAGCCATATTTCTAAACGAATCGTTCAGTCGTCTTATTATAGTTTCGAAACTTACTCCCAATTAATTGCTGAATAATAAGTACTTGGACTTTCGACTTAAAGCCATAATAATTATGTAAATGTATATATACTGAAATATAGTTTTCTTTCCGTTTTATCATATAAAAAATGAAGTTCACAGGGAAACCCCGGCTGTCCAGCTCTTGGTTGGTTTCGGGACACACCACTATCTCCGCTCTCTATATTTCTCTCCTCTCTCTCCACCATCTCTGTCCCTCTCTCTCTGTTTCTTTCTCCTTCTCCCCTCCCGGCCTCTCTTACTTTCTGTGTGTGTGTGTGTGTGTGTGTGTGTGTGTGCCTGTCTGTCCCTGTCTCTCTGCAATTCCGATCTGTCTCTGCCCCTACCCCCTCCCGCCTGCACAGCTTTCTTTCGAATAGCTAATTTGTTGTCAACTCTTTTGTAAATATCAAGACGTCACATAAATAAGTGGTGGATCCGGCACGGGGGTGATAGGTATACGCGCCCCCACTAAAACAGGATGGCATTTTTAAATGTGCACATGAAATACAAACGAAAATCGATTAGTCACTGAATTACGAGCTAGTACTAGTGCCTCTCTCTCTCTCTCTCTCTCTCTCTCTCCCTCTCTGTACTCCCTCTTTCATTCAATTCCCTCCATATGAATTTAACAGGCTGGCAGTGCCATTGTAGCCAATGATGTGTTCCTGTATAAAATCATACCAATAGCGAATATACGTGTGTTTCACAGGAAAATGGAATTATAGGTGCATGTAGTACATAATACAACTGTGTTACTTTATCAATTTAAGATTGAATAGACAATATTTTAGACCATTTTAGTTATGAATATGTATATATTTGGGTGCTTATATACATGGCCGATGTATAAAGCGTGACAAATGGAGGAAAAAGTGGGAAAAATAGAAATATTTGTACATGTAATTATGTTATCTGATTAAACATGAAAGGTTACCCAGCATTATGTCGTTTGTTGATTCCAATTTGATTTTGAACATCGTTTATATCACATCAGGGGGAAAAAGCATGGGACAGAGAGAGAGAGAGAGAGAGAGAGAGCGGGGAATAAAGAGATAGCAGGGACAGAAAAGAAAGACGGGGAGACAGAAAGAAGGCATGTAAAGGGGGATTAAAGGCGGGATAAGGGAAAAGCAAAGAGAGACAGACGGGGGTGGGGGAGATGATGGGTTATGATCAAGAGGAATGCCAACAAGAGAAGAAAAAAGACAAACTAAAAACCACAGGTGGCGCTCTTCCTATTGAACAGTTTTCAAGCAAGAGTCGCAGTGTCACATGGAATAAATATTGGCCTACTCTCAAACATGTACTCTCTCTCTCTCTCCCCCCTTCCCCTCACAAACAAACAGCAAAGGAATGTCAGTGAAATCAGTGAAAATCTGAACAAATGAAAGACTCCTTTACACTGATGAAGCATCAAAATAAATTGTATTATATAATTTATATATTTTCTTCATAATAATATACAATTTATCTATACAAGTCATTTCTCGAGTCACATTTATCAATTGTATTATACTACTGCACAATACAAAAGTTTTTGAATAGCAAACATTTCAGCAAAAATTATCACTAGTATGAATAACACATTACAGAAAATTAATACAGGAAACATTGCAAAAAGTACACCTATTACAAAATCTCATATAACAACAAAATTTTGTCAGCCTTTTCTTTATATTCCACTGGTCTTTGAGCCCTGATTATACAATTAAATGACTTTTAACTTTGAAAGGAGATGGTCATCACTTTCCATGTGCAGTAGGTCATAATTCGTTGACATCAGACTTGGTGAAAGTACCATTAATGGATGTACAAGTCTCGCACACAGCAAACCCGTGGTCCCATCAAGAAATACCCCCTGGTCTCTCGCATAGTCTCCAGGTGAGGGAAATCTAAGATAATGACTTTTCCATATGGAGCATTACATACAGTCTATTGGTCACAACACTGAAGGCTAATCCTGGTGACTGATAATACGTGTTATTGGGTAAACACCCGAATGGTGTCTAATTCCCTAGAGCCCCTACTACGCATCTTTAAGAAACCAAATGTTTTGTGAAATATTGTCTCAGTCTTAAATCCAACTTAATATCAGGGCGGACTTCCCCTTTATGCAGAGTCGCATGACGTGTTCAAATCTAAACTCATTCATAAATTTGGCTCATTGATTAGCAAAGTTGCATGGAGATGTGTACAGATCTGAATCCTGTTTGTAAAGTTGGATTTGCAGATTTGCATGCATAGTCATATCTGAACCTTGTTCTTGAATTCAGGCTCCTGGGTCAACAGAGATGTTTGACGACATGTTGATATCTGATTCATTCTGGGTAGATTGTCCTAAACGTCAGATTAATCCTTGCATCTCTGTCGTGGTACTCTCTTGGTATCTGATGCTGTCGAAAAGATTTTTTTAAACAGGGTGGGAAATAAAATCAGTAGAGCCATAATGATTTCAAGACAATCCAGCATGTATTTATTAGTAATAATAATAACAATAGCATGTCTTGTTTACCCAGGGTAGCCTCATCAGTATCAATACTGTTCTTCCTGAGGGCCTTGCAATCTTATCATTACCCGGGCTTAAGCCGAGCTACCATGAAAAGGCGCTCAAGCATTCATGGAATGTCTTCCTACCGGTACCCATTTACCTCACCTGGGTGGAGTGTGACAAATGTAGATGTATTTCTTGCCAAAAGACATTAGTACCATAAAAGTCTGGATTTATATTGCAGTAGGTCCCATCTGATTATAAACATGTGGTATTATACACAAAAGTACAATCTGAGTAGGATAGAACATATAACAAAGAAAGAGAACAATCACTTCTCTGAGCTAGATCAAACAGATAATTTTTTTTAAAGATTATTTTTAAACATTTCATCCGATGTACTATTTCTAATCTCTCTTGGGAGAGCATTCCACAGTAAAAGGCATCGTTTAACAATGATAAATCTGAGATGCATGGCCCTACGTGTTATCAGTGTCTGTGACATGATGTAATATTGAAGCTCTAAAAAAATTGTGCTTCAAAATGATCATCAAGTGCCTCAAAAAGGTAAAAATCTTTGAGTGACCGGTTTTACCATACTCATTTCCCCCTATAGACTAGTGTTATAAAAACCATCGGGAAAACGGTTTTTGGAATTTCGATTTCCAATCATAAATATCTTGATAATCAGACAGGCGATCGGCTGGTAAAAGTCATGGGATTCCTTACTGACCTAAAGGTTTATAATTATGATTGCAGCATGAGCTAAATCCAGGATTTTGTTTAGAATCTGAGACAAAGATACCCAATCCCTTTAAGGCCTTACATACTTACAGTAAAAAACTGAAGTATTCATAATTCATACACCTTGTAAATATATTTTTTTTCTTCGTAACTCAAGAATGAAAGGTGGACTGGCGGAATTAGGGCCTTTGTTGAACACTTTAAGATGTAAGCTTTATTTTAAATTCTAAAGAAAAGTATCAGGACAAATCAATTTTTCAACTATTACAAAAATTTTACAAAACTTGGTAAAGGTATGAATAATTTAGTCATTAACTGTATGACAATATGAATTTGCACATGTATTGCAACATTATGAGTGCACATATTATGGAAAATAAATTGAGGCGTCACCATAAAAATATATTTAGCAGATGAAAATTAATGAGGATAGTCGAGGGAGGTTTGATTTACGTTACTGCTGCATGCATCTCACATACCTGCCAATCATCTTGTGAAGCGCCCTCCATCATCAGTAAACTGCCATGTGTGAGAGGAATTCTGAGTTTCTCTGTGTATGTGTAATCTCCATTCTCCTCCTGTTGATTAAAAACAATTAAAGGCTCATTCATATTAACACAGTAATCTGTGTATGTGTACATGTATGTGAGCTATAGCACGTGTGATTTTAATGAATGTGATTTCCAGCAAGCTTTTTAATGATTTTGCGTTACCAAACCAGCTACTGCATGTAAAACTAAAAACTTTTGTGAATTGAAAGAGACATTGCATTCTACTTACGGGAGGAGGTTTTTTCCTCATCTCAAACGTCCTGGAGTCGCCGAGGGAGACGGAGGCTATTGTAGGTTTGGTGCCAAGCGAGGGCTCATCATCGCTATGCCATGAGACATGGTCTTTGCCATTGCGGTAGAAGTTTAGAAGGCAGCTGTTGAATGTCTGGCCGGTCTTCTCTTCAATACGGCTTTTCACATACAGCAAGGTCTCATTCCACTGGTGTATACAAGATTGCAGAAGGACACAGCGTAGCAGGAGTATGGTAGCAGAAAAGAAAAGAAGAAAAGGAAACAAAAAACATAGCTATGTGAGATAGGTTGCTTTGTTTTTTTTGTTGATTAGCTCCACATCAACCTTTTAAATGCTGGTATAGAATAATCTTCCATTGGAAACAGTTAAAAATAATAGTGAAGTCTTTGGAATGTCTATCCCATGATAAATATAATGGGGCACAGGGTGATCATTTGTGTGGCTTATAAAGAGTTAACTCTTCATTTGCTTCGGATCAGATCCCTTGCCTGCCACATTGTGTAAACTACAATACATATATGTGTCTGACTAAAGTCGTCTGTGGCGGTCCACTTGTTTGTGTCATAAGTCAATGGAAACTTGTAAAGAGTTGATCACTGAATATCGTTTCCCATTAGTTATCTTTTTACGTACCCTCAAACCCATATTGTCTCAATACAACAAATTTTTAATTCGTGACAGTGGTTATCTCCAAGTTTACAGAACCATCTAGTTTTCAATACAATTGTCACTGGAATAATCGATAAAGGACTATTTTAACTGGAATAACCGATAAAGGACAAAAATCACTGGTACAATAATAGAGTATGTGTATGGGAAATCCTTTTTATTTGCCTCTAGGCCCCTGGATAATCCTTTTTTTTCCTTTTCTCTTTTTTTTTAAACATGTAAATTATAAATTATAAATCAGAATTTAAAATTTGAATGTTTGAACTTACATCTGTATTTTTCTCCCAACTCACTTTGGAGTAAGCGTAAGGGTATTCGCCAAACCAGCACGTCAGTCTCGGTTCATCAAATGTTTGCCCTAAAAGAATAGAAAACCAATAAATATATGTAACAAATAAAGCATTTCTCTCAAATATAAAAGCACTTATCCCTTCTATGCATCAAGTGCAACCTTCCTCTTTAAAGGGGGAAACAAATCAGTAGCTAATTTGGGCATCATCTTAAAGTAAATACATGTAGTACCATTCTTAAATACAGTCAAACCTACTATTTTGGGGGGCATATGGGTATATACCCAACTGAACCTGAACATATACTTCAGCAGGGCCATACAAAGCTTCGAAAAAATGACCAAAGAAGCCACTGAAGGTTCCTCAGCAAGTTGCATGATTTAGAGTTTTTAATCTATTGGGAATGCAGTAGAATACAAGAAGAAAAAAACTCAATATCACAGGATTAGCAAGATAGTTTTAAAGAAAAGTTCAGTCTTACGGGTTCTACATCTCTAGCTTGGCAATTTCGATGAGGAACATTGACAGTTTCATCAGAATCAGGGAGCAAGCTGAGCTCACAAGGAAGTGAAAATTGTGTTACAATTATCAAAGGTATCATAGAGAAAAAAATTGCAGGCAGGAAAATCTGCATTGAGCATGACGATTGCAACGGTAAACAAGTCGCAAGCCGATCACGTCATGTTTTATTTAAATGTCTGAGCTACTGAAAAAAATGCCTGATAAGGTCAGCTTCAAGAGATGTGCTCCAGAACCAAGATTATTATGTCACCAATGATCTTCCAGCAATATATCTTGCTGAAAAGTGGATAGGCAAGAAAGTTTTGAAAGAAAAGTTAAGTTTATTGGAGCTAGGCTGCTACATCTCTAACTGAGTGATTTTCAAGGTGGATCAATGCTCGCTTCATTAGAATAAAGTATATAGTTGTCATAAATCTGTATGACAAGGGCAAAAAACTCAAATCCTACACGGGAAAATGTTGGCTGCCATGAAACCTTGTTCAGATATGCGGTGGTTAACTGTGACGGTTCTTTTTTTTATATTGACGTAAGTGTAATATGATTCACATTTCTGTATCTTGTTACAAGAGCTCAGTGAATACGTGTAGGACCTTTGTTGGCGCAGTTACCTTTCATTTACATGTTATAAAAAAGTGTACCACTGCATATCTAAACTTCATGGACAAACTTTAAAGGTATAGACCAGTTTTGGAAACGCCCCTCTCTCAAAAAATGAAAAGGAAGCTCTCATTACCAATCATGTGAAAGAATATGTTTTGAGTAATATGTGATGATACAAATTTTGCTGGGAAACCACCTACTAATTGATATATTTGGTAAATTATTATATCTATTGGGACCAAATAGATATCACGCACATGGTCCCATATACATAGTCCCATATACATCTTTCTGTGTACAGTGCTTGTAACTTTACCAAGACTGGGCCAAATTTCTTATTATTTTGATGATTCCAGAACCGTGCAGTACACACCAATACTTATATGCTAGATGATCAACCTTTTCTGATCGATTCCACAACGTTTCTTTCACAATGCAATCGCATGACCAGAACTGGTCTTTATCTTTAACACTTTAGTTGCTTTGTTTGCCTCTCTGCACAGCTGCTCATTTGCTCATACGTGCAATATTGCACAAACAATAGGCATCAATTGACGGAAGGATTGCTTTGTGCAACACAGCGCCTTTGCAAAATTACCCATCAACAGTCTTGTTAGCTCTACCGACAACCCTTCTAACACAGGTATAGATTAGTCTCGCAGTGGAAACAGTTTATCTTGAAGCCTTTAGTATATATCTATCCCATGATATATACAATGTGGCACGGGGGATGATTAGTGTGGCATGTATTAAGAGTTAATTGTCATTAAAAAATGTAGGTTAGTTCCCTCTTCTCACTGACCTTGTATACAATTCTGTTTCCTAGCCCATGGGATCTCATCTCTCAGTGTAGCAAACACAAAATCTGCTTCTTCAGGCAGCAGAAAATCCCTTGTTAAAGTGATCCTAAAAATAGAACATGAAAGTATACAACAAAATAAGTTATGTTTCTGCATGTACCTGCAACCTTGCCACCCAAAATCTTTTTTTAAAGATGAAATAAAGCATGGAGATACTGCCACTGGAGCATATATTATTATTGTGATTTGTTTCTATTCCAGTTATTGGTAGAATAGAAATTAAGTATTTGGCATCACCTGTGCCAGGGAGGGGAAAAGTGGACTGAATCATTGTAACCCTCGGGTCTCTCCTCACGGTATAACTAATTTTGGGTGTGCAGGTGGACCACTACACCGGGGTATCCCCTACTCTTATACGAATAGTGCAGTGGGTTCTTGACTTGCAAAAGTGGGGACTCTCCTCTACACAGGGCCTGCACTTAATGTCCTATCCAAAGGATGGAGTGTTTCCCACAGTATCATGGCCTGCATCTATGACACACCACACAGGTTAACACACAATGCAGTCATCCACCTGGGTTAGATTCGAACCCCCTGATCTTCGGTTCAACAGGCAGATGCTTTACCGAGTGAGCCAACTTGCCTCTCTCAGGCAACTTCACTCAGTGAATGGGGAGGAGGCGGGGAGGTGCATGCTTCCTATGCGAAATAAAATTTGCTATACGTTTATCCTCCAGTAAAAACCCATGTGTTCCCCCATGCTCAATATTAAAGGCTCTACAAATCATCAAAACTCATTTCAAAGCCAAGTTATCTTAAAAACTACACTAGTAGTAGCTTAGCAAAATTACTGAGTGGCACAATATTATGCATCCAGAACGCAATATTCCTAATTGTAAAAATCATAATTTTAAGGAAGAATGGTAAAAGGCTAGAAGCACCTCATTACGACATTGAGCTTGTAAAATAACTTTGATTACGCTAAAAAATATCAAAAGTAATGACATTACAAACTGTTGAATGACTATTAATTCACCGATATCACTAATAATTATGCCTTTTGTATTCTGGCTCATCTCTTTTTGCCATGTATTTTTGCTAAGCTAATTACCATAACCGGGGCCCGGTTTCATAAAACATGTTATCAATAACAACTGTTATAAGCTACTGAAATCGTGGCATCTGATTGGCTGAAAGCAAATTTGTAATAGAAATGTAGCATTTGTCATTGATAACAAGTTTTATGAAACAGAGCCCAGATTTGATCATTTTACCTTGCCTCGCCACCAGGCTTCATACTGATCACATATGACCCGCCTTTTCTGCAAAAGAAAACAACAACAACAAAAAAGTGAGTATTTGTACTGAACACAAGTATTTAAAAGGACAGTAACCTTGTTGGATTCATGAAGCTAGGTCTTAGATAACTAAGAAGGAGACCCACTGATAATGCAATGTACAAGTAGTACATATAGCTCAACAAAATTTAGTGCAATTTCTTATTTGTCAAACCCAAAGATAATGGTTCATTCATTTCAATGATCATCCATTTATGAGACTCATTTTCCTTGAGTTTTGTCTTAAGCGACTGTGTGATGGCCAATATTTCAACCTGTATGACCAGTAGCATATCAAGACCTTGGCTTCAAGAGGCCCAAACAAAAGTCAAATTACTGTCATCCACAAAGATAAACATACACTTTTAGATAGCTTAGCGAAATGTAGTGGCACAAAAAAGACGCACACAGAAAAGGCATGATGGTTACCAGGGGAGGTAATTTCCAACATGACTGTCTGCGCACCGTCTCCAGAAAAAGCGTTGAAATGATGTCTTTTTCAGCTATACGGCGTCGTCAACGTTTTCCTTAAAAAGGGGTGTTTTTCAAGCACTGATCGCACAAAAACCACAAAATAAAGGGTACCTTTTCAGGTTCACAGGTTTCAAAAATTTGAGATACAAACGCCATTAGGGTCCATTTCAGAGGTTGATGGACATGGGTGGGTAGCACTTATGTATGAGAGTGACCCCCTGGGTATAATTAGTGATGTTTGTTAATTAAAATTTATTTTTGACAAATCTCAAGGACTGGCAAGGTAAATTTGTAGTTCTACCTCTTATGTGATAAAATTATAATTATCATCAATTATGCATTTTGCGTTGTTTACACGTCTTTTCGTGTCACTATATTTCACTAATCTACCTTGGTAAGGAGCGCCCTGGTTTGCTTTACAAGGGGAGGTGGCATCACCTAAAATGACTTATTTGAGGAAGAAAATGTAAGAATTTTGAGAATGGGACTACACTTTGAGGCTTTCTTGAACTACGGTGATTCCTAAATTGTTTACTTCTAGTGTGGCTGCATTTCTTGTTTTGGGTCGGATATCTGTCAGGAGGCGGGCATTGTCCCACTTGCCCCTCCTTCAAATATACTAGTGTGTATGACAGAGAGGCTAAAACCACATGTTAATCTCACATTCTGTGGGAATTTGCAATCTATTTGACTATCCCTCATGAACGTCATTGTTTTATCTGGATTTAAAAGTGAATTTGAGTCCTGTGTAATACACTTAATGGGCATACTGAAGAGTCAGAAGTTGACACTCGTACACAAATTTGATCTGCTCATAGTATGTGTGAGTGCTTTAATAGCAAGTACGATTTTTCACTCTAAGCTTTGGTACTTACGCAATCTCCTTTGGCTCTGGGACCCTTCTTATCAGACCGGTCTCTGTAAATGTCAATGTCTGTGGGAGACAATCTGACTGGCCTGACGTCGACTGTGACGTTGTAGACTCTGGGCCGGTCTTACCCGTCGAGGACACTGCATTGGGATTGGGTCCTGGCCTATGACGTGGAGGCATGGATCCAGGTCCTGGACCAGATCCTCTGGTCTGTGCATGGCAAATTTGAAAGAAGAAACACAGTTGACTAGAGATATCACAATTTATCATAAATAATCATACTATTATGGAAATGTACAGGAGGTACTGCTGTCAAAAGTTGAAGATGAATCGTTTACTACTACCGCACTAAATTAATTCAACTTTCTACTTCTTCTTCTTTTTTCTCTTCATCATCATCATCATCATCAACATCATCATCATCATCATCATCATCATCATCATCATCATCATCATCATCATCATCATCATCATCATCATCATCAACATATCATCATGATCATCACCATCATCATCATCATCACCATCATCATCATCATATCATCATATCATCATTATCATCATCATCATCATCATTATTATCATTATCATATCATCATTATCATCATCATCATATCATATCATCATTATTATCATCATATCATCATTATCATCATCATCATCATCATCATCATCATCATCATATCGTCATTATCATTATCATCATATCATCATAATCATCATCATCATCACTTTTATGATTATTATTAGCACCTTTGATACGGATGGTTGGGCAGCCCATGAGCCTTGTATTCTTGCTCTCTGTCTTTTGTTATCTGCCATTAATTACAAGCAGTCAGGTGGAATTTCCGGTTGGAGACTTGCATTAGACCCTGATGGGAAAACAAAACAAGAGAGTTACAGGGAGAGGGAGAGAGAAAGATTACCTAAACATGCTAGACCATAACCTCAGAGTTTCGAGTATGAGAGCTGAAAAAAGGGAAATATATTGTTATAGTTATTTAAATGGCACGTTTCTGCAGAACAATCTTAGATCTGTATATAGAAACACACCACAATCGTATTATATTAAATGCTAACGTTGATGGAATAAGCATAACCATATCCAGTAAAGTTAAAAGCAAAACTCTAAGAACTCTACAAACATTCAATTTGCAGGAAAACATGTGTTACTATGACATCTGATAACTTAGTTTGAATGAAATCGGACAAAAATGAGGAAGTATAATGCATTTTTTAGAGTTGTAATCATGTGAGGTATAATATGGTATGGGCTCTTCGAACTGGCTTAATCGGTATTGTCAATGTGATGTAGAGGCGGATGACTTTCCCATTAGCACATATGCACGTAACTTGCGAAGTACACAGGACAAGCTGCTTCTAAAGCTACTTCACACAAAATCAAAAATTAAATCTTGGAGATTGTGCTTTCAGTTGCACAGCTCCAAAGTTTTGGAATGAAAATTAACCTACCACTCATCTGTTGCTGTCTTCAGAGTTTTGTTGAAGACACACTTGTTTTCAGGAGCTTTAGAATAGTTTTGAACCCGTTGACTACTGAATTCTCTTGTTCACATAGGCTTAATACAGGGACCACCCGGTTCCCGTAGGCAATGGGTTAAAATTTGTATTGTGTCTGTAAATTAGTAGCACTGTTAGGAGTTTTATTTTCATCACAGCAGAGTAAATTAGTAGCGCTATATAAATTGATCCAATTATTATTATTATTTGTTCCAACACACAATATTACTAAAATTTCTGACTCAGGAGGGTCTATTCTCTTTAGATCTAGAGAACATGTATAATGATATGCTATAAAGTTCATAATGTATCTGAGTAGTGCTCTGAGGGATACGGCACTTGGGAGAAAAACAGGAATTTATGATAATTTTGTACATGACAAACGGGAGAGTAATACCCACAACTACGTCACAATCAATCACTGACCAAACTGCCAATTTAAGATTCACATATATTGTAGACTTAGATCTAAGTCATTAAGTGATCTCATATTTCAAACATTCATAACTTTCTTGTTATTGGTCTTATTTATTTATAACTTTCCCCATTCTGTTCATCTTATTTTTTCCTTTGATACAAATAATGAACTAATTAGTATTACAATTAAGGGCTGCATTGCCTACCGGTAGCTTAAATAATTTTCAGTTTTCATTTTGTCACTGCCCATAACCAGGCATAAAGGCCATAGAATAGCTTGAACTTAAAGTTGAATTGAGATGGCATTCTAAAAAGATATGACAGGTTTGGAGTCGACAGCTAGAGGAGTTGTCGCTCATCTTAATTGGCAAAGACGGTTTTGTGAAACACTTACAAATTATTCAACAGCGTTGAGAAGTCGTTGATCTTGTATTATTGTGAGTTGTGCTTGGGACGTTTTTTTTAAATGACCCCCGGGTCTCCGGTAAAGAAACGCTGAAAGACACAAAAAGATCCATGCACACACAGCCAGGTATAACTATAAGATCAGCTCATATAGTCATACATACATTGTACATCTGACATGCGAGGTTTTGAGGTGAGAGTCGGGTCATGTCAACACGCAATGTGAAGCATGAAAGTTGAAACATTTCTTTAATTTACAAAAATGAGTGAACTGAACATAAATTTTATTCATTTTTTTCGCCCGGTGCACATGCAGTCTTTATATTAGGGTTTTTGATATATACGATACTTTTATTCAAGTCTCATATTAGGCCTAAAAAAAAGATGTTGTATTGCCCTTTGCGACCGACCCAAAAATCTGAAAATCTATGGTCGGCTTTTTGAAGGAATTTTTTTGTAAAATCGCATATGCTTCCAATCTGTTCATTTGAACCAAATTCATGACCCAGTTTTTTTTTTCACCTTTTTTTTTTAATGAATAAAAAAAGTATGTATCTTTTTTGTTTAAATGCGATATAAATGCATAAAATCATCAAATTATTCCCAAATTCTCACTCGGCTTCTGCCCTACTACTAGTACTAGTTTCAAAATTCTGCTAGCATAAACATGCAAGCTAAGTAGACCCCCCGGCCTCGGTACGTGTATAGACTCTCTCTAGATAGTAGATACCATGCACTGCACCAGCTAGAAACCAGGGAGATTTGGGCATCGTTCCCGGTTTTTATTTTTTGGAGGGGCAACGGTCGCTGTTTTAGAGAGAGGAGCCAACCCCCCTTCGGTCTAACTTCGTTCTAACTAAGTCTATATATACTAGGCCTATAAGTACTAATCTACTATACGTCACTCCAGCAAAGGATAGAGAGTCAATACTGCGTATGGACCTCTGGCGCTGTACCATGTGCTAATACTAATAGGCAGCAATTTCACACGTGAATAGTCAATAGACTTACAACACACAAATTCACACAATCATGCCAAGCAAGTTTGACAGTGCACTTACGATTTTAATTTTTAAACTATTCTTTATAACATCGGTGAGTTGAAAAATTGTATTTTACTGCTATTTAGGTCTCATCAATTGTCACTAAACTAAAGTACCGATTTTGAGTGAAATCAGTTCAGTTTTGTACAGTGGTGTTTGAAATGTTGAGATCAATAAAAGTAGGTTTTAAAATTTAATAGTAATAGTAATACACAGCCAGGATAGCGATGCAGCTAATCAATGTCAGTAATGACCTAGAACCTAGAAATCTATGTACTTAGACCTAGATCTAGACTAGACTAATCATCTAGGCCTAGATCTAGTATGTTAAAAAACTAATTTCACTCAAAATCGGTACTTAAGCCTATTATTACTATTAGCACATGGTACAGCGCTAAGACTAAGAGGTCCATACGCAGTATTGACTCTCTATAATTTTGCTGGAGTGTATGTGTGGGCTATACGAGACATACAGCGCGGCGTATAACGTTAACGTATAGCGAGCGCGGGCAAGGGACATTCAAATGCGTGTGTGGGACTATATTTATATACACGGGCTGGACTTGTTGGTTACTGAAATAGTGCTCAGAATTCAAGTAATTCATCTACTAAATGACCATAACAGACAACTAGACAAGAAATAAGTCAAAGGTAAAGACAAGAATCAGTGCTTATCAATATAAAACAAATTTTGCATGAAATATCTTCAGGAAAGCCATCTAAATTTGTCACAAATACGTACTTGCCAGTCAAAGATTGCCAGTGCAGTATAGTAGCAGTACCGTGTACTAGTACTCCGTAGCGGCATGCATAGCGTAGCTTAAGGCTAGGCCAGTATAGCTAGTAGATCTAGCTACGTTACTCGGATCGTGCGTGCGTATACTATACGGTATGGCAAGCCGTTTTACTTTTAACATTTATTCATATTTCTTGATGTCAAGAATTCAATTCTTGATATCAAGAATTCAATTCTTGATATCAAGAATGCATTTCTTGATATCAAGAATTCATTTCTTGATATCAAGACTTGAATTCCTGTTGTTAACAAATGGCTATTCTTGATATCAAAAAATAGAATTCTTGATATCAAAAATTCAATTTTTTTAAAGAAATAAGAATTTGATTTCTTGATATCAAGAATTGATATCAAGAATTTTTGTTATACTTTTAATAGTGATTGATTTCGAGCTCGAAAGTATTGCAAGAATTCATTTGGATATCGAGCTCAAGAGTAGTGCAGAAATTCACAGTTGAATTCGAATGCAAGAGTTGTGCAGAATCTTATTCGATACATGACATTGTTGAGATCTAAATATAGTAAACATTTATCTTTTTCTCACTTTCTTTTCTTAGAGATCCATGGACATGCCATCTAGAGGCTCCAGTGGCGGCGGTGCTGGTGGGTCACATGATGCCTTCATTTTCCTGTGCAGTGGTTGGCTGTAAAAACAACAGTCGGCGTTTTCTCAAATGGAATTTAGAAATTTGTGACATACACAAATGCACCCGTAAGAGAAACTGTGCACCTGCGAACCTCCTTATAGTTTTCTTCCATTCCCAACAAACAAATTTCCACAATTGCGTGAGGAATGGATCCGTAAAATGAGGCGTGTAGATCCTTCAACCAATAAACCATGGGTTCCAAAGAGCTTCAGTAGGGTTTGTTCGATACATTTTGTTGATCTTACCCCTTCTGCAAGTCGTATCCCAACTTTGCATCTTGGATATGATGTCCCTCCATCCTCATCTAGAAGAACATTAAAGCGAACAGTACCAGACTGTGACTGCTGGACTGCTGAACCTGACCCAAAGATTGTAAGATCTGATTCAGCTGAACCATCTGTTGCGTTAAAAGTGAAAGATGTTCTTGCGAAAGTGGACACGATTATATAATATCATGTAAATGTGCTGAATCATGTCATTGTGAAGAAGCTGCAACAATCATCCGATCATTAGAAGACAAAGTTGAGACGCTCAAAAATGCTTGGTGTCTAAAAAAAAAAGGGGCTCGCTATATTTTCATATCGAATAACTTTAAAAGTCTGACACAGATTTAGCTCAAACTCATCCAGCTGATATCTGAATAGTGTTCAATTCTTGTGAATGTGGTTTGGTTGCAAATTCTGTACTCAGTTTTCCACAATTTACCATCATTTTTAAAATTAGATTTCAAATTTTGCTCAAAAAGATCATCCTGTATTGAAGAAAAAAGTATTGCAGTTCTCTACGATTGTGCATGAAATCAGAGTCAATATAATAATGGCCCCATTATTTAAACCCTTCACAAATTTATGTCAGAGGAATAGTTTTTGCTGGAATAGCATATTTCACTAACAGTCAAGTAATTTAATATGTACTGTGTATACCTAGTATCTTAAAATATAAGCGATAGCATACTAAAAAAAAATAAGTAGTGGGACAGAATTTGAGATCATCTCTAAACCTCAAGATAATTGTATTTATCAGACATAAAACAAAGTAGTGATTTTAGGAACAATTGTAGAATCTTGATTCAGTTTACCATGATGTGAGAGGCAAAAAAAGATGAATGTCGCTTAATCAGTCACTTTGTAATCGATTTAATGAGCTTTGTCTTTTCAAAAATATTATTTCATGCAATTTGAAGATTGAAAAAAGGCCAGAAGTGAAACACAAGATGGCCCAAGACTTGTTTTGAATGTAGGTCATTATTTCTTTGTAAATCAACTTTTTATGCAGGAAAATTATATGGACATGTTCTTCTGTATTTGATTTCAAATAAGAATCTTGGTCTTGTACATTTTGGTGAAAAAACAGTGTCTTTTATGAATTTAATGTACAAATAATTTTTGTTATTGAAATGAAAAGAAAGAAAAACAAAAGAAATTATGGAAAGTTGGAAACACTTATATAAAGATTAGTATATTTCCATACAAAACAATGCATTGTTGTAATGCTTAATCAAAGATTTTTTTTTGATATATGAGAGATTTCATGAGATAAAAGTGTGTTACTTGCAGGGTTTCATCCGGGGGTTTCATTATCAAAATATAAATAAACATGTTATTCCAGAGTAATTTTCATTGTTCCTTTACTGTCTTTTGATACTTTGTCACTACCCATTTGATGAAGTTGCTTGTGTCGAGTATTTACACACACTGTACTTTGCAGTTTTAATGTCTAGAAATACTTTTTTGGATGTAATGTACATGTATTTGACTGCACTTTCAGGGCATTGCACTTGTAAATGTGACATTGCAAGGACACAGTGTGAGGTTGGGAGGGGGGGGGGGGCGCGGAGCCAATTAATCTTTAACTTCGCTGCATTGAAAAACAACAGCAATGTACAATTTAAGCTCATGGAATATTTGAGAGTTCATGAGATATCTTGTGAGTGTATATATATGTGTGTGTATTTATGTATGCATGCATGACATGGTGTGTGCAGGTGTATGTGTGTTAATGCCTAATGTCTATCTGACAAGACCAACTTTTCAAATTCGACAAGTTTCTATGAGATTTGAAAATACTAGGGTGTGTCAATTTGACAGGTTCATAGTAAATCTGACTAGAAATTTTTATCAACTAGTGACGAGGTTCCTCCTAAAAACTTGACAAGATAGCAGATTAATTTATTTGACAAGAAACTTGTGTATGCCCCTCAGACTATAGGCAAACATGTCAACTTTGACAATTTTCTATTCATAAATGAAGAGTTTGTTTTTAGAGTGTAGTACTGCATGTAGAGCAGTGAAGGATGATGTTTTTCTACAGATTCAGTCTCGTCTTGGGGGAAACTGCTCTCTGAAGGAATGAAAATAAACTTTATTTTGCTGTGATTTTCACCATGTTTGAAATACTCATTAACAATGTTAGTATTCCTACTGCAAAATTGTACTTGATCTGTCAGAAAATTTAATCAGAGAAAGAAAATGAGATTCGTTTACCGTTTTTTTTTTTTTTTTTTAATTTTGAGATAGGGGAGGGTTAAAACCAATTTAGATATGACCAAATCCCATCAGTTTGTTTTCTCTTTTGAAAGTATTCACAGTTTTTTTTGGTATGTATCCTTTACCAACTTTTTCAAATGATATCATTACCAACAAGTAATTGTTGTATGTCAGCCGTCATATACTTGAGAAAATACATTGATTAGTTTGATGGAGCAGACCAACATCGGAATGCTATTTTCGCTCAGAACTTAAAGGGCAAGTCCACTCCAAAAATAACTTACTTTCAATAAAAGCAGACAAATCAGACAAACCAAGCAAAAAAAAGTTTGAGCAAAATCGGATAACTAATAAGAAAGTTATGAATTTTTGAAAAAGTATGTAAAACTATGGAACAATGAGAATCACAACACAAATTGCCAAGATGGTTATCAGTTTGTGACATCATGTCCTCACAACATAGTTTAATCCCATTAATATCCCTTTTTATCCCCCAAAACTTGATTTCCCCATGCCTTTGCCCAGGTTATATGATTTGTATCATATTGCGTGCATGACATTTCCCAAAAACTTTTATGAATTTTGAAGAATTGATACTATTTTCTGAATATTGTATTTCATAATTATTGATTTTTATATAAATAGTTTATCAAAATTCATTTTTTTTCATGATTTAACTGGAAAAAAATTTACTCTTTATTTGTGCATCCACACAAAAAAATATTACTAACAATCTAACTTGGATGCTGGTGTGAAGAAATAAGATTCTTGGGGTGAAAATAGGAAATTTATATTATCAATATAAAGAAAATAATTAATGGATAGTGAGGACCATACGTCACAGACTCATGAGTGAGTTGCCAATTTGTGTAGTGATTTTCAAAGTTTTTCATGTCATTAAAAATTCATAACTTTCTTATTAGTTATCCGATTTTGCTCAAACTTTTTTTGATTGGTTTGTCTGATTTTTCTGGTTCTATTGAAAGTAAGTTATTTTTGGAGTGGACTTGGGCTTTAATTGCAACAGAATTTGTGACTTAATTTTGAAGCACATTTATATCATGGGTCTGGAGTCTGGACTGCTCAGAAAAAAGCCTAGAAATCAAACATTTATAGGCCCCCATCACCTTTTAATTATTGTGAAAGCCTTGAGTATTGTCAGGAATGTAGATTTAAATGTATCAATCATCTGAAAATATTGTGCTTTGTATGTTAGGGCGCTATGCGGTAATCAAAATATCAGCTTAAAATGTTACACACATACGTGCTAGCAGTCAAATGAGGCATGCATGTAACCCAAGTCTGACTTGGGTTCTGTACATAAGGTTTTATATTTTCTTTACTTTTATTCTCACTTATTAACGATTGGCCCATAGTTTTCATCTGTTCTAGCTGTTGATGTCAATATAGACTAATTATATCTGTTTTCCCAATTGTTTGTTTAATTGTTGTTAGCTTTTGTTGCTGTTGTTGTTGTTTATTCTTCATTGCGCATCACAGATAGACTTGGTTTCAAATCAGGTACTGCGTTATATGATTTATCCATTGCATATATACAATTACAAAATATTAGATGTTATTTATATTTGTTTATGGTAGATGCTCCCAAATTGCACAAGGGTTAAAATCTGTGATATTACAGTAATATGCATTCTTCATGCTTAAATTCAAGTACCTAGAGAAGAAAAAGAAGAAGAAAATTAAGAACGTGTTTTATTACTGCCATTAGGCCTATACAAAAAAGATGTTGTATTGCCCTTTAGGTGCCAAAACATGGTTCGGCCGGTCGGAAATCTTTTTTTTTTTAACTTTTCTTTTAGTGCCTTCAAAATGTGTCATGAATAAAGTGTTGCGAGTCTAAATAGCGACCGTCGCCCAAAAAATTCAAAACCGGGAACGTCGCCCAAATTTCCCTGGTTTCTACATGTAGCTGGTGCAGTGTATGGTATATACACGTACACGAGGCCGGGGTCTACTTGCATGTTTACGCTAGCAGGATTTTGAAACTAGGGCAGAAGACGAGTGAGAATTTGGGAATAATTTGATGATTTTATGCATTTATATCCCATTTAAACAAAAAAAATACATACTTTTTATTCAGTTAAAAAAAAAAACGGTGAAAAAAAAACATATTCCCAGGTATTCATATAAATTTGATAGCCTTTGATTGAAAATATAAAAGGATTGTGTGATATTTTAGATTTTAATGACGTTTCTAATGTTTGTTTTTTATCTTTCTTCTTGCATGGAGATGAGTAGGAGTTTGATACACACATATATTTTGTTGATACATCAGGAGAGAAAGAGAAAGTGTGAAAGGAGTAGGGCAATAGGCATGAGGAGAGATGGGTGAAGAAAGTGAGAAAACAAGAATGAAGGGATTAAAGGAGAGCGGTAAGAGAAGTGTTGAAGAAATGAGGAGTAGCAGAAAGGGGATATTATACAGTGTGTGTATATACATGTATATATAATATATATATATAAAGAGAGAGAGAGAGGGGAGAGGGAGAAGGCACGGGAGAAACGAGAGAAAGGTGGTATAGAAGTCTAAAACAATTTAACTCGAATATTGGCAACTTTTAAATAAATTAGATAATAGCAAAAGAGTTATTTTTTGGACTTGTGATATTTAAAGTCCAAATATGTTTCCTTTTCTTTTCTGTGTTATTCACAAATTTTGCGTGTGCCTATCGACCGCCTACACACACACATACACACACCACACACACACACAGACACGCAAACACGCACCCACACTCACACTATCACACACACACACACACACACACTTTTTTGTTAATAGTAATTTTGTTTTATTCCTCCAAATGTAATACAAACAAGAACAACATACAATTTAATAAAATAAATAAACGTTTTCAATATTAATTGTTTATACATAAACATAATTATACAAAAACTCATTTGCAGTTTATAGAACTGAGCAACAGAGTGAACTTCAAGTACATAAACATAATTTATAAATCAATTGTATATGTTATTCACTCTATATATAAATAAAATAAAAAAATCTGGAGGTTATTTTACTGGTACAAGGAACAAAGTCCTGCTCCTCCCTGCCCCCCTCCCTCAAACAAACTCACCCGCCCACACACGCACTCTCCTTTCTCTCTCCCTCTGCTATCTCTCTCTTTCTTGATCTCTCCCCGTCTCTATGTATCTCTCTCTCTCTCCACTATCTCTCTCTCTCTCTCTCTCTCGACCATTTCCCCCCTCTCTCCCCCTCCCCTCTCCACCATCCCTCTCTTACTCTCTCTCTCTCTTTCTCTCTCTTTCGATCTCTCCCTCTCATCATATCATTTTCTATATTTCATCTCCATTCTCTCTGTATTCTGTTTTCCTCTCCACTATCTACCTCCCCTCTCATTCCCCTTTTCTCCCAATCCATTTCTCTTTCTCTTGATATCATGTTTTTATCTTTTCCAACTTATGCTGATAACATTCACGTAGTCATGTACGTGCGTGTAAATAGGAGTGGGGGTGGGGTGGCGGGGTTCGATGTTTCGAACACTCCCGCTAGCCTGATAAAATTACATCTATAGAGAGCAGATATACTTTTTAAGAGAAATTGAAATATCTAACACAGACTAATGCTATGAAGAATTTTGAACAAGAATTAAAGAAATACATATTTTAATGCGGACAGTAGATAACATGACTAGAAGTTAAAGAAATCGCCATGGCTCTATAAGAGGCCTAAACAGAAGGAGTAGTGATGTTAATGTCATTTGACATACTACAATTTTTTTAAATACTATTCCCCCATGGCATTTATGTGCATATTTCCGGGTAATAGTAATGTCCTAAATTTCCCTGGCTTTAAAGATAAAGACCAGTTCTGGTCATGCGATTGCATTGTGAAAGAAACGTTGTGGAATCGATCAGAAAAGGTTGATCATCTAGCATATAAGTATTGATGTGTACTGCAAGGTTCTGGAATCATCAAAACGATAAGAAATTTGGCCCAGTCTTGGTAAAGTTACAAGCACTGTACACAGAAAGATGTATATGGGACTACGCGACCCCGTGCGCGATATAACAATAGATATAATAATTTACCAAATATATCAATTAGTAGGCGGTTTCCCGACTTTCCCGGCAAAATGTGTATCATAACGTATCATAATTCAAAACATATTCTTTCACATGATTGGTAATGAGAGCTTCCATTCAATTTTTTGAGAGAGGGGCGTTTCCAAAACTGGTCTTTACCTTTAAGAGGGAAATCCTTCTTACTCCAAAACTATCTCCTGTTCGTTTCGAATAGAAAACAGATTGCTAGTTTTCAGTTTATCGTATTTCTTAACACTTTCTTTCTCATATTTTTAGGTTCTCAAGTTTCTCCAAGTGCTCACATTAATAGACAAAGAAAGGTAAACCAGGGGCCTGTGTCATAAAACTTGTTATCAATTAATAACAAGTTAGAATAACTGTTATAAGCTACTGAAATCGTGGAATTTGATTGGCTGAGAGCAAATTTGTCATAGAAGCAGCTAGGGTCAGTTACTTATAAAGTGCAATACAACACTGATAATCATGTCTAAAAATGCTCAAATTGGACAGGGACACCCTATCCTTCTCCTTTCTCGCTCCGTACATCCATAGTTGTGACCTTGTCGTCTAAACTGTGAGAAACACAGATACACATTGATTTTGCTGTAATACGCTATATTCCTTTGCCACAGCGTCTTACACTGAATAAGTGAACTATCATACAACAATGTGAAGGTTTGTGTAAAGTATTAAAAATGTTATTGAAAACAAGCAAATTTTGTTGTGACTGGCATAATTTACAGAAATGTACGTAAAATATAAATACGTATAAAGCAGTCATGTTCGACATGTACGATGACGAGCATTTCTATATTTTCAGAGATTGGTATTCTTGAGGGAATCTCATTGACACCGAGAGATTTAAGATATCATTTTGTAAAACAGCCAATGAGACAATAAGAAAAACGCTTAGTTTTACCTCGAATTATCAATATAACTCCTCGTGTTAAGTTCCAAACCATAGTCTACAGAAAAGGTCGTCGTTAAAGAGGTTTCATGGACATGGGTTTTTGGTTATCTTGAAAAGATTCACTGACTTACACACACTTACCGACGTACACTACACGATCCGACTGTGATCCGATTCTTGAAGAAATGGCAATTATATTAGTTATGGAAATGTAAACAAAGAACGTTTTGCTGATTTAGATTGTAAATGATGATAAGAATACTAACAACAATCAAGCCTTCTAGCCACAATTAATTCCGAATCGGCTTCAAATCGTAGACAATCGTTTACTGGTATGACGTCACTAAGATTCTGAGCCGATTTATCCTTTCCTCCGTCAAGTAGGCTTGAAATCCCCTAAAAGTTAGATTTTATCGATTACATGAATAAACAGATCCTCAATCATTAAGATTTTACATGTAGGAATGTTCATATAAAATGCTGTTGTATAAATTTTTTCCAAAATCGGATTGCAGTCAGATCGTATAATGTGCGCTTATAGCCTTAGAGTAATAGGAATCAGTAAGTAGAAACCTTTAAAGATAAAGTTGAGTTCTGGTCATGCGATTGCATTGTGAAAGAAACGGTGTGGAATCAATCAGGTACAGTTGATCATGTAGCACATGCAAATGATAAGAAATTTGGCCCAGTCTTGTTTAAAGTAACAAGCACTGTAGACAGAAAGATGTATATGGGACTACACAAGCATGTGGCATAAACATGAGGCACACATTCTTGAGCTATGGTATCTGAAGAGCCGCACGTTTTTTAGGGAGCATTTTCTCTGATGCTCTTCCACACTGGCATAATAACAAAGAAAACGCTCACAAATTATGTTTTACCTCTCCCCAGAACTCAACCTTCTCTTTAAATGCTAACTATCTTATTTAGCAAATGTGAAATAATACAGTGGCTGTCGTGATGATTGTAATCTTAATATTGAAAAGTAGAGAGAGAGAAAAAAAACTGCCGATACAAGTACTATAAAGATTTGCATCCAACCATGTGATAAAGCCATCATACCATGAGCATACCTGATTGTCAACTAACTTACCGACTTTCTATAACAGATTTAAATTTAATGTACTAATTTAATAGAAACAAGAACAAAAACATCAACAACAACAATGATAATGGTGATGGTGATGACGATGATGACGACGATGATAACAATAATAATAGTAGTAATGACAATGATATTATTAATGGATAATGATGATAATGATTCTGATGATAGTGAATAAGAATATCAAGAAGACGGTTCTAGGACACCTAACCCGTGGACAACCACCCCTAGGATAACCACCCCTAGGATAACCACCCTCTAGGACAACTACCCCCTAGGACGACTACCCCATAGGACAACTACCCCCAGACAACTACTCCTACGACAACCATCATCTAGGACAACTACCCCCGGACAACTATCCAAGGGGGTAGATGTCTGGGGTATTTGTCCGGGGGTAGTTGTCCGGGGTATTTGTCCTAGGGCTAGTTGTCTGGGGTAGTTGTCCGGGGAAAATTGTCCTAGGGGGTAGTCGTCCTAGAGGGAGGTTGCCCTAGGGGGTAGTTGTCCTAGGGGGAGGTTGTCCTAGAGGGTGGTTATCCTAGGGGTAGTTATCCGGGGTGGATGTCCAGGGGGTAGGTGTCCGGATACGCAAGAATTAGACAATTATGATGATATTATAATATAGGCTTTCCCGTTCAATTTCATCAGAGTTGCATTCGAATTCAAAAATAGGCGTTCAAGTTCGAACGATTTTTGTAAACTCTCTGCTCTCATGGTTCATTTTCATTTTTTGAGCATTAAATTTCGTGTTATATGATTTTATTTGATTCCTGCATTTTTCCAAATATAATAACTGAATAACAAAGAACATATAATACCAAATATACAAAGAATTATAAGTTCATGTCAAAATGTGTTTTTACATATGTACATATAATCACGAAACTTCATATTTCTATTATTTTATTATTTCTATAACATATTAATATAAATTTAAAGTATTATCCCAACTATCTGTTGAAAAAGTGCAGGAGGCCGCAATCATAAGCGATGTTTGACAAGGATGGCGGCCTCAAAAAAGGTCTGTATGTGTGTGTAGCGAATAGTGGATGTACACGTAGCTCTGTGTTGTATGGTGGAGTGGAAACAAATGTAGCCCTTCCAATAAAAAAACTTATAAATTCTAAATTCTACATTCTAAATTTTATTTCATTCAATTTAGAGAGAAATCCATTCAATTTAATGACGCAAAGTTGTCATTCAATTTCGCGTCAGCTCTATAGACGTTCAATTTCGTCCTTAATACCAATTTCAATTTAAGTTATAGGCACACACCTTCGCACCTTGAACGTTCGAATTAAATTAACATAAACATGTTCTGTAGTTCTATGTAATTCTTACCGCAATTTTTTCGCCATAGTCATGTGTAAATGAATGTATGCGGATGAAAATGGAGTTATACGAGCTCTTTCTTCAATGACGGTTTGTCAGAGGAATGAGATATTCAATATAAGGCAAAGGTCCTATTTCAAGGTACATACAGTTTGCATAATTTATTAAAACAGATGCAGATTGCAAAGAACAAAAACAGTAAAAAAAAAAAATTGATACAAAAAACTGCCAAAATGCTATTCGTGAATGCGAATACCTTAACGTTCATCAGAGCGGTGCGGGTGCGAATTTGAATGCATTTACTTGCATTTTTTAAATTTGAACGCGCTATTTTACACGTTTATGTGAGAAAAAAATATCATGAAATCGCATGTTAATACAATTAAATTGAATTAATTAGCTTTTTGAATGTTGATCTCGGTTATCATTCAAAATCGCTCGAAATAGAATGATCGCATCGTTAAATCGGATGCAACTTTGATGAAATTGGGCGGGAAAACCTATAGTAACAATATAAGTAGCGCGATTATATACTACCACTAATACTACGACTACTACTATTACAACTACCACTGTACTACTACTACTACTACTACTACTACTACTACTACAGAATGTACTATGACGACTACTACTACTGCTACTACTACTGTCAGATACTACTACTACTACTACTACTACTACTACTACTACTACCACCACTTTCATTACTGATAACCATCACACATATTTTTATATTCCCACATGACTGCTACTCGTTTGGAATCAAGTCATTCGTCCTTAGATTAATGGTCAGATTTTTGGTCAATTCATCCCAGAAATATTCTTGTCCTCTCACGTCCTCAGTCCAGTGGATATAGGGTCTGCCATCATTGAGGTACAACCTCGCCAAGAATGGCATTTCATCATCTGGGATGTCTTCGAGGAAGACCACGACTACGAATTCAGTCAAAGTGTCATTAACGTGGTCCATGGCCGTACGGAACTTGAGTATAAACCAGTGGTCGTGGACAGCAGCTCTGCTAAGCACTACGATGGTCTTGTAACTATGGCTCACCACGTAATCGACGGAATCTAAGTAATGCATACCCAGCACAAGGTCTTCGTCACCGAAGACGTTCCTCTGAAACTGTGGAAGGCGTTCTTCGAGAGCCGGTCGGAGCTGTTCGCGAATCCAGTCTTCGTCATCGTCGTAGAAAATAATGTTTACGTCAAACTCGTAGTCATTGTGGTCTCGAGTGTCTCGCATCTCTTTATATCCCAGTACGGCCAGTTTCAAGAGAAAGAGTTTGTACCTCAACTGCCATCGGTAGTGATACAACAGCACGCTGACAACAACCAAGCTAATGGAGACGAGGGGAATCAGAGAGAATAGACCATTGTTTATTATACAGAGTTCATTTGGATCAAAATCAGGCAGGGGTTTCTCCCGAAGAGGCTCCAGAGATGCTGACGAACAGATAGTGTCTTGCTTGTTTTCCAGGCGTATAGGTCTATTTAACCAATCAATAAGCCATTTTAGATCACAGCTACAATTAATTTGGTTCATTGATAGATCGAGTGAGAAAATGGAGGAAAAGATCGGCTTGAAAGTGCTTTGATCAAGGCGCGTTAATCTGTTGTCGGCCAAGGAAAGATTTGTGAGCTTCAAGTTATTTGAGAACATTAGCTCCTCCAAGAACTCGATACGGTTTCCTCTAAAATTGATACTTTTTATTTGACCCAACCCCGACAACACATCATAATGAATATGCTGAATGTTGTTTCTCTCCAAATTCAACTTCTGAAGCGATTCCAACCCCGAGAAGACAAGGGGATGTAGAATTGCAATTTTGCAGTTGGCTAGATTTAACTCTTGTAAAACAGAGAGTTGCTGGAATATCCCTGGCGGTAAATCAAATAAAAAGGTCAGTCGAGGGTTTACACTCAAGTCCAAATGAATAAGATCAAATAATCCATCGAAAAGAGACGCGTTTGCACTTGCATTCCATAGCAAAATCGTGACGAGAAGGTCAGAGTCTCTCATGCTTAAATTAACAAGATATTGTAAATGTTGAAACGATTCTCCTGGTTGAAAAGGAAGCAAGTCTGAACAAAGAGAGTTTAGGAAAAGTGACCTTAATAATGGGGTGTCCAATTCAAGAACAGTTAATCGACTTCCGGTCAAATCAATGGTTTGAATATTGTCAAGTCCCGTAAAGGCCGTCAGCTCAAAGACAGAAAGGAATTTGTTCTTGCTCATGTTTAAGAAAGTTAAATTTCCTAAACCGCGAAATACAGATGCAGATATTTCTGTAAACAGATTATGGGATAAGTCAAACTCTGATAAGTCCACTGTCCAAGTCTGATTGTGAGGATTTATTTGTGTTACTTGGTTTTCGATGATTGTCAGGACCTTTAATGCGTTCATGCCGTCGAAAAAGTCTGGTTGAATTTCGTTTATGGGGAGTTTATTAGAACTGAAACTGAATTTTTATTTTTGTTAAATTTGAGAAGACTAAAGGATAGAGGCTATTCAGTTTGTTGAATTTTAAGTCCAGAACAGAGAGAGAAGAATCGCGTAGAGGATCAAAGAAACCTTTAGGAAACGCACCGACAGAACCATACTCGATTGTAAGCTGTTCGATGTCTGATTTTGAGATTCCGAGGATGATGTTCGCTAGCACCTTGTAACTCAAATTGTAGCCACCTAGCACCAAAGAGCGAACATGTAGTGATGCGATCACATCAGGGTCTACTGATTGGATAGGGTTTCTTGTAAGATCTAGAATATCAGTGTGGCACACAAAGGTGAAATCTCTCGCCGTAAGGTGTTGTAGTCGATTTTCAATCATGTTTACAAAGCCGACCGTGCCACAAGAACTTATATTGATGAAGGAGAGCCGGTTGTTTAACAGATATGCAGTAGCTAGATGTGGACTCCACTTTAGAGTGTCATTGGGAGCGACTTCAAGTTCGATGACGTTAAATCGAGAAAGGAAAGCTGTGAAGACATCATAAAGACGCCTGTTGCTGGAAGCACAAGACGCTGGTTGTAGGATAGGTCCAAGTGCATTAAGCCCCTGAGGGGGTAAAAAGCGGCGGATTCTATCTCTCTTACATCGTTAAAAGGAATGTACAAGGAGTCGATTAGAGGGTATACTTCAAACGAGGAGTTCAAGAGCTTGGTGATATTGTTATGATGCAAGTCAAGAACCTCGGTATCCTCAGACAGATTCTGGGGAACCTTGTCCAGGCCTTTATAGCTGCAAGAAGCTTTTTTCAGTTCAAGGTTCTGATCGCATCCATGGACAGATTTGTCCATGTCCAGTGTTAAGGATGGCATCGCCGAATATCCATCGTGTCGATGTAAAGATTGAAAGGACAAGCTGACGAAAAGACAAGCGACGAGCAATGGGTACAAGATCGAGCCGTTTGCCATGACGTTAATATATCACCTCTGAAAAAAGGAAAGGTACACTTTTGTCGGATGAAAATATATCGCTCTTGAATATATGCTAACACAGGCTCATAGAAGTGTCGTAAGTGAACTTCCAATGAAGGAAAGTTTAGGAGTTGTGCATGATTTCTACTTCATCATTTTATTGACGGTGTCATCAGACGAAATAAAAACAACGCCCTATAAGAAACAGAATATCAATCAATTAATACTCCAGTCACTTGGACAAGCAAATGACTACCTGCTTTCTATCCTCTCTAGTAAATCTTCCTCATTAGTTATTTGTAACTTGCTTATATTGATTACATAAGTTAAATCATATATATATATATATATCTATATATATATATATATATATATCTTTCTTTTGTTAATTAAAAATGCCAGTCATATCATATTGAATTTCAATATATCGCCCTAACCCTTTTCAATTCGACACATTTTTTTTTATAAACTTATGTTTTGCTGTCTATTCCTTCTAAATTTATGTACAGATTTCGATAAAGTTGACGGGGTGTGGGACAGAAGACCTGAGGGTCATGGCAATTCAGTTCATGTTTGCTTGTCCCAGGCAGCCCCGTCTGCTTCTGTCAATATCTCTTCACCTGTTTTGTATCATGATCAGTGTATTGTTTTGTTATTAATTTTATCTGCTGTTTGTACTTGTTTTCTTCTGAAATGCCGAATAAATAATAATAATAATAATAATAATAATAATAATAATAATAATAATAATTATAATAATAATAATAATAACTATAATGTAATTAACCTGTGCAGATATGCTGCAGTGTTAGGACATAATGATTTACATGTCGTAACTGAATAGCGAATATTTGAGTACATAATTCAATGTATCAATAGATAGACGTGGAAACAGAGAAGTGAGATATTGAAATTGAATTATTGATATTTGATTTTAGCAAACAAACTTCAGCTGAACTTCAGTTACAATACGTGGTTGTATTACTAGATCTCTTGGGTGGTTTCAGTTCCTTGTAAACCGGTTTCGTGTCAGGATGATTGATGTTGATCTTGGGTAAGCATTATGTATATGTTCAAACCATAATGCAGGTTTATCCTTAAGATGACTATAACAGCACAGTAATCTTTTGCAAGGTACTTTCTTATTTAAACGTGTAACTTAGTTCAGTAGGCCTAAGCGTAGGATTGTGTAATTACAAGTTTGATCTATAGAAACAATCACATTCATTATGCTTTTAATCATGTGTCTTTACACTGGTAAATTCATTGATTATTTGATCATGAAGCAGCATAAGAATCTAAATTGGAAATAACCCCTATAAGAATTGAATTTGGTTTGATAGGCAAATTAGGCATAGTTATTCTTTGTTGTATGAAATATTCACGATTTGGCACCTGTATATTTGAAAGAGAGCTTTATTTTTAAGACTACAAACTATGCCCTTTGAAGTACTAATTTAGTTTTGCCAAAACCGAAAACACAGAATTGTAAGCGTAAATTTTTGTATCGCGGAAGTAAAATGTATAATGGATTACCTATGCATTCTCGACAATCGAGAAGTTTGGCTATATTCAATAAAGAAATAACATGTTTAGTTTGAAAGGTTATGACAGAGAAATGTGTTTTTAGATAATATTAATACCCATGGTTAAATTTCTGGTTCTTTGTAATATACCCTGGAGGGCTTGGAAGAGGGTAGCGGGAGGGGTTGGCGGGATCAAGAGGGTGGCGGGAGGGTTAGGGTTAGTGTATATTGTACGTAAATCAAATAATATGAACTTTTGCTTTTGGACCCCATGGAAGAACAGGAAAATTTTGAAAATGGTCTTGAAATGGGCTATCCAACCGTTTGTCTATGTTTTACACATTTACTTACTTACTTATCGTTTTAAATGTCCTTTATATGTATGTTTTTATAACGTGTATGTATATATGGATTTCGGAAATAAAAAAACAAAAAACAAACAAACACAAAGGGAAATATTTGATATCAAATGGTAGTAAACACCGACATTACATATAATAGGCCTACAAGTCGGCAATTAAAACCTGAAACAGAAATCGTTCAGAAATATCAATATCATTACACGCTCTTTCTGTTTCCAGTTATGTTGAAGTAATATATTGAAATACCACATACAAAAGAGCCGAATGACGACAAAGGATATTGATAGGCACATCCTATAGATAATGTATCCCACGAAAACTCAAGGCGCCTATGAAGTACATGTACTGCTATAATTGTATTATATTGAATTGTATTGTATTGTATCATAATTATTATGAATATAATACAAATAATAATAATAATAATAATAATAATAATTAAAAAAAAAAGATAATTATGATGATAACAATACAAATAATAATTATGATATTAACAATAATGATAATAAATGAGATTTGTAAGGCGCCAATTTTTGTTTGTATTGTACTGTATTATATTGTATTGCATTGCATTGCATTGTACATTGCGTTGGATTGGATTAGTTCATTGATCTTTAAAAATGCAGTTAAAAGTATCATCATATGCATCATTATCGTCCTCTTCATCATCACCACCATCATCATCATCATCTTCATCATCATCGTCATCTTAGCAGTCATAACCATCACTACATCAATCATCATCATCACCATATACATTATCATCATCATGTTCTTTATCATTGGTATCATTACTTTCATCTTATCATCATTATCATTATATTCATCATCATTATCATCTTCTTTATAAGTATTATCGTTACTTTTATCTCATCATCATCATCATCATCATCATCATCATCATCATCGCATGCAGTTTTCTAACGGTTCCTAGGGTTTGCGCAAAATACGACCAAAGACAACAATGACTTCATTTTTCCATGGCTTTTTTCATTATTATTTGCATCAATATGTGAATAAAATACTGGCATAACTTGTGGCATTTAATTCTGTACAAATACTTACGAAAATGTTGGAGCCACCATGTGGCATCCATGTACTAGGCTTATAGAACTTCTACAAAAACTGCCCTATACATTCAATCTTAAACCAGTTAGAAAGGATAAGAGCTGTACAATTAATATACATAATTATGTACAATAGAAAACCTGTACATATCTTGGATTGTATTCTTCCTTATGTCATCTTATCAAAGAAGCATACAAATTGTAGTCATGGTTTGCTATAAAAGTCTAGTTGCTTTTCGTCAAAATGAGAAAAACAACTTAAAAAAAAACGTTATGCAATTCTTTAATTTGTCATAAAATGTGTATAAACGACATGCCAATGGAGTAACAGTGAGTGAAGAATATTGCATACACATTCATAGTTATATCTGTACCAATCATCTGTGTACATCTATGATCATGGCAACACTAAAAACATACATAAAATATATGATTTCACATGAACACAAGAAAAAGGACAAATCCTCTGTTTACTCAAAACACTAACTGACATGGATAATAACGATAAAAAACCACAACAATTTTTTTTCTTTCTTGAAACTATATTTTCCCCTCTGCATACTTTGCCAAAAAATTGTATGAAGGAAGGAAGAAAGGAAAAATGGATTAACAGATGTGATGTTTTTAAATCTTAAACTTCGTAACTGAATATATTTTATTTATTTAACACAACTGAATGTCTTATTGAGCAATGAACACGCTTACAAATCATTGTAATGTCAAGAGTATGTCGAACACAAGAAGATTTGGAAATATCCCATACATCGAATTTACAACCTTTTAACGTATTCGACACGACACTCCTTACAAAAAGATAATACTTCCAAATATTTGACCTTTGCCCTTCTAAGATGTCCAACCAACTTGACAACTTCCCGTTTATATGAGCCTCAGAAAAGACAATTGTGGAAAGCCGTGTTCCCAAATGATGCAGTAAAGTGGATCCAAGAAACATGGGCAGCGTTTCACAAATCCGTCATAAGTACAAGTTCGCCGACGACCCGTTGGTATGCGTGTATTAAATTCAACACATGTTTCAACGGGATGTTGGCAAACTTGTGCTTCTGATGGTTTTGTGAAACACTGGCCTGCTGTGGCAAAGTAAAATAACATATACTGTAGGTGTAGTGCCCCTCTCTGTATTTATCACACACAGATATCAAAGGTACTATGTCTAATTTGCAGGTCAAACAAATGAAAAGGTTAAATTCCAACGGCATTTGAAAGACAATACTTATTTAGAACTATAGTTATTTAGAACTATATTTTTTGCCTGACTGTAAATTCGGGAATTTGTCATTTTCCAACAAACGCATAAAAAACTATAATTTACAAAAAAGTGAGAACAAATCCCAGAAAATCATGTCATTTCAGTAACATTTGTAAATCGCTGGTATCGAATTAGAAATAAACCACGTTTGAATTTTATTTGGGGGGCAACTGCCTCCCCCATCCCCCTCCCCCATCAGTACGCCAGTGATACAAGATTTCGTTTTTTTAAGGATATCTTCAGAAATGAGCATCATGCATGTGATATATATATACTGACGTTTAAATCAACCAATCACCTAACAATCAGCATTTCATCATAAGATTTCCATAATTGCTTGCGGGAAATAAAATTATGTTAGTCAATATTTGCCACATTATTATTACTTATTTCTTGTTTATTTCTGGTATGAGAGCGGGGTTGTATCTACATACTGGCTAGCAATTCCTACACTCTCCTCAGCTGCTCAGAGTAGAATCCGTCTGGACCTCTGTCCGTAGAGCTCGATAGTCATTATTGTGTAGGTACGCATGATATGTTATGTCGAGCTGGGCGGATGGCTATAGAATTCAAAGCTCATTTCATGATAACATTTTTAAATAAAGGATAATATATGATGCATATCTGTTGTTTCTTTTATACTCTTTTTAACAGTCTTTGTCATGTTTCTTTGTCTTCTCATTTTTCTTCCTACGTCCTCTTTCTTTTTTTTTCTCTACTCTCTCTCTCTCTCTCTTTTTTTTTTTTTTTTTTGGGGGACTGCCCCACCGCCCCCTGGCTATGCGCCTGATCTCCCCCTATCCATCATCTCTTCTCTCCCTGTTAACTATATATATCCCTCTCTCCACCTCACCCCCATTCTCTCTGTATGTGTTTTCCTCTCTAGCATTTACCTCCCCTCTCATTCCCTGTCTCTCCCAATCCATTTATTTTTCTCTTCATATTTTTTTTTGTTTTAACCTCTTCCAAGTTATGCTGATAACATTCACGTCATGTACGTAAGTGTAACTAGGGGGGTGACGGGTTTGAGGTTTCGAAACTCCCGCGAGCCTGATATAGGCTAATTACATGTATAGAGAGCAGATATCCTTTCAAGGAGAAGTTGAAATATCTAGCACAGACTAATGCTATGAAGAATTTTGATCAAGAAATAAAGAGTAGCTAGCATAACTAGAATAAAAAAACAAAAAAAAACGCCATATTGCTCTGTAAGAAGCCTTAAAAGAATGGAGAAGGGGGGGCGGGTGGTGATGTCAATGCCGTTTGACATACTACAAATTATTTTCCCCCCCCCAATACATGGGAAACATTGTTGATGTTGATTGTAGAACTAAATTTCCACGGGCTTTCAGGGGACATCCCTTACAGTTATAACCGTTTTTATGTTCATATTTCCGAGTAAAAATAATTTCCTAAATTTTCCTGGCTGTAAGAGGGAAATCTCTCTCCCTCCATAGCTATCTTCTGCAAGTTCGTTTCGAAAAGAAACAGATTAAAAAAATTCAGGTTCTCAAGTTTCTCCAATTACTCACATTAATATACAAAGAAAGGGAGCCAGGGCTCTGTTTCATAAAACTTGTCATCAATTAATAACAAGTTAGAATAACTGTTATGAGCTACTGAAATCGTGGCATTTGATTGGCTGAGAGCAAATTCGTCATAGAAACAAGGTCAGTTACTTAGAAAGTGCAATACAACGCTGATTATCATGTTTAAAAATACTCAAATTGGACGTGGACACCCCATCCTTGTCCTTTCTCGCTCCGTACATCCATAGTTGTCACCTTTTCGTCTAAACTGTGAGAGACACAGGTACACATTAATTTCGCTGTAAAACGATATTATATTCCTTTGACACAGCATTTTGCACTGATAAAGTGAACTATCATACAATAATCATATAAGAATTATTAACAAATGCTTTTGAAAACAAGCAAATTTTCTCATGACTGGCATAATTTACTTTGATGTGCATAAAATTATGTATGAATAAAGCATTAAGATGTTCCACAGTAATTTTTTGGTTCGTTTTAGAAAGTTTTTTTTTTTCATTCAATGACCCAAATTTGACATAATCGAGAGGAAAAAAAGACATTTCGTTACATATAAAATCATTGATTTTGATAACATAATATTTACAAACAATACATAAAAAAAAGCAACAACAACAAATATATTACAAGTCATAATATTGAATGAAGATGAAAATAAAAATGTTCTCCCTGACCCCCTCCCCCGTGCACCCTGCCCAAGAAACCTAGTCTCCCTCCCCATCCCCCTTCCTATCCCACCCTCCTCTCCCCTCCTCCCTCCCAAACTACCTGATTTGCGATGGGGGGCACAAATATTGCATTTAGGCTTTTGACATTTAGAGACAGTGAGTGTGAGGGTAAAAGGGCATCTCATTTGGATAATATACGCAATTACTAATAATAATGTTAACCCATTTTGTCGTCACACTACATTTAGTACCCCAAAATAAATATAGAATCAAAATCAATAAGAAATAAACGAATTAGTATCCGAATTTAAAGCAATACATAAAAACAGAAACAATACTAACAGTGGCGGATCCAGGAATTTCTTACGGGGGGGGGCACAAAATCGCATGGGGTGAAATATATGAAAAACGATGGAGCGAGGCGTCAGCGGCGAGGGAGCAGAGCGACCAAGCGGGGTGAGTCTGGGAGGGGTCAGAACCCCCTCCCTGAGTAGGAAGCATTTGCAATTTTAGAACCACATTAGGTGCATTTTCAGGCACTTCCTGGAGTAATATGACGTACATTGCTTTCTCCTTCCTCCTCAAAGAGTAGGGATCCAGGGGCGGATGATGGGATCTATATAGCTTTTTGCTAAGGGGTTGACCCAATGACGACACGGAGCATCGTCCACTAGCCGCGAAGCGGCGAGGCGATTTTTTGTTGTTGCTATTTTGAACCCCCGTAAGTGATGTTTTCCTGGCATCTACTGACACAATGGAGACCATAAAAAGCAGTGCATGATAATTACGTCTTTTTAAATGAAGTAACAGTTTAAGGGGGGTTCGACCCAATGACGATGCGGAACATCGTCCACGAGCCGCAAGGTCCGAGCCGCGTAGCGGCGAGGCGATTTTGTTTTTGTTTTTGTTTTTGTTTTTTTTTTTGTTTGTTTGTTTGTTTGTTTTGTTTTTTTTTTTTTTTTTGGGGGGGGCTATTATGAACCCCCGTAAGTGATGTTTTCCTGGCATCTACTAACACAATGGAGACCATAAACAGCATTTCATGATATCATCTTTTAAATCAAGTAACAGTTTGAGGGGGTTCGACCCAATGACGATGCGGAGCATCGTCCACGAGCCTCGAAGTCCGAGCCGCGTAGCGGCGAGGCGATTTTTGTTGTTGCTATTTTGAACCCCCGTAAGTGATATTTTCCTGGCATCTATATACTAACACAATAGAGACCATAAAAAGCAGTTCATGATAACGTCTTTTTAACAGTTTAAGGGGGTTTGACCCGATGACGATGCGGATACTGTGTGGGTCTGGACACATGATGGCGTTTTTCTATTCACATCACATTTTCACTTAATTGGCAGCCTAAGGGGGGGTTAAACCCCTAACCCCTCCCCATCCCCATAGATCCGCCACTGGGATCTTTTGCAAACTGGAAGCAATAAGCATTACATGTAGGCGATGGAAAAAAGTGCTTGCGAAACGGATAGAAACTTTGTGGTAGGCTCTTCGCGGCCACAGGGATGACAGAAAATAATATGACAATGAAACCAGCAACTGTGGCAGGATTAATGGCGGGGACAATCTGCATGCTGAAAGAGCACTTAATAGGTATATCGGAAAATTAATTCAAGACTAACTTATAAGTTAGAAGTTAGAAGTTATAAAGGAGATAAAATCTATGGTATTAGTCATGTTCGACTTAAAATTGCATGCCCCCGCTCCTTACCCGGTAAAAACACCTTCTTATAATATCATCCCCTTTCTTTCTTTTCCCTTCTCATTATTCTCCTTTTTCCCCTTTTCTCTCCTCCGTCTTTCCGCCTTTCTTCTTTTTCCGCCTTTTCTCTCCTCTCTTTTCCCCTTTCCCCTCCTTTTTCTCCTCTCCCATTTTCTTTCCTCCCTCTTTTCTTCTTCTTTCTCTCTTCCCTTTTTGGGCCGGGGGCACGTGCCCCCTGTGCCCCCCCCTGGATCCGCCACTGACTAAGCTTTATAAACAAACCTATTCCAAAACTGCTACATGACAACCACTATACCTGCCAATTTTCTACTTTTTCAGGTGAAGCGCTAAGGAATTACGTAAAAGTGCTAACTTGTTTTCTTCTAATTTATCTTGTTCAATCTGGTTTATAATATTTATCAATTCAATTGTTTTATTTTTCCAAATCATTATCATATTCGGTTGGCGGTATATTCCTTTTCCTATTTAGAAACAGTAAATATTTTACTAATATTAATACATGATGCACTAACTGTCCTATTCCTCTATCGGATAAATATATACCGAATTGTTTCTCTTTCGCAAATCAACAAAATCAAAGAAAGTACTGCACCTTTCCGATACCTTCGCCGTTAAAGAGGTTTCATGGACATGGGTTTTTGGTGACCTTGAAAAGATTCACTTCGCCATAAATACTTAACACTTATCAGCCCTGCGCACACTACACAATCCGACTGCGACCCGATTCTTGAAGAAATGGCAATTATTAGGTGATAGGTGATTTGCCGCGAAGCATGGCAGAGCACCTATTGATTTCGCCAGAATCTTTTTTTTTTTTTTTTTTTCCTTCTCTTTTCATTCTGTATGAATTTTGTTACGTGGATATCCCATCATCTCAATAAAACTTTCATGGCATGTGGCATAATATTATATGCATGATGCATGAGATCATGGGTAAACTTTTGGTCACTAACATTTGATTACTAAATGAGCTTAAACATAATAGGCGTGTTATATGAGTGAAGGACGTGATTTTTGTTTAAAGACCAAATCTCCATTTGAGTTTTTACGTGTTATATGTCTCGATCAAAGCGGCACATCACCTAATTCGTCACTGTGACGAATTCAATGTCTAGTATTATATGTGGAAATGCAAACAAAAAACTTTTTGCTGATTTAGATTTTTGTAAATAATGATGATAAGAATACTAACAACAATCATTTTGCAGCCTACCCGGCTAGCTAACCGTTTCACCTCATAATACGGTAACTAACTTCACAAACGCGCGCCCGCCCGCGCCGCACCGCATTACGCGGTATGTACTTGTAGTGTGCAGCGGTTTGCAGTGAAGTGTATATCATAATGTCTTCGCTTTTAGGAAAGAAAGATTACGACTTTGAAATCATGACCAGTATTTGAACAATTGTTGAAGATTTAGTTGAATTTGTGTATATGTTGTATGTGTAGGGTACTAGCCACGCGCGAGTCACAAGTAGCTAGCCGCGTAGCCTAACGGCGCCGGAGCATGGGCGCACTTAATTGTGAACTAGCGCCATTTCGAATTCTGTCAACAATATTCCTCTTCAAACGCCTTCAATTGGAACATATTTGCAGAAGTGTGTGTTATATGACATCCTCCTTCACACCATTAGACAATTTAAGTGAAATTTTGCCATAAATTGTTTGGCAAGATTAGGGCTCCCAACAGTTTAGATGGGCTTTAAAGGTACTATGTCCCATTTGCAGGTCAAAAAAATGAAAAGGTTAAATTCCAACGGCATTTGATAGACAATATTATTTAGAACTTCCCTAAAAAAAAGGGGGCTTGAAAATGTCTTTAAGTGGGAAAATAACGACTATTAGTTGTCGAATCGACTTAGGAGCTATAGAGTCAGTAAGTAATAGTCTGATTTTTCAGACCATTGTACCGAATGGTCGTACGTTTTATGCTGCGCAAAGATTCAATCAGTTTAATTTGGCCATTACAAGAAGTGGGTTATTGATGTAGACAAATGCTCATGTACCCTTTACAGCTCATTTTATGTATGTTATTACCAAAGATGAAAAAAGCCAGTCAGTCACTCAATAATGTCTGACAGTGAAGTCTAGCAAGTAAACGGGTTTCCTTGCATAATTTGAATATTAGGACACTGCTAACGTTTAAATTTCACAGATAGGACATACATGACATATTCATAATTCCTGCAAAGTTCTACAGAATTTGATGTTGGCTGCAAAAGGGATATAGTATCTCTAAGTCTGTAATTGCTAATTAACTTACCGATTTTCTAACGGATTTTAATTTCATTGTATACCTTAAACAGAAATAAGAACAATAACAATGATAATGGTGATGATGATGATGATGACAACAATAATAATAATAATGTCGACAATCATTAAATTAATGATAATGATGATCATTATACTGATGATAGTGAATGAGAATATTGAGGAGGCAATTACGATTAAACTATTACGTACTACTGCTACTACTACTACTACTACTACTACTACTACTACTACTACTAGTACTACTTCTACTACTAGCACTACTTCTACTACTACTACTACTACTACTACCACTTTCATTACTGATAACCATCAGACGTATCTCTAGGTTCCTACATGACTGTATGCTACTCGTTTGGGATCAAGTCATTCGTCCTTAAATTAATGGTCAGATTTTTGGTCAATTCATCCCAGAAATTTTCTTGTCCTCTCACGTTCTCAGTCCAGTGGATATAGGGTCTGCCATCACTGAGGTACAACCTCGCCAAGAATGGCATTTCATCATCTGGGATGTCTTCGAGGAAGACCACGACTACGAATTCAGTCAGAGTGTCACTCACGTGGTCCATGGCCGTACGGAACTTGAGTATGAACCAGTGGTCGCGCACAGCAGCTCTGCTAAGCACTATGATGGTCTTGTAACTGTGGCTCACCACGTAATCGACAGAATCTAAGTAATGCATACCCAACACAAGGTCTTGGTCACCAAAGATGTTCCTCTGAAACTGTGGAAGCCGTTCTTCGAGAGCCGGTCGGAGCTGTTCGCGAATCCACTCTTCGTCATCGTCGTAGAAAATGATGGTCATGTCAAACTCGTAGTCGTTGTGGTCACGAGCGTCTCGCATCTCTTTAAATCCCAGTACGGCCAGTTTCAAGAGAAATAGTTTGTTCCTCAACTGCCATCGGTAGCGATACAACATCACGCTGATTACAACCAAGCCAATGGAGGCAAGGGGAATCAGAAACAATAGACCATTAATTATACAGAGTTTATTTGGATCAAAATCAAGCAGGGGTTTCTCTTGAAGAGGCTCCAGAGATGCTGACGAACAGATAGTTTTGTCCTTGTGTTTCAAGCGAATAGGTTTATTTAACCAATCAATAAGCCACTTTAGATCACAGTTACAAACAATTAGGTTCCTTGATAGATCAAGTGATGATATAGAGGAAAAGATCGGCTTGAAAGTCCTTTGATTAAGGTGCGTTAATTTGTTGTTGGCCAAAGAAAGTTTTGTGAGCTTCCAGTTATTTAAGAACATTAGTTCCTCCAAGTACGCAATACGGTTTCCTCTCAAATTGATACTTGTTATTTGACCCAACTCCGACAATACATCATCATGAATATGCTGGATGTGGTTTCCTTTCAAACTCAACTTCTGAAGCGATTTCAACCCCGAGAAGACAAGAGGATGTAGAATTTCAATTTTGCAGTAGTCTAGATTTAGCTCTTGTAAAGCAGAGAGTTGCTGGAATATCCCTGGCGGTAGGGAATCCCAAATGTCACCTACTACGTTACTACTCAAGTCCAAATGATTGAGATCCAATAATCCATCGAAAAGAGACGCGTTTCTATCTTCATCCCATATGTTAAATATGTCAAGTGAAGAGTATTTCATGTTTAAATTAACAAGGGATTGTAAATGTTGAAACGATTCTCCTGGTTGAAAAGGAGGCAAGTCTGAACGAAGAGAGTTTAGGAAAAGTGACCTTAATATTGGGGCGTCCAATTCAAAAACAGTTAATCGACTTCCGGTCAAATCAATGGTTTGAATATTGTCAAGTCCCGAAAAGGCCGTCAGCTCAAAGACAGAAAGGTCTTTGTTCGAGCTCATGTTTAAGAAAGTTAAATTTCCTAAACCGCGAAATACAGATGCAGATATTTCTGTAATCAGATTACCGGATAAGTCAAACTCCGATAAGTCCACTGTCCAATTCTGATTGTGAGGATTTATTTGTCTTATTTGGTTGTCGGTGATTGTCAGGACCTTTAATGCCTTCATGCCGTCGAAAAAGTCTGGTTGAATTTCGACTATGGGGAGTTTGTTATCACTGAAGCTGAGTTCTCTGAGTTTGTCAAATTTGAGAAGACTAACGGATGGAGGCTAGTCAGGTTGTTGCCTTTGAAGTTCAGAACAGAGAGAGAAGAATCGCGAAGAGGATCAAATAAACCTTTAGGAAACGCACCAATAGAACCTTCTATGATTGTAAGCTGTTCTATGTCTGATTTTGAGGTTCCAAGGAATATATTCGCCAACACCTCGTAACTCAAAGGGTAGTAACCAAGTATCAAAGAGCGAATATGTAGTGATGCGATCACATCAGGGTCTACTGATTGGATAGGGTTATCTCTCAGATCTAGAATACTAGTGTGGCACACAAAGGTGAAATCTCTCGCCGTAAGGTGTTTTAGTCGATTTTCAGTCATGTTTACAGTGCCGACCATGCCACGAGAACTTACATTGATGAAGGAGAGCTTGTTGCGGGACAGATCTGCAGTATCTAGATGTAGAATCCATTGTAGAGTGTCATTGGGGAGCGACTTCAAGTTTGTATACGTTAAATCGAGATAGGAAAGCTGTGAAGACATCATAAAGACGCCTGTTGTTGGAAAAACAAGATGCTGGTTACAGAATAGAGACAGGTACATTAAGCCCTTGAGGGGGTAAAAAGCGGCAGATTCTATCGCTCTTACATCGTTCAAAGAAATGTCCAAGGAGTAGATTAGAGGGTATACTTCAAACGAGGAGTTCAAGAGTTTGGGGATCTTGTTCCAAGCCAGGTGAAGCATCTCGGTATCCTCAGAAAGATTCTGGGGAACCGTGTCCAGGCCTCTAAGGCTGCAATCAGCTGTTTTCAATTTAAGATTCTGATCACATCCATGGAAAGATTTGTCCATGTCCAGTCTAAAGCATTTCATCGCCGAATCTCCATCGTATCGATGTAAAGATTGAAAGGACGAGCTGACGAGGATACAAGCGACGAGCAATGGGTACAAGATCGAGCCGTTTGCCATGACGTCAATATAATTATCCCCTCTGAAAAGGAAAGGTAGTCCTTCGTCAGATGATAATATATCGCGCTCGAATATATGCTAACACAAGCTCATAGAAGCATAACAAAATTACTATCCTTTGCTGCAGACGGTCAGCCTCATTTTGAGCTGTGCAAAGGCGCTCAAATTTGTTTTCCTTAACAAATTGTGGTTATGATATTCTAAATTGTAATTGAAACTAAAATATAGGTTCGGGAAACAATTATGAATGTTTTCAGACGAAACCAATAGTCATATTGCATTTTCCGTTAATTACAAGTAATAGAATCCCACGCAAAACCAAATGAGATATTATAACGGTTATGTGTCAATGAATACAAAGGGAAATATTTGATATCAAATGGAAGTTAACACCGACATTAAATATAATAGGCCTACGAGTCGGCAATTAAAACCTGAAACTCTTTATACAGAAATCATACAGAAATATCAATATCGTTACACGCTCTTTCTGCTTCCAGTTATGTTGAAGTGGTATAATGAAATACCACTTTCCTAAAAATCGCAAATATGAATTAATAGAATTATATGATAAATGTGATAGAACTGACTAAGTTCCTGAAGTAGGCGTTCTCGTCTTACACTCGTATGACCTACCTGATCATGCTGATGAAGGTGAAGACATTATACAGTTGTGAGAAAGTTGTGACGGTGGGGAATTATCCAAACATATTCTGGGATAACTATATCTATCCATCACCCCCTCAAAAAAAATTCAGGCTTTATTTATGGCAAAACGTTAAAGCGGCAATTAAATAATTAATAGGAAATCATAACGCAATAATTCCCTTTATATTTATTTTAAAAGATAGCCCATTTCGTTCACGATAAGTATACATATCGTAGACTAGTATAGTATATACATATTGAAAAACTGTTACACAAGTTATCCTGCTTATGCAAATTATTGATCTGCCAAAAATGGCCTTGGCCATCGGAAACCTTCTGACGGCCAGGGCCGAAATGACGTCATCTTGGAAATTCGAATAATAAAAGGATTACTCTGCCCAAAAAGTGCGTGCTTGGTAGCAAACACCTGCGTTCTCAGCTTGTAGTAGTGTCTAGTGCTCCGTGTGATCATGGATCAAGCGTCTTCTATAAAGCCACAGACGGCGAGGGACGTGCTCTGATTGGCTGCTGTATTAATGATCACGTGGTCAAGATGGCACAAAGGATAGGCGAGCTACGATACGCCGTGGTTTACAATGTTAGGTGTAAGTCATTCACCGACTAAGATTCGGTGTGAGAGCCGAATGACAATGAAGGATATTAATAGGTACAGCTTATAAATAATGCATCCCACGAAAACTCAAGGCACCTATGAAGTTCATGTACTGCTATAATTGTATTATATTGAATTGTATTGTTTTGTAATGATGATGATGATGATGATTATGATAATAATAATAATAATAATAATAATAATGACAATAATAATGATAATAATAATAATAGTAATTATAATGATATTAAGAATATGATAACAAATGAGATTTGTAAGGCGCCAATTTTGTATGGTATTGTATTTGTTTTGTATTGTATTGTATTTCATTGTATTGTATTGCATTGTATATTGTATTGGGTTGGATTAGTTCATTGATAGAAAAATCATTAAAAATGCAGTTCAAAGTATCATCATATGCATCATTATCGTCCTCATCATCATCATCATCATCTTAGCAGTCATAACCATCACTACATTAATCATCATCATCATTATATTCATCATCATCATCTTCTTTATAAGTACTATCATTACTTTCATCTTATCATCATCATCACCTTAATCATCACCATCATCATCACCACCACCATCATCATCATCATCACACACAGTTTTGTAACAGTTTCTAGGGTTTGCACAAAATAAGACCAAAGACAACAATGAGTTCAATTTTCCATGGCTTTTGTCATTATTATTTGCATAAATATGTGAATAAAATACTGGCATAACTTGTGGCATTTAATTCTGTACAAATACTTACGAAAATGTTGGAGCCACCATGTGGCATCCATGTACTAGGTTTATAGGACTTCTACACAAAACTGCCCTATACATTCAATCTTAAACCAGTTAGAAAGGATAAAAGCTGTACACTTAATATACATAATTATGTACAATAGAAAACCTGTAAATATCTTGGATTGTATTCTTCCTTATATCATCTTATCAAAGAAACATACAAATTTTAGTCATGTTTGATATAAAAGTCTAGTTGTTTTTCGTCAAAGTGAGACAAACAACGTAAAAAACGGTATGCAATTCTTTAATTTGTCATAAAATGTGTATAAACAACATGCCTATAGAGTAACAGTGAGTGAAGAATATTGCATACATATTCATAGTTATATCTGTACCAATCATCTGTGTTCCTCTATGATCATGGCAACACTAAAAACATTCATAAAATATTTGAATTCACATGAACACAAGTAAAATGACAGTTGAGGGAAAAAAAATCACAAGGTCCTCTGTTCATTAAAAACACTAACACATGGATAATAACTACATTTTCCTCTCTGCATGATTTGCAATAAAATTGTATGAAGGACAAAAGGAAAAAGGATTAACAGATTTTTTTTTAAATCTCAAACTTCATAACTGAATATATTTTATTTATTCAACACAGATGGTTGTATTATTGAGCAATGAACACACTTGCAAGTCATTCTAATGTCAAGTGTATGTCAAACATCAGAAGATTTGGAAATATTCCATACATCAAATTTTCAATCTTTTAACATATTTCACATGACACTCCTTATAAAAAATATGATACTTCCAAATATTTGACCTTTGCCCTTCCAAGATGTCGAACCAATTTGACGATTTCCTGTTTATATTAGCCTAAAAAAAGACAATCGTTGAAAGCCTTGTTCCAAAATGATGCAGTAAAGTGGATACAAGAAACATCCCCACTTTCCATCTATGAACACGTAAAATGGTTTTGACTTTGCCATAGTGTTTTACAGCATCATGTATCAACTATTCTTATCTGGAATCAGTAAAAGCTTCGTCTCACAAAGCACATGTCGTCAAAAGGGAAAGTCTAAGAATATGGCTTCATCAACACATACTGAAGGTAAGCACTTTCAATTCAACTTTCAGAACAGTTATTGAAACCCTGCATCCAACCTTTAAAGTTGAAGAACTAGTTGGAAGGCTTTTTTTTCCCCAGGTTGCTTTGCACACATGGAAGAGTTGTATATTAATCAATGACTACAAATGGTTTTATGGGTCAACAGGAAGAGCACAATCATCCTGTCTTAAATTTCCTCAAAAACAAAAAGATCGCCTTTCGTAAGTTGGTTCTCAAGTTGGTTCTCAACTATTTATACTTCTGGTATCTTCGTGTAAAAAGGATTTGATATATAACTTCATCTGTACGAGGAATATGATATTTACCCTTTTGTTATTTCAATTCATATGAGCAGCCATTTCTCATTGACCTTTACACATCTGAAGAAATCAGAATATTGTCATGGTTTACGAACAAAAAGAGATCTTTGAGCAATTATGAACGTTGTCATACAGTGTATATCATATCACTGATATAACAAGACCCTACGAGCTTAAGGAGAATGAGGTAGTTGGTATTTATTATTCTTTACATCTTATGTAATTTCTATCTATGAAACTTTTAACTGCCCAAAGAAATCTCTTTTATATCCCATATGGGAAAGAATTATCCCCCCTTCTATAAATGACTGGGTTTGCAGTATAAATAGTAACAAATAGAACATCAATCAATCACATTAACAAAAAAATCGAAGACCCATCTTTGTCCACAGAGCTAGTTTCTGTATTTTTCCTTTGCTCTTTACATTCTAAGTGCTGTGGTGCTTCTTTGTATACAGCCTAGTATAAATGACCACTATCATTATCATTATTATTAAATTCTTAATTTCAGTACAAGTCATTAGAAAACCTCTGCACCTGAAATTGTCTAGAAGTTCCTGACTTTTCACTTGAGGCTTGAATAAATTATCACAAAGAATTTATTAAAATTTGAGTGTCATACGCACATATCTCTCTTTCTTGGATTCTGCAAGCTAGTTTTACCATCATTTGAATGTTATACCACTCTTGGCTTGTTGAATTGTTGTACAAAGAGTATCAAGAAGGGTTAAAAAAAAGAACAAAAAAGGGAAGTAGAAATTTGGAAATGGCAAAACATTTCTCCATCTTATCTTTACAAAAGAATGACTGTATGATGAGTCCACTTGTCCTATTATCAATGGAGAATGTTAGCAATTTTGATGCAGCATTGCCTAGAAGATCTTATGATAATTCAACTTACAATTAATGACATGTAGTCTACGGACTATAACAAGGTGATATCACTAGGCATAAATTGTTCTCTATCACATTAGCCTCCTGTTTATCGTCTGATGAGTCAGGAGGGAGCTAACTCTGTGTTGAAGATGAGTTCACGCCCTTCTGGTTCTGAGCAGACGTTATAACATATTATATATTAAGAATGAGCTCCTTATCAGCCAAGCTTAGCACACATTCAAAACTTGAGTGAGATAGTTATGTTACCGGGCGACCCTCTGCAACGATTCTGCTTGATATCTATGCTATACACTCATCCACGTGTTACAACAATATAACACAAAGTGGATTGCAAAATTTAGTTCATTTTATGAAGACAGAGACTGGAAGATTCACCACAGAAAGTCAATATCTATTCTACACTCTATAAAAGTCAAACACATGGGTTATGGTTAATAATTCCAGTGTTTCTCTAGGAAGTAAGATTAAAAAGATTTACTCCAAATTTAGAAAACACAAATAGCTCCATTGATCCTACATGTAAGTCACAATATACATATGGACCACATGGAAATATATAAAATCATATACACGTACCATACACTTTGGTTACAAACATTGATAAGGAATGGCAACAGTAGATTACCTGTTTACCTGAATACATTCTGTGTTTCATTCTGACCAAAAGAAAAGAAAAAGAACAAAAAGTGACGATTCAGTTCGACAGAACAAGTACAGCAGATAATTACACTGAAATCCAAAGTTTAAAAAAAGGTCAAAGTACACAGACATTTGAAAGGGACAGATCATACGTAGGATTCATCTGTATAATGAATGCTTGCAAGATCTTTAACAGTCATTTTCAAGTCCTTGCCAACCAATGTCTTTTTTCTTTGCCAATCACTGCGTGCTTGACTTACTGTCTGTGCATTGTCGGATACTTTCTTGAGTCCATTCTTTGCATCCACGTTTGATTTGGAGCGAGGAGGTGAGGGGTGAAGAGGGGGTTCTGCATGAGGGTCGGGAAAGGGGAAGTGAAGGGCAGTGCTGCGTCCAGGGGCGGGGTCAGCAGAGTTGGATGAGTTGGTAGGTTCTGGTTGTCTTCTGCGGGATGGTTACCAGCAGGCGTTCTGCGAGGTACTTCTCCATTATGATGCCGCCTCCTAGGGGGTACAGGCTGGCCTGACCTGCGTGTGTTCTCAGCATTGCGTTGCAGGTGTTTGGTCCGTACCTCATTTCCTGCAGGCTTGGCTGTATCGCTACTGCTGCGCTGGACAGGCGTGGATGAAGACCCTTTGCGATTTGTGGCGACATTATCACTAGATGTTCGCCTCACTCCGCGACTTTTGCTAGAACCATAACCATTCCTATAATCATCATCATCATCACTAGAATCGGTATCAGAATCCAGGAAGATGATACCTCCAGCTGTGAGATGACGTTTAGGTTTGCCTGAACGATCTTCATGTCGATGTTTTGCCACATTGAGATCACCTGATCTCCTCCTTGGACTCTGGTCAGTTGCCAGAGTCAATGATTCACTGTCCAAACTCTTTGTGCTTTTCTGGAGCAATGCTCGTCTGTTCATGGCTTCCTGGTAAGTGGGTGGAGTTGTTCTGCATTGAGAGGAATCTGATTGGGTCTTACTTACACGCTGTTTGGTGTGCTGACCAATCGCGATGGAAGGACTGCTATTTCGCTTCGTGGGAGAAGGTGTCCTTTTCTCCGTCTGCTCTTGATGAGTGGGAAGACTACGTGGACTCTGGGACAAGGTGGTGGATCGAGTTGTAGCATCTTTTGGGAAGAACTCCCTAGGAGGAGTGGCTTCTTTGACTTGCGATGGTCTTAAATTGTGGTGCCTAGGTCGCATGGGTAAAGCAGTAGGACGAGAAGGCAAGCCTCGCGTGTCAGAGTTCATAAACGTTTTCTTGTAGGTTGGCTGGAAGCCATGCTGTCCTATGTTGGGCCCACTGCGAGGCGACAAGCGGCCAGCATTAGAGCTGGCTGCCTGCAGTGTCTTAGTCATGTCTATCTCAGTCCTATGGGGTTTCATACCCAGTTTAGATGAATGCAGTCTCTCAGAGGAACTAGAAGACTGTGCATCACTCATTCTCTCTGATGACGAAGATGACATTGAGGAAGCACTGCGCCGACTGGACGTCAGTCGACGGGGGAATGTAGGTGACCCAGATCCAATGGAAGGAACAGATTGTCTACGTCCATATGAAATGGGAGGCACTTCTTCTGTAGGAGTTGTAGGCATAGAATTCACCCCTTGGGTATTACTTGGAATGAGTCCTTTCTCATTTATTTGCAAGCCAGAGCCATTTGCACTGGATTTCCTCGAGTTGGATCGCATATCCTCCGGTAACATCGCACTCAACAAATTAGATGGACAATCCTTGCTCAAATCCTTAATCAATTTTAGAGTGTCCTCACTGAGATTATATTCCTGATCAGAGATATCTGGGCTATTGTCTGCTGTATTGTTGGCTGAGCTTGCAAGCAGGGCCATGCGATGCCTTGCTGCTTCCTTTGAGATAGGGGCAGGCTCGGAACCTCTCCTCTGCCTCCAAAACAAATCGTCACTGAACTGCGAGGAAGTCTTAGCCGGTCTCCCACCAGCATTCGACACCATACTCAGTTTCTCCTTGGAATCCATGCCAGAGTCTGTTGTATCAGTATTATCAGAATCAGGGTACAACTGATTATCACTGGACGTAATGCCAGAGTCCCTGCTCAAGGTCGACGGTGATAAGACCGGCGTGTTCCCGTATTGCCACTTATGGATGGCACCGATGGGCTCTTGTTCACTGTCATTTGCAAAGAACTCTTTCTCAATACTGTCCATAGAGGAGTCATCACGCTTGATGAATGGCAAGACCTCGTTCATACTATCAGAGTCACCGCTGGAGTCATGTCTCCTGCGCTCTGTCACCTGGACAGGAGGATCTCGAAGAGAGTCAAGACATCATCACCAAACACTTCCTTCACGTTGTCAATGATGAACTCGACCACTGCGGGAATCTTTTTAGTGGCCATAGCCTGCAAACATAAAAAGGATGAACCATTTAATAATCCAGCCACATGAAATCACTTCACAATTCAGAACTATAAGATGAAATAAGTATCAACATAAATATTGTTACACAAAAGGTGTAACTATTTAGTAATATAGCCACATGAAATCACTACAAATTTCAGAACTATCTGATAAAAAAGCATTTTCATGTTAGCTAAAACAAGCACGTGTACTAAGAAAACATGAAAAGTGGTCTTTATAGGCAGGTGGTCTTCATGTACAGGTTCCTTTAGTACAGGTTTCAATGAGAAATCATATTCAAGAGAAACAAAACATGTGGTCTTTATAGATAGGTGGTCTTTCTATACAGGTGGTCGCTAAAGCGGGTTTGACAGTACTGCTATATGTTGGACAAAAAAAAAAGGCTTGGAGCAATTGCTGTGAGAAGAGCAAAAGATTTGTGACTAGCTACGGAGGATTAATACACACCTGAGTGACAGGCCCAGCATTGGCTAGTGACCACAGCATGCTTGGTGCGACACAGATAGACAGGTTGTAGCTGTTCATGTTGTTCTCATCCATATGAAGGGATACATAGTAGAGCACATTGAATAGGTGTCGTAGCAAGACCTGGTTGATGTCTAGCAGTTGATCAAGCAAGCTGCAATGAAGATAATCATAGAAATATAGTAAATAACATATACATGTACTGTATTATTATAACAATGCTTAAGATACATACCAACAACAACATCAACAACAATAAATATAAAAGTAATTACAACGAAAACAACGACAGAAAAACAAATATAATAATAAAAGTCAATTAATGAATTACCCATAAGATAAGCTTTGCATTGCAACATGTTCGAGCTCTGCAACAATAAAATTGCAGATTTCTAGTTTGGTTGAAACATATGTTAACCATTTCAAGAAATACTCTATGACACTATATGGATCAACTAACACATGGTTATGAGTACAAATAGTACATGTACACTGCACATGTTTGTTACATCAGTCAACCAAACCCCAGGAAAAGGGTTAGGTGGAATCATTCCCTCATATCTTTATGTATTCCAACCCCCTGCTTTTCTCAATGGCACAACCCTCTCCTGTTGTAGTATCATGTACTAGGATGAACCCATTGCGATTTCTAGGGGGTTTCAACTTTCAACTCACCTTTTGATGGCATGTAGTCTCTCCTCCTTGTCTGCAATATCTACCGTGTTGATCCATTCCTCACACTGACTGCACACCAGTAAACTGTCTGGCAGACTCCGAAGAAAGTCCTGGAGAAAAAAAAGAGACAAATGTAATCAAAAAATGTGTCAAGATTTTGTAAGAGAAATCTTTGTGCACAGCGAACTGCTGGTGAAATACAGCAAATGTGACATAAAGAGCCATGTATATGAAAAATAGCTTGTAATCACGATATTCTGAGAACCCGTTGATGGCTTTTTAAAGAGCTGTCACTATAATGTTCTGTTTTTACATGTTGGTAACTAGGCAAATATCTCAATATCGGTCTTGTAGTTAACTGTCAATCATGTTAAGTGTATATGGGGGGAGGTCAATCTCTAGCACTTTATCAAGGAAAATGTGTATTCAACAACATAAAAATAAATTGAACCCCACTAAGGAATACACAACACAAAAATGAGAAAGTGTTTTCACATCAAAATACTTTATAATAGCACCACACACAGAGATACATGTGCATGTATGTCATGTGACTTCTCATGACCTCTTATTAAAATTCATCCCATTCTCTTCCTTCCTAAATCAAATCTCAAAGACAACCCTTGGCCTGATTGCATAACGACCCCCCTATCCAACATACACACTCAGCTGATATTTCAAACAACTCGGGGGCGGCAAATATGATGACTCACAGGAAATGGTCGCAGGAAATCAGTGACTCTGACGAGCGAATCATAGCCTCTGACTGGCAAGGCATCAGCATGTCAACCAATCAGCTGTTTTGTAGTTTGCAAACAGTCAACTTGGTTCTTGCTTGTATGTATATGTAGTGCATGTAGTATTCATTTGCCATGGTGGCAGAGATTCACTTTATAACAGTTTTTAAACATTTGACATCAAGAACCACTGCTGAAATGTTACATAAATTTCATATCTGTGTTGTTGTTAGGTTGAAGTCTGAATCGATAAAGATGGTTTGTTTGTTTTGGTAAGTGGAATGTCACTCGAGTTGAAGGTTTGTAACAATTCTTTTCCCAAAGATGTGGTTGTACATGTATAAATATATCAATGATGCCTAACTCATTTCAATGAAATTATGCCCCAATTATCGGTGAGTCAATGCATACCAATTATCGGTGAGTCAATGCATACCTTTAGAACCGATGCAGCAACATGGACGGACACATCGTCCAGACTGCACTGCTCCCCAGCATCGAGGGCCTCCCGTAGCTCACGACACACCCTAGCGTTGGCAGACTTTCTGAAGATACCCGTCACAAACGGAGCCTGGTGGTAGAGGGTGGTGAGGAGGTCCATGATGGGTTTGGGCAGGGTGTTGTCAGGGCACACCATGCTCAGCGGAAGACCAAATAACCTGGAGGAGATGGAGAGAGATTGGAACAGGACCTGGTTAATAGTGTTGGTGTTGTGATATGAAATTTAGAGAGAGAGAGAAAGGGGGGGGGGGCGGAGAAGAGATAGAGAGAAGTATAGAGACGGACATACAGAGAGTGACAAATATAAAGCATGATACACTAGAAGAGACTACAAGGGAGAGAGAGAGAGAGAGAGAGATACTGAGAGGAGGGCAGGGGAAAGAGAAAGCGTGACAGAGGGGAGAGAGAGTGAAAGCAAGCTAGTTTATGGGAAAGAGAGAGAGACACACACAGAAAGAGAAAGACAGACAGTGAGTTAGCTAGAAATATTACCTTGCATGAGGTGAAATTGGTGATGATCCCGGTGATGACCCATCTTTATTTGAGATACTCCTCTTGAAGGAGAGCTTGAAAGGAGACTTGCGCCTTTCTTCAGTCTTCTCTGGATAGCTGAGGAGTCTATGAATGGAAAAGAAAGGGTTGAGCTGGTAAATCATCTTGCCATCACATCATCACAACTCTATTACAAATCATTGCATCTGCTCTATTTCAGAAAATTTCCTATAACTCAAATTTGATGGTTTCAGACTTTCAGTAGTTTTTAACAGTTATCGCAGCTTATTATTGATAACAAGTTTTATGAAACAGGGCCTTGGCATATTTACCGATTCCTCCCGAACCAGTCTTTCCCTTTCTCCTGATGATGAACTGACACTGATGTTCTCTCAGTTCGTTCTCAGCGGATGAGAGGTGCTCCATCTCAGAACTTAAGACCACATCACTTGGTTTGTCTTGTGCATCGCGTATGTGGCTCATCTTGATAGCGTATGGATACTCGTGACCTGCAAAAGAAGAGTCAATTCCACATTTATCTATACCACAGTTTCACATCAATTTTTTATCTATCAACAACAACAACAGCAACAACAAAATGTAGATTCTTCTTTGTTTGAATTTAGCATCAGTAAAAAAAAAAAAAAAAAATCAAATTTACTTACCGGTATTGATATTTTATCCACAACTACAATACATTATTCTTCTTTTCTTACACTATAGTTTTACATAAATTTCATATAGTTAAGAAAAAAAAGGACAGTTCGTTTGTAGTAGAGCAGAGGAGAAGGGGATTGTTTCATCAAGCTATTTTTTTGCACCTTTGGTTCCTATTATGACTAAAGGTGAATGTACAAGCTCGAGTGTCAGGAGTGGCTCGACATTATACATACATACATACGTACATGTAATGTGCTGTACAAACATGCATCTGTTATGCTTTACATTAACCCACTCCCCCACAACTCATGGATAAAAATTAAACATCCACATGACTTACCTATGAGAGGATAGAGAGAGTCTTCCCTGCCTGACTGGACCCAGAGCTGGTAATCATTTCTTGCTTCTTCTGGCATACCAAACTCCTGCATGGCCATATCAAGCAGGTTACTTGAATGTTGATGGTTACCAATCTGTAGGGTTTTGGACTGGGAAACAAAGAACAAAAAACAGAAACATTACATTACATGTTAATCATGTACATCTGTATTTTAGAACATACAGTATGCCATTTTGGTAAAAAAGATACTTATATATTGAATAAAATACTGATGATTTGTGTTATTCAACAATATAAAAATAGAGAAGAAATATCTGACAGCATGTCAGCAAATACTTGCCCATTTTGATTGGCATGACAAGAAGTTCACATCAGAAAGAGTTTAATTTCTTAAAACAAAGTCCTTCTACAGTTACACTGCTACTGCCTGCGCAACTTCTCTGCGAGCGAGTGCCAGCACACAGCGACAAGTTACAAGTCTGTGTTGACCAAATAGGGCTAGGATTAGACTGACAGCCAATTAGCTTCTATCCCAAGATTTACAGCTTTCCCTTAGCGCCGAAGCGGAAGCAACGATAATCATCAGAAATGACATCATCACAGGCTTAAACTCATAATTTGGTTTGTGAGATCCCTCTGTACCAGCCAAGACATGCGAGGAATCTAGCCTCTACTAAGAAGGCATCATGTTAATACTAGATTTGGCATGTCTCTATGATCATTATACAATAACAATCTTGAACATCTTAGAAAGGATCTCTCACAATGATGCTAAATTACATTGATGCTAAAAACATATTGAATAAATGACTAGTTCCCATTTTGACATGTACTTGTCATGTGTTTCTGTTTACTTCTACAAGAAAATAAAAACAGCTCATGTAACTCAGAGGTGAGAGCAGCATAAACTTTAATGGTAAATGCGTTTTGTTATCTAGAGCTTGTGCATGCTACAACTAGACAAAATGAGCTACATGTAAGCCAGGGGAAAGTTGTATGACAACAAATCTTGTTTTTTAGTCACCGTCTGAGAAGAAGACCTAAGATTGCAGATCCACAAATCAGTGGGGAGTTTTCTGACGTAATCTAATAGGGAAGTGGTCGGGACAGGTGAAAAGTTCATCTTTGTGCTGCGGATGAGATTCTTTGAAGAGTTGGGGGTTTCAGGAAGGTTGACGTACTACAAAATGAAAAACTTCCTCCCTGTCACTCATGCATGATCAATACTTGATATAAATGTTCCTATAAATTGTTCCTTCTACGTTACATAATGGGAATCAATGCATCAAGATATGAGTAATTTCTGCAATTTCATTTTTTAAACCCAAACCATCAATAATCTGGAAAGTAAGAGAGAAACCGAGAGAAAAGGAGGGGGGATTAGGTTGGGGGAGAGTATACTATTTCATTTCTCCTACGAGTCCATGCACGATTTGGTCAATAAGCCAGTCAGATTTGTTGATAATCCATGTTAATTCTTACCGGAAATGCGGAGTACTCTTGGTCTCTATTGAGAACCCTGACTTGTACAGTCTTGCCTTCGTCTTCTTTCCTCTTCACCTCAATGTGCCTAGAAATAAAATGAAAACATCAAATCAATGAAAATATAACAAATTCATCATTTACTATCTAGTAAATCTATTCGACCTGCAATAACTAAAAAAGAAAGAAAAAAAAACAGGGAGGATACAAGTCCGAGATATTTAACACAATTGTGGTCAGGTCTGAACATGTTTACTTGAGACTTGTATGATTCATTTTGTGATTAAAACAAAACTAACGCAAAGTGCTTGGCAATCTCCAAGAAACAATGAAATAAAAATTGACTAACACTAGTGGTCTGAAAGATTCAATGTTCATTAGAGTTTGGAAAATTTTACATCCATGCATGATAGAGTTTACCCTGAAAACTGTATGTGTTTGCTGTTACCACAACCTTTGTTACACTGTAGGTACAAGTGCCCTGTAAGATCTGTATTCAGGGAAAAAGGCCTACACCCTTTTCAACTACATGTATACAGGGATGCTATAAGGTAACAGATCAACTTAATAAAACATTTGATAGAGGAGGCAAATATTCACCCAGCTGCATACATTATTTCTCATCGAGTCTAGAAAAGGGCCAAATCTGGTACCCATTACAAATCTGGGGCTCTTGGTCTCCATTTTAATCACAAGTACAAATTGGTTGCTAATACATCCTAGTCTAGGGAGAGAAAGTGTGTTTGATGCGAGGGGTGAAGGTTGGTTCACATCTTTCAAGTTTCAGGTCTCGTGAGATGAAATTTGGGGGAAGTCTAACGAAGAGTAAGCCAAAAACAAATCTCAAAACTTCCTCTCTATTTTTTTTCCTTCAAGTTGGTATGTTACTGTTAAATTTGTAAGGCATTCATACACTCCTACCCTGAGTATAAATGTAGTTTGTGAACTGTCCCATTAAATGGCCTAGGAGTTGGTTCATATCATACTATGTCTAAACTATCCTGGTATATCCACATGACAAGCTTTTATACTACAAGCTAAATGGACACTGAACAGGATGATATTTTACAAAATGTAAATGCATCCCTTAAGCTTCGCAGTTTGCAGTCACAAAGACACTCAGTGTTATTTTATTTAAAAAAATATATAGATGGAATCCTATTTGAATAGGAAGAATGAAGTCTGAATGAGCCACTGACACTCCTACATATCAAATAATTCTGATTGACAGGGTGAAACATCCCTTTAAAAAAGACCAGGGTGTGATCAGAAAATCATCCAAAAAGAAACCTTGGAGACGATTCAAGTAACGTTTATATGAACATGGCCTACCATGCTGATGTGATTTGTTGTGTGTGTGTGGGGTGGTTTGTAACATGATCTGGTGTGAACAGATCCAATAGAGAAATATCACGTTTTTCTTATTTAATTCTATGAAGAACGTCAATGCCGCCGCCATGTACACGAGAGAGGTGGATCGGAAGTCACATAATGACATTTGGTTAGGAATCCCATTGTGAGTCTCTCTCTCTCTGCACTGTCTCTCTGTGTGTTCAACTCAAACAGACCTCACGCTAACCCATCTTAAACAAATCCCCCTCGCTTTTTAATCAAATAAACATCATAAGTCAAAATGTATTGATAAGCCTTCCATATGGCATTCCTCTGGAAATAGATAGGGCCTTTCTTGTCATGGATGTAGCTGGATTGGCGGTGAATTGATTTAGATTTAAATGGTATCCTGGAAGAATACTGAAAGACATCAATTACGGGTAGACAGGGAATGTACTGAGAAACAAGAAGAAATGTTTTGAAGAGAAACCGGCTTGTCCTTGATGCTGTGTATTCTACACTATTCAATATTGACTGTTACACTCAAAACTATCGAGTACCTCTCCCAAATGGCACCAGACACTTCTTTGAAAAAAATGTTGTTTGTAAGAAAGGAACTCACTGAAAGTACCTGTATCTAATGTCTCCTTGCGATTGAATACACTAGTACACTGAAAGGTATGGTACAGCACTCTACATATCACTCAATGAAGCTGTTCTGGGAGGTTGCATGACAGGAGCTCTATAGGCCAACAGTCACTATCCTACACGTACAGTAATGAATTATGAACTTTAACCCTGGACCAAACACTATACCTAACCCAAACCCTAACTTAACCTGAAACCCAACTGATAATAACCCTAACCCTTGATCTTTGACGAAATAAAGCTCAGAGCAATTTTAACCAGAGTATACATGTACATGCTTGTCAGAGAACTGTTCTAGACACAGAGAGACATGGTTAAAATAAGAAAGACTTTCTTACGTGCTAAGTTTCTGCCACCACAGCTCCCTTTCTTGGTTGGATGCAAATGTAAGCACCACGTTGTTGGTCGGCCAACCCAGGACGAAGGAACAGTCATGTGACTTGATGACCTCACTGACCTCGTCGATACAGGTGTTAAGCCAGAGCTCCCCGACTCTTAACCTGTGTTTCAATCTGAGGGATGTGGCTGACCTGATCACAAAGAAAGGGGCAAGAAGATAGTTGATGAATAAAAAGGATTGAACAAGAACTTTGGTACAGCCCGCAATATAGAAATGAATAAGTAAATTAATCAATTGTCCCCAGGTGTGATACACATGTGCCATGGTCAAAATGTCACTAGAAATTGCCAGGCAGTAGATGGGCCTACAGGATTACAACATCTGGAACAGACTCTGTTGTAAGCCAAACTGCCTTGACCTGAGAGGACTGTGATACTCTTTTCACACTTGTTTTGCTTAACCCCGTACTTTGCTTAGCCCCGTACTATCCTTAACCCCGTACTAACTTTTTTGGCTTTTCTCACTGCAATTCGTTAGCCCGTACTAGCCATAGCGTGAATATTCATTAATTCGCTCCACTGCGTAGTCCCGGACTATTTTTCGTTTCTGTTCTCATTCATTTTGCTTGGCACCGCAATTGCGGAGTTAGCACCACAATTGCGGGGTTAGCCTTGCTATTTTGCAGGGCCAGCTAACCCCGTACTATAGGTGGGGCTAGCCCACTTTGGTAAAACGTGTCTGAACAGAAAGTGGAATAAGCTTAACCCCGGACTATAGGTAGGGCTAAGACCCCCTTTAACCCCACCTATAGTCCGGGGTTAAGCAAATTTTGCCAGTGTGAAAGAAAGTGGAATAAGCTTAACCCGGACTATAGGTGGGGCTAAAACCCCCCCTTTAACCCCACCTATAGTACGGGGTTAAGCAACATTTTGCCAGTGTGAAAAGAAAGTGGAATAAGCTTAACCCCGGACTATAGGTGGGGCTAAGACCCCCCTTTAGCCCCACCTATAGTACGGGGTTAAGCAACATTTTGCCAGTGTGAAAACAGTATGAAAGAATCACCTTTTTATATCTTTGTTTTGTTGCTTTACTTCTTTGCTTGTTTGCTTGTTTATTTTCACCAAAGAATCCCAAAACTTTCAAGAATGTGCAAAACAGAAGATCCTTACTTTGGTTTAGCGATGAGCAGAGTATCATTCATGAGGACCAGGTATCTGTTCGTGATCTGTGGTCCAATGGATATCTGTACCGGTCCCTCCATGATGTAGAGCCTCTTGCAGGGCGGTGCTTCGGCCGTAGGAGAGGGGATATCCCCGGACCCAACACTGGGGATGTTAAGGCTGGTGGATAGTGAGCCGAGATCTAGGGCCATCATGCTGCCTGGAGGACAGTTATTGTTGTTGCTGTTGAAGAGAAGAAACCAAAGTATAACAAAATAAGATACAATTGAATGAAGGAGTAGATCATCATGTAATTGTGATTGTTTATTTATGGTACAGACATGTAAATAAAATTAGAAGTGAAGAACCAGAAGGTCGCTGCTTTCTGATGGTTGGGGACATATACAATGCTCTCCAGATCCTATATTTTAAAAAGGATTTTACAGGGCTAAAAGATTATACCAGAAGTTGAATATGTCTTGCTACAGTTTCAACAAAATGCTACATGGGAATAATGAGGCTGTCAATCAGGACTGTACATTTTGATATTGATGATCATTAAAGCAAATAATATTCTTTCACAACATGTAGTGTAAAGCAAACTGGGTTAAGAGAAGGATGTACATTGTATGGGTCCTGGGAGGAGGTGGAGAGGAAAAGTTGAAGGGGCGAAGTAACCCCAGGCAGGACCACCATACAGGTGGCTTGAGGGGTGCTAGATGGAGGGCTTGGTGGCCGAGGGGTGCAAGTGTTTAACCCTATCTGGGCTAGCTCAGGAGTTTGGATATGGGTTGAGTGACATGGGTAAACATGTCAAGTGGTAGCCGGAGGAGGGCAGGCGTTGAGGAGGGAGGCTGGCCTGGCTGGGGCTATCGGCAAGGTTGCTGTCTTGGGTTATTTGTATAGGAAGACAAGAACAGACGGAAGAAGAGAGCACAGATGGGATGACAAGAAGTAAAAGGCTCCAGAAATAACACATACCAAAAACAAAATAGCTAGAGTATACTGGAAGAGTTATTATCAGGAATAACTCCTTGGTGAACAAGGTACAGGAGAGGAGAAAGAGAAATTGAAGAACAAGTAAGAAGAAAGAAAAACAAACTTGACAAGTCACAAGTTATGATAAAGTGCTCAACAGAGAGAGAGAGAGAGAGAGAGAGTATATGATGATGATATATGATATGATGGACATATTCAGAGAGACAAAAGAGAAACAAAGAACAAGAAAAAGAAAAATATGAAATTTGAAACAAGTAATCAAGAAAGAATGCAGATATCGATATGGCATGGGCCTATATAGGCAACCATTGCAACATATGATGAATCATTAAGGAAATGAATAACTCCAAGAGCCTGATGCATATCTCCTAAGAGTATGAGTAATGTCACAAACTATTTGAATGCTTCTCAGTAATTTGTCAGTCAAGGTGCCCATTGCTTGTAAGGCAATACTCCACACTTCACTCCCATTTTCCAAGAAGAGGAATGCGAAATCAAAAATTTGATTAGTGGTGACGAGAACTAGAACTAGAATTTGGAAGAAGGAGAAATTGGGCGAGGTCTGTGAGGTGTTCGTGGTTTCTGAAACGTATCAAATGGAGGATGAAGACAAATATCGTCTGTGCCATTTCACAGTATGACATGTCCAAAAGAATGGAAGAAGTTCTGTTTTAAGGATTGGAGCAGGTATTTCAGGCTGACCCCTGTTAACCCTTTCCATTTGAGAAGAATGACTGGGGGCCATGAACTGTCAAGTATGACCACATCATGCTTCATGAATGTTATGCATAATGCTTCAGACACCACAATATATATATATATATATATATATATTTAATGTGTCTCTCCCTGTCCTTACCCATCTTTCTCCTCTTCTTCCTCCTTGAATATGACCACTTAGTTGTTCATGAATGTTACGCATAATGCTTCAGATAACACAAAACAGTTTGTAATGTTCCCTGTCTCTATTTCTCTCTCCTTTTCTCTGTACTTATACTTCTCTCTCTCTCTCTCTTTCTCTTTCTGTCTTTCCTTCTTTCTCTCTTGTTCTCAATCTTCTTCAACGTGTATGTATAACAAAACAAATCTATTTGGAAATGAAAAGCTACTACTCTCCCAACTTCTACAAATCTTTCCACTTAAAAAAAAAAAAAAAACGAATTGCATACACAATATGGCCACCAGCTCCACCAGTGAAAAGCTTTGATTTGAGGTGAAAGAGGATGAATCGCTCCAATGAGGAGCACTATCTGTGTGACTGTACGAGGTCAAAAGGTCGTCATTGGTATGCAGGCGAGCTGCGTTGATTTCTCACACACTGCTCGATTCGATGAGAGAGAGAGATAGAACCAGAACTCGGCCAAAGTACAAAAAATGTGGCAGTATTAAAAACAAGTTTTTGTTGGGGGGTTTGTGCTATTTTTTACTTCTTAGAAGCAATGTAATATGTACATGTACTCCTCCAAGAGTTCCAGGATGAAAAGTATGTAGGCTTAAATTGTAAATACTATAACTGTTTTTATCAAAATTATAGGGATCCATGGTTAAAATATTATTATGGCCAACCAAGGAAGAACCATAGACTGAAATACTCATGTAATTATGTAGCAGACATAGGCCTATGCCTTAAAACTTATATCATGGAGATTTTGTTGATAAAGAGAGGTTGTCCTACAATCGTCATAATGTTCACTACAATTTTTCAGAGCCACTTCCCCTTCTGAAATATAATGATTTTTTGCTCAAAACAACCGTCACAGCAGACATCAAGTGGTATCCCTTCATGCACAGCATCACATTCAACGGGCTCCACATTGATATCCCAGCATGCATAGCATATTTGATGGACTCCCTATCTATCTAAGCAACTCTTTTGACACCTTCAACCCAAAATATTTTACGATTTGAAAGGAAGGATTGTAGAGAATATAGATAGACATACAGACAGTTTTATGATTTCAACTCATCAAAACAGGAAGTATCCAACTGTCACGTATTACTGATAAACGTGAACAAAGTTGTCATAATATATCTGGTGTACAGAAAAAACATAAAATGGAGGTGAACACAAGCAGAGAACCATCTGCTAGAATCCAAGAAGATCATTATTTTATATACTTTAACTTAGAAGTAGTATCCTTTTGCCTCTATAGCAGAAAATAAATGTATCATAATTTGTTTACATTTTATATATATACATATTTTGTTTTAAAGAGGGTGTGATATTGAGAAGGAAAATAATGAAAAAAGGAAGCAATATCCCATGGAGAATCTTCAAATATGCTTATTTACAACAACAACAAAATCTGCAAAGTAATACTATTCACCTTCGATGTTTGTTGATGTATTCCCTTGACATGGTGTAATATTAATCCATCCGATCAACCATCTGAATGTACACTGTATATATGTTCATACAGACATTAGCTGGCAGCATATGCATCTGCCACTCAAATATCCATATCAGAATTTACAGTTCACACATTATCCTAAGATACAACACAAGATGGGGACCATGGTAGGAGCATTCAGATCAGACCACGTAGGGTCCCTGTCAGGTTCTTCAGTACGTCCATGGTTCTTCCAAGATGCTGCGAATCCTGCTTCCACATCACACGTACATTGTTTTCACAGGAAAATGGAAGTGTGATGAATCGAAGTGACAACACAAGATCTCCTGTAGTACCTCACAAGATCTCCTGTAGTACCTTACAAGTCCTACTCTTTAATAGCGACTTCCTAACTCTCCATATAAATCTGTACCCATAAGGCGGTGGAAGCTTTCCAAAGACATATCACATGATGAAAACACGCTCTACTTTGTATTCTTGGTGATGTTCCTAACTTGCCAATAACAGACACCATAATAGGGCCCAGAGTTCTAGTAATGGTTTCATTGGAAAACAAACAGAAGTTGAAAGCAGTCTTTACTTGAGCCGTAAGAAGTCCTATAGTTCTGCCTAGACAAAATAAAAGAAATTTGCCACATGGAATGCACAGCAGGTCTAACATGCATGAATCCTTTAAGCTGCAATAACAGATCTTCCTTTTACACAGAAATGGCATGATACAAAAATCACATTTACGGGTTGTTTTCTATAATCCCCCAAATAATACGTTCTTCTCAGCTCATTACCTACATTTCTCTTTCTCTCTCTCTCTCTCTCTCTCTCTATTCATTTCTTTATATCTCTTCCTGTGTTTTTTGTTTGTTCTCTCTCTCCCTCTCTTTCTCTCCTGCCTAGCCAATTTTTTGTTGGTTCTTCTATAGTTTTCATGACATCACTATTCCGCTCTATCAATCATGGGTTCTATTCTGCCCATACAAAGTAAGGCTGATTTCAAAAGCTACAGGTACGGAGGCAGAGAGAAGCTCTATTGTGCCCTTGCTGTGTTGACAGTCCTGGCATTTTATTCCTTGAAACGCAGCGCGCGTAACAGCTGCACTGCTAATGCCAGGGTAATTATGCTGCATTATTGTAGAGCGCTTAGAGACTTCTGATAAAGTAAGTGTTAGGCGCTATATAAGCACTGTAATTATTATTTATTATCTTTCTGCACTGTCACGATGATCGTGAAAGGTGACGAGGATGACACACATTGAGACAACATACCCCGCAAATCACTGAAAATCAAATAAATTCACTATGTAGTACCCACCAGTACTGGTTGCCATGCCAATTGATGATTTTACCGTAAGAATTGATATTTGAAGCAGGCAGTAATGAATGTATGGTTGATTTCGGAAGTAAGAGTGCTAGAGTCTTTAGACAAAATACATAAATAACAGAATTACATGAAGAACAAATCATTATTATCTCCAATACAATTTTGCCAAGAAGGAAATGAATTGAGTAAACTGGTGTTAATATCAATTTTTAAAATGTAAATTGTCTAAGAATGTTATCGATAGCATCACAGGATAAAGCTAAGCCTATATTATTTCTCTTAATATTGTATTAGAAATCAATTTTTTACAAGCCCATCTGGTACTTTGAAAGGCCTCGGTCAATAGTTCAATGAATCAATGGTAAATATAGCTACTTCAATGATACAAAATAGCCCCATGACAATAAACTGAATTATAACAATAGTGACAGTTTAAATAGATGTGATATCATATGAAAGATATATAGGTCATCGTTCAGCCTTCAGCCATACAAAGAACTTAAAAAATAAAGACGCTGTGATTGAGATAGATTAAATTCTGAATTTCTCCTGTTTTCCCCCATTTCAATGTCAAAATGACGATAGTTCAGGGCTTCAGGCTCAGGTTAATGCTTGAGGGTGAAGCCAGGGTGTGCGGTAGTGAGCTGAGAATATTACAGAAATCAACCATAGTGACCCATAATTAAGGAAAAATTGAAGTTGGAAACCCAAGACCTTGAATTGTCATTTTTCATATTTCAGCTCATCCAAAAGAATGCCTGATTATTACTTGATTGAGGAGTGTGACTAGAAGCAGTAGAAGGGGTGGGAAAGGGTGATACCCATCATTAAAACAATTCTGACAGCAAATTTCAAACATTTTTTTAGGCTGTGGGCTAATCTAAAAAAAGTGACAACTGTTATTTTTTAATGATACCGGGGTAGTTGGAATATTTTCAGCTACCTTAGTTTTAAAAAAATGGTAAGCTTCCCCCTCCTTCATAATAGTTCAACAATGCATCTGTTCCTATTTTCAGTAACTTGATAGTCATAGTTCTTCAAGCACAACATTTCCAACACAAAGACATAGACTAAAACAATATATAATAAGATATTAACCTTTACACAGGCAACTCTCAGGCAAGTTTGTAAACAAAGGAAATATCATGTATGAATCATGCACCCGATATTTTGAGTTCAGTCTAACTAAACAGTGTACCCAAGAACAATGCCTAAAAGTGCAAGACACCTCTCTGTTTACAAACCCAAACAGAAACATTCTTTAATATCAGATGAACTCATATCAAATTCATAACTAAAGTATCAAGAAAAGTACCCTCAGGCCATAACACTGGGTGCTTTTCAACAACTACATGTCATTTGTAAATACATTTTTTGGATCCCTTTAAAAGTCTGCACAAATATCTCATGGCTGTTTTTCTAAATTTTTGGTTTTTCCCATATTCACACACTGCCTGATTGTGTGAAGATGAAGTGGATTATTGTGTGACTTTGCTTGGCTTTCCATGGCCATGACGCTGTACTACAAACTTGCTACATTCTTGTGGTTGAATGTAAAATATGAGCAGAAAAAGAGAGATTCATTGGAGGGGGTATAATGAGGATCCTGTTGTGTCTCATCTAGGGGGCTTTGGGCACACACACTTGTACACCTTTCAGTTAAGCTCAACTGTAACACAAAAACATGCTCTTAAAAACAAGCTTTTAAAAACAAGTACTTGTGAAAAGCAGGAAGGGGAAAAATAATTTTTGAAGGGAATTTTTTGTTGTTGAAATAGCATTTCTGTACATGGGAAAACATTGAAAGGAAGTGATAGAAATGAATATCACAAAAAAGAGACAAGCAGATATTGAGGACAATAGTGATTAGCAGCTTCATCAACAAGTACTCCCAGGTACCAAATTGGAATGTTTGCATTTATTTGCAAAATATTATGTTTTTCACCCTTGTGAAAGAGCTAGAGAGTTGAAAGAGAGGGTAAATGCTTTCGAACAAAAAGGCATTCCTCTTGCATCTTCTAGTCTTGGTCGATGAGGTCTAGGCCTAAAGTGCCTGGTTGAACTTTTCATAAAGCTGTGCATGACTGCAAAAATATTTATTTTTCTGAATAAATCAAAAATATATACTTCAGTCCACAGGCATTTAGGCATATCTTTATAATGCTTGGTTAATAAAAACTTTATATATCCATAAATACAGACTATTTAAAAATGTTTCTCAAGCCTTGCCTCTTATTTTACATCAAAGTGCAGTTGGTACATCAATGCAAGTCTAAACTTAATGCTCAAAATTCAGAAAAAGAGATAAACAAAAAAATGTGGCTTTGCTGTGACATTTTCATCTTCCGCATATATAATTATGCAGGTATCGATTTTCATCGCAACATCGTCAAAAGTAGATCAAATAAAAAGACAGAGCTGAGCTTTAGAATGGCTGAAAGGGGCAAGATATTCATAGCTCGCTAGAGGGTCCCTGGGTATAACAATTTACTATCAATAACTTTGAAAAGTAACACCGGGAATGATAAATAGCAAGGAGTCTTGTTTATCTACATTGATCTTTAACCCCACAGGCAGCACTCATCAATAATAATTTCTACTTATCTCTATTTGAATAGCCGATTTTTGGCACTAGCAAGTAACAAGCCGCCTTGGAATGTAAATAGAGCTATCAGAAAGTCTTGCTTATCAGTCGAGCCTACATGACAATCTGCACGATTGAAATAAACACGTTGTGGTTACATCTGCATGTATGAAATTCTTTTCTTCCATGACATTGACAGGGAACCTTATTATTTCCTAATATGAATTCAATAAACAAGCTACTAATGTACTATCATGTTTTTGGCAATATGCACGGGTGGTCTTGTTAGTAATGAAACTGTGATAAAGGTTATGGTCAATGACTTAAGAAATGAGGAAGTACAGAGTCATTTTGAGACTGAAGCCTAAACAATAAAATAAAAAACATGACAGATGTGAAAATAATAATGTGCAATTAAAGAGCAGCAGGAGAAGGAAGAAAGAGGAACAGAGGGAGAAAGAGAAAGAGAAAGAGAGAGAGAGAGAGAGAGAGAGAGAGAGAAAGAGATAGTACAGTTGAGCAGCATATGGAGCAGAGCTAGGAACAACAGACATAAATGAAGAGGGTAGAAAGACAGCTTGAGAGATGAACATACATGTATTGATTTTACAAAAAATGAATATAAATGGATTCACACAATACACTCTTTTAATTTTCCAAAACAATGGAAAATACAGGATGCACAGATGAACAGGGAGCAAATAAACAGGTGACTTAGGAATTCACTGAGTATTTTCTAATAACATGTTAATTACCTCTTATCCTGTATTGTCTTGAGTTTAGATGAGGTGGCTAACGCACTCCTGATGACCATTACAGGGGCTGACCGCCGCCTGGTGGACAGGGCTTTGAATTTCTGTAAAGAAAAATGAAAGGGAAACATAATTAAATATAAATGATGTCTTACATACTGGACAGTGTAATAATAACTTCTATTATTAAAATTCTTGAAAATATGATTATATATTCATTATAATCATTATAATTATAATTATAATTATAATTTGAAAATATGATTATATATTCATTATGTTAAAGAACTGCAGTATGCCAATCACCCATGTCATTAAATCTGAAAATAGGAAAAGGTTAAGGGAATACATTATAAAGTCAATCGTACTAGAGAAAGTATGATTCAATTCTCCTTTTTACTCTCTTTAAATGAAAAATAACATTCAGCATTATCAAATAGTCAAAAAGATTCGACTCATTCCTAAATAAAATCATAAATTGTCCTGAAGTGTTATGTTGCAATGTGTACATGATTGATCAAATATTACTTTTTTAAAATTTTAAGTCAACATTCCACCCACATCATCGCTAAATTTACAATGTCATTACTTTTTGTTCTCTTTACATCGAATTCCTGTTTGACAAGAATTCTTCCTCAGTAATAATTAATTTCATTCTCAAATGTAGACAAACAAACACAAAACATTGAACAAAGTTAACACAATATATTTGCTCTTGCCAACTTTTTAAAATAAATATTTATTGTGGTGGTTGCATTGCATTTTTAGTTCCATTAATGCACTTTGAACCTATGAACCGTTAATGTAAAGACCTTGTAGTTGATGCAAATAGCTCTCATCATTCCACACCACATACTGTGCAATCAACAAAAATCCTCCAAAAAGGACAAAAACCTTTGGTGCCTCTGTGTCAACCTCACACTTCGTATTTACTCAAAGAAAAACGGTGAAAGGGTCATCATATTAAATCATGTCTAATCAAATCAAAGCCTCTTTGTACGCATCTTTCTTTTCAGGTTAAAAACACAAAAATATAGGATTGTAGACCTTTGTACATGCTACTCTAGATGGTATAGAAATGTAAACAATGTCCATAAATGTGTTACTTCAGTGCAGTGTGACAGTTATGAATTATTAAAGAAAATATATGTAGCTTACCCATATATTTACAAATTGCACGAACATTCTCAATATATAGGTGTAGATATCTGCAGAGTGTTTTGCTGAGATTCTGACGGTAATCAGATTCTACCGATAAGTTTGAAGGTCTAGAGGTTTTGACTGAAGAAATGCTACAACAGGTTCAATTCATCGATATATACCACACTATCTGAGAGTTGCAATAAGAACTTAGGCATGTGAGAGATGTTCATACTGCTTTTTATCCTCCAATGACAATCAAATAATGAAATGCGATTTCAAAATATGGGGATTTTGCTCCGATCTAAACCAGAAAATATATACCAGCATATCAGAGAGGAAAAATACCACCGTGCATGACAAACAGTTAAATGATATCTGCATCATTTCAAACTTGTCTTGCTATCCAATGAGTTTTACTGGTGCTTCCGAGGGTATTGGACATCCGGTATTGGTCTAACTCATGAGGTAACTACACACCAAGTCAGTCTTCATGAGTATCTCTTCAAAATATCAAATTCATCATCTCATTCATCATCATATGAAGTGAATAACATCAGAAAAGTATCATTTTGACCCCCCTCCCCTGGATCTCAGGTCATTGACAGCGTGTCCACACACAAAACGATTATCCTGAAACTCTATAACGATACGTCGTATAAAGAATCATCGTATAAATTCCAGGGTGTCCACACACAAGAAACGTCGTATAAAGAATCATCGTATAAATTCCAGGGTGTCCACACACACAAGAAAGTAATCCCAAAACTCTACAGCGAAATGTCGTATAGGTGCGTATAGGTGCGCAGTTTGCTACTGCGGTCATGAAATGGAAGCGGAAATGAGAGGTCAGGTCTCCTTTCGCGCGCGATCCGACGTTAAGCCCCTCCCAGTTAGACGAGTTCCGTCCACACACAAAATTTCCGTGATTAAGCGTGATTAGGCGTTTGACCTAGTTCGAAACGATGCCCAAACCTGCGTTTCGTTATACGACGTTTCGTTATACGACGTATCGTTAGTAAGCGTCCACACACACAATTTCATCATATAACTATCGCGAAACGGTATAACTAATCACGCCTAATCACAGAAAATGTTGTGTGTGGACAGGGGTAAGTTTACGTGATTGACATCTTAGTGATTGAATATACATGAAGTAAACCCTAATATCACTGCTGAAGGATGGGAAATCCACTCTTTGAAGAGTGGATCGATAGTCGATACAGAACGTATTTGACATCACCGATCAGATCCTTAGAAATCAGCTAGTGTTCAGAGGATTTTTTTGGACCATCTACCTTCAATCAAACTCATAAAGAACCAAGTCCAGAGTCCAAAGACAAGTTGGCAATATAATCCTTCTTTTTGTGCTAATAAAATTGGTGTTTCTTGACAGCGAAGCAATGATCTGCTGGGGACTTTCTTTCAGAATTGAACTTGAAGCATGCCTGAACAAGTAAACACACATAAATCTTCTTATATTAATATCTGATTATCGGTACAACATAATCCGAAAGCTCTTTGTCACATTTCGCAGTAAGAACCTTGCAAAAAAGCAAAAAGAGATCTTAAAATCATCAAAATTTTTTGGAGTAAAAAGCCAAAACCACTCTGAATTTAGTATCATTTTAACAGTTTGTAAAAAAGGTCCCATCGCAGTGTACTAAACCATAGGGGTAAAAAAAAAACCTATTCAAGTTACATCACACCCTACTCATTCATCTCACCAAGGAACTTTCTACAATGTTTAAAACTTCTGGTTGGTTTGATATAATTGGCATATACGTTGGCTTGGCGGGAATTTTGGACTCAGTCTTGCCTAATACTGGCGCCAGACTGGTATAGATAACATGCAAGGCACTATGAAGTACCTGGATAGTAGGATCAAATATCTTCACACCATGGTGTATGTTTTTGCTTTGGTAATACCCATATATTTATATGCAGGTAGGGGTATATATATACTGTTCACATGATACTAATAAGCTTGTCATTGTCATAGGCAAAGGCCAAGAATAACCCACTTTATCAAACATGTATTCTGTACAAAATATCATTATGCAAGAGAAATACAGATATATATATCATTGTGTTAGTATTTGTGAGCTCAAATGGTTTGCTAATTTAGAAGAAATACTGTTTGAGAAATATTTAGAATGAATAATGGCTATAGATTCTCACACTAATGATAAGCTTGGTTTTATGAAAGTTAGTGGTAATCAGTTTGTATATTTTAAAGCATCCATATATTATGCAATACCGGTACGCTTTTGTATCTAAGAATATTTCAAAGCTTTTGATAACAGATTTACTGAAGTTATTGTAAGCAACCATGACAGAAGAAAATATTGAAGAATAGAAAGATTGATCATTTTTTTGTCTGTTTGGATCCAGAAGGGCGTTAGCTCATATACTTTGACACAGAGTCAATGCCCTTCTGGCTCTGCACAGATGACTTAGAACAAAAACTCACATGAAGATGTCTTCTCCTATTAAGATCCCAATCCGTGCTTCTATCATCATCCATATTTGATCCCTTTTTTAAATCCAAGTCAAATTAATCAAATCAGAGACAAAAAGTATGCATCCACCAGAGGACATCGTCGAACGCGACACTTGAACGTAAATGACACTTATTGTGTCATAATAATAGTACTACAAGACAAGCTGTTATACAATTTTAAGTCACCTCCTACTTTTGTCTCAAATGCTAAATTTCAAAGTCCATCGCTTGATTACAAACCTGTAATCTCACCCATAATTTACCAGCTGATTAATGAAGTAGATTGTGAGTCTTTGATTATGACCACGACGATCTTTCTACTTGATATAGAAATTCCATCATCATGCACTCCATGCAATCTTGTCTTGACACCATTCATACCATGCATCATAACTGGTAAACAATGAGTAATACTTGGAATTCCATTCTGATTTCAAAGAAGGTAGAAGGGTGCATGAGGTGACTGCATCATCACTGGTATTGCTTATACCAAGAACGGAGGACTTCATCATGCACGCAAAACTTGAGAAGGAGTAGTATCATGTCGTAACTACATGTAGAGCAAAGAAGAATTCCAAACTAGATTTCAGAGTTTAGTTTACTATTCTACTATTAACCAATATCATTCATAACCTCCTTAAGACACATCCTAGTTGCTTTGAATAATGGAGACAAAAAATCATGTCATCTCTCTACCGATAAATCAAACACGATTGCAAACACTCTCAAGAAATCATCGTATTGCCCATAGAAATAATGTTCAGGTAAATACATGTGCACCATTGCCATTTTCACAGATTTCAATAGGTCATGCTCAAGGCTATCGAAAATTGCCTAAAGTTGATGTTTTAAAAGTCTTTGCGACTCGTGCTGTCATAACTGTCTTGATGATAATTGCTTTAGAATCGACTGGGTCAATGGTTTTGTGGTTGAAATAATGGGTGGGCTTGGTACCTATTTGCATAATAACTGTTTACATTTAATGGGATTTCATCGATAAACAAACCAAACTCGTTACTTTAAGACAAAGACAACTTACAAACCATTTATCTTAATCCCTACTCAAGGATGGGTGATTATTGCTCCTGCTAGAGAATGATAAGGTCTGTTCAATCTGGTTCTACATATCTATGGCACTTCAGAAAGATAACGTCATTAACCGCGCTCTGTCATATGCTCCTGAGGCAACTGTTCCAGGCTATATTTCGTCAAGGATATAAAGTTAGGGTCAACTTTACGAGTGGCTTTCAGAGTTTCAGGGGAGGTTTAGGGTTAGGATTAGGTAGAGTTTCATCCAGGGTTGAAGTAAGGAATTCTTTTAGAGTACGGTATCGACCGTGGAGCATTTGTTAATTGATAACAAGCCGGTAACCCAATATTGGTCCCTAAATTTAAAATAGTTATCAATGCCCGTTACATCATGAAATAATGAGACCATAAAAAAATAATTAAATGGAGATCTGAATATATGCTAGTACTTGCTCCCCAATGTCACATACATTATCTAAATATGTCTGCCATTATTAACAATAACAAACTGATACAATAATAGGCCTGGCATTGTACATCAATATCTTGAAAATCCTTGTTCACTGCAGCCATTTAAAGCTCAGTAATCTAATCCTTGTTATGAAATCCAGATTTTAAAAGAACGTTTTAACCTCGCATTTAACCTCGCATTGATTCGCTATATGTGTTTTATAATACTGATTTAGGATGAGCAGTTTTTACTCTGTTTGTGTCAGTTATTCTTCTAATCATCATAATTCTCCCTGTAGACAACTTTCCTTTGTAAAGAATGGATACATGGATGCAGTACAATGCACATGTAGATTGTGCATGTATACATCACACAGTATGAATATTTGCGCATTATGTGACTGATAAAAGGGGTATATAAATAGCGCTTTCTATTCAAACTGCCATGGCCCATCTCCTCCCGCAAAAGGAAAGTGTCAATACTGCTCTGTTTGAAGAACTTATCAGGACAATGCGGTCTTGTCCTTGGTTTCTTTCCTTTCTCTTCGACCCATTCTCATCATCTTCTTTCAATAGAGCTCAGCAAAACGGAGATTACAGATTTAGATGAGATTTAAAGTTTTCTCATGGAGTGAGTAGAAAGGAGTGAGGATTCTCTATTTCTTGTCACTTTTCACATTCACATGCAATAACCGGGGAAGTATGGCTTTCAATTGGTTGAGGTAACAGAGGGGAAGTGGGACTAAGAGAGAGAGAGAGAGAGAGAGAGAGATAGAGAGAGAGAGAGAGAGAGAGATAGAGAGAGAGAGAGAGAGAGAGAGAGAGATAGAGAGAGAGAGAGAGAGAGAGAGAGAGAGAGAGAGAGAGAGAGAGAGAGAGAGAGAGAGAGAGAGAGATAGAGATAGAGAGAGAGGGAGAGAGAGACTAGGAGGGGATGAATAGAGAGGTGGTGGAATGATTCACAGACAGATAAAGGGAGGATATGAGAAGAAAGTGAAAAATGCAAGAATGACAGAAAAAAAAGAAAGAGAAAGTAAAAACAAATTTGCATTTCAGCCTTTGGCTGTAATTACATTTTACTAGATAAACTGTTCCAATTCAATTCGATTCCATACCTCACAAATAACAATGAAATTTATAAGAACTAAATATCATCAGAATCACTCTGGAAAAAAGTATAACTTGTGAACTATTTTTAAGACAGAAGGATTGACAAATTGACCAAGATTCTAGTTACATAAACCATAGTTACTGATTCCGCAGTAGACTGAATGTACCAGCAGAAGAACACATCACTCATGCTCAATGACAAAAAGGCTAAAAATATGAAAGGTGAATGCCATGTATTCAGAAATAAAATCACAACAACCTTGGTGAAATTGATTGTCCTACCAGTGTATAGACATATCATATATACATACCCGTATATAAATATGTTATTTTGGGGGTCTCTTTATTGATAGGTCCAGTCATGTTTCAAGAAAGAGTAAAATTGATGAATCAGAACGGTGCCTATTTGCAATGCATGAAAGATTTTTTGTCACAAAACAGCTTCACAGATAAATCCTTATCATATTTGAATGTGTAACTCTCTCTCTCTCTCTCTCACTTTCAAAAACAGTAAATGTGAAAGCTGGCAAAGCATTAACATTAATTTACTTCAACTTTTCATTTCTATCATGATAAACCCAAACATTAGGATTCAAATCTGGCCAAATAAACAACTTCTACCACACACACCACTTTCTCTCAATCCTACAGAGTGTCCTCGGGCAACACCAGGCAACAATAGGAACAACATTGCTGTGGTTTCGGAATCTGTGTGCCAATTGTAACTTTCTATGGCTCAGCCGTATTTGCTCTCAACACAGTCTACAATGCCATCAGTACTTTTGAAGTGCCGAGAATGTCAAAAAAGGGATGAAAGAGCCCTAAAAGTGGTCAAGCCGTGTAAATCCGGAAGACGGGCCTGGAGTTTGAACAACTGACAGCATTCATAAATTGGAGCATTGGAGTAAAAAGACTCTTTACAACTACAAGTCATGCTTTGGATGATAACACATACAAATTACAATTACCCTATCTCTCTCTCCCTCTCGTTTTCTCTTTTTCTCTATCACTCAATGACATGAGTGCTGAGAGTGTAAAGAATTCTCGCTTGTTCCAAAACTTACCAGCTACACAAACATAGAAAAGAAAAGAAAGTCATAAAAGCGTATATCTTTATGTGATGGCCTGCATTACTATATCTAGTTTTGTTGTTGTTTTATTTCATTCACGATTTCTCTTTTAAACCTGTGCTAAGTTAATAATCCGCAAAGCATGTATTTGCAGATCCATAAACTGAAAGTAGGTCAAAGGGCTTCTAGATTTTTGATCAAATAACTATTTCTTCATCACAGGTACATGTACTTGTCTTCATGATAGGAATTGAGGTTTGATGTGTATACACAGTTGTGCAATCTGCTTGTACAAGCTCTTCACTATGTATTCAGTAGCAATAAAACTGCACGGACCAGAAATACCAAAGAAACTTACCCAATGCCTAGATAGATAACGGGGCAGTGAGTGGCTTTCCCCTCGTGTTGGCATGGTGCAACCGGTCAAATTGGCAAAGCGAAAATAATTAACTGGACACCTGGGGCATCAAATTTATCAGTTTAATTAGTGAGCTCTTCTGATGGTTCAATTGACAAAACATGATGACCAAACTAATATCACAAACGTTCTGTAGTTTTAACTTGAGTCAATATGCTGTATTAAATCCTGTGCACACACTACACATTCCCATTAGAATTCATGAACATGTACATGTCTGTTAGTCATCTACATTTGAAACACAGTGTAACATGTACCATATCACAAATATAGACAAATCCAATGTAATCATTTCTTCAGGAGCTGCCTGTTCTTGCCACAAGTTCACAAGCACAATAGATACAAATATATCCAGGTACAATAATCGACTGCTTCACACACATACTCCAACTGCTACTTTGCAAACTAAGTTGTAGCCCGTCAGGATCATTTTCAAACAAGACAAACTACATCAGATGGTGATCCAAAATTCCAAACTGTTCCACCGATTCATCATTCAAGTTACTTGTTCCATCATTTACACATGATGTCGCTCGTGAAGAGAGAGAGAGAACTACAAAATGACTTCACGACCGGCTGACCATTGGTCAAGCGATACCATCTACCAGCAGTATCACACTCCTACGTCAGGAGGGCATGGGAGTCAGAAGCTGAATAACTCCAAAGAAGGCAAGCCACTTTCAGTGGCTGCTCAGGGGGGATTAGCTCTTGGAGTGGCTGATTTGGATGAGGGTGATCACTAGCAATGCGACAGGGCCTTGTTGTGGGGTTTGATTCTAACTTGTAAAGAGTGTGTGCATAGTGAATAGTGAGAGCAGGGGGAGGGGGGCAGATGCGGGGCAGTAATAGTGAGAGAGAGATGGAGATACAAAGAGAGAGAGTGAGAAAGAGAGAATAGAAAAGAGAAGAGAGAGAGAGAGAGAGAGAGAGAGAGAGGGGGTTGAGAGATGGTGAGGGGTAACTGGTTGCTGGTGGTATACCATCGAAGGTCCAAAGAAGAACCATTCACATATAGAACAAGTTTGAGTAATCAAAAATCAGATTTCAGAACAGAACCTCACAACTTTTATGGTGGACAATAGAACCTCACTAAGTAGTAATAGAACAATTTTTTTAATCATCAAGAATAAAAAGTTTACAACAAACTTGTCAAAGTTTAGTGGAGCATTCTGTCTAGAAGCCACTGCCAGTGTGAACGGGTGCCAAGCACTGCCAATAATGGGCTCAAATGAAATTTAAAATGCGATTCAAATCGCTCTTTCCTTGAGTGTGAATAGGCCCATTATCACCTTGCTCGTTCTACCAGTGAGTACCAGGGATGTGTTTAGATCCCTGGTAAAACGATGGGAGGGTATAGGATTACATGATCTATCACAAGGTATCTTGACCCAGCTTTCAATGTCTAGATGACTTACAAGTGTGTCGTGGATAGACTCTCATTTCACAATTGGAAACGAGAATCATTCATCTCTCTCTCAAAAATGACAAGATAACAATTCAACTGAAGTATTGTCATTGCAGATGTTGTCATAACAAAGATTTGAAATCCCAAGTATTATGTATTATACATGCCAATCTATTGTTTTCTGGAGTAAAACAGACACAAAATAAAAAAAGAGAAACTAGAATGACAGGAGAACATTCATCAACCAAGAAATGGATGCCTAATGAGGCAAATTCAGACAACACCAAAATAATCCAGCAAACATTCTTTCTAAACAGCGATGAATCTTCAGACCATTATTCATTATTATAACCCTTCTTGAAAATGGAATCTACCAATAAAAATCTTCAAGAAATCTTGAATGGTTTCCATCAATGTCCACGCTGTAATGTCTCTGAATCCTGCGATCAATATCAGGGTTGGAACATGATCACACTCTGTTTTCAAACAATTTCGGAACCTGTTAGCCAAAGATCACAAAGATTAAAGCTTTTTACCCATGTTTGAGTGCGAGCATAACTAGGGATAAGCTGACAGGGCAGGGTGTCAAATTTGAAGTCTTGTCACCAAGATACCTGCCCAGGTCAAAGGTTGAAGGTGCAACCAGAGTCACAAACTGCCACTTTCAATCAAATTCTTTGCTTTTTTGTGTGGAGTGTACACCTAGAAATCTAAAGCAAATTTGATGTTTCTCCCAATGATGATTTATTTTCTCCCTGATTGAATCACATTGAAATTTCTGGGGTGTCTGAGAGCTGGATATAAAATCTCCACATGGTGTCTGGATTGTCTACACCAAAGTAATTGATTCATGATCAAATATCAAACCAAAACTCTGAAATAGATCTCTAGGAAGGTGTACAAAATAGAATCCTTCATTTAAAAAAATGTAAGCCAATGTAGAAATGAGACTGGCTCAAATTACATCTGCAAGTCTATAAATAGATTTCAGGGGATAATTCTGGAACGTGGATTTTAAAGTGAGAAAATACTGTAGAAATACAAACATTTCACTTCGCAATAAGGTTTCAAAAACTGCAGACCTACCATTTTAGCTCTGAAATATGGACAAAACTAATGCAGGCGGCAGGCCCAGAAGCAGGAACTAAGTTACTAACCATGGCAATTGCTTGTAATTCATCAGAAAATCATTATATTCCTATTTATTTAATTGTCGGGGGTGGTTGGTTCTCCATACTTCTCATGGTCCAAGTCCATCTATTGAGTATTAGGTATGAAAGATGGACCATTTCTATTTTATGAAAATTTACGATGCATGACATTTAATCTTTACATGTGGAGTAAAATTACCGATAGCCCTCCAAATATGTGATCTAACTTCAAGAAATACGTCATGAAGCAATCAGCATATATGCCAGCTGTCAAATCCATGGACGTGATCTATGCATGCTTGGTCCACTTTTCATGGACAATTACCGCCTTACGTCACTTCACGGATGATTTCTTTAGAGATCGTTATCTAAAAAAAATCTGCTATTGTGTAAAACATCAAACAATCATAGCAATATTGGGCTCTTTTCATGTTTGATCTTACACCTGATAAGAGTAATAATTACAATGAGGAGAAATGTCAATCACAATATACCATTTTAGATTCCTAATGAAATTTTCATTTTCCGTTTATTTCGGCATTAGTAAATCATAGAGCAGAATATAGAGTGCATAGTGGCTGAAAAGCTGATAAATGACTTGGCAAAGCTGAAATGATTCAAGAAATTTGTACATTTGTGTTCAGCTTACATGACAATGAGTATGAAATAAAACTTAACAGTCATATTCAATGAAAAATAGAAGATGTTTAAGGCAAATTAAGGGATGCTTTTGCATCTGATTCATAGATTTTTTGAGATTACTCTTTACATAAAAACAGTAGATCATTTTGGGCCCAATCTAATAGACAGTAAGTAGACAGTGGTGATTTCTTCAATTTGATCTCAACTCTTTACTAAAGTAGTAAAAAGGTAAGCATTTGTAAGTTTTCGATTGATTGGAAGACCTAGATTCACTCCGTATAATCCCGATCAATCGCATATCTTGAGGAAACTGGCCTCCCACGGATGATCCAAACCTTTATGTACTATTGTGCTCTTTTCTTCAACCTACTTTTACATGACATATTTTGAAAACTTTGGAAGAAAAACAATGTTACTATCACAGGACTCTCCGGTATGTACAAAATTTCACAATGCATCGAGAAGTGATCAGCAAACACAGGAAGCTTTACATGGGACTACTGTTTTTCACCTGTTTGTTACCATGCTAAATCCTTTATGCTAACACCACTTAGCTCATTTGTAAATAATGCAAAGGAAAGAAAACATTGAGGCATTCAAATCCTGGCCTTTTCTCTCACTTATTATTCTCTATAAAACCTCAATAAGTTACACTTACCATTATGCATAACAATAAGATCCAATTCCCCTTGTCTTTTCTCCATTTTTTTTCTTTTTGAATTTCTTATTTCATTCTATGTGTAGGTCCTAGCTAACATTCTCCTTCACACATACGTGCAAAAGGTGTAATAAATTATTTTTGTCCTGTTGAAAAAAGTTATGATCGATCAACCAATCCCCTTCCAATTAATCTTCATGGACTTTATTAACTTCAAATTACAGTGCACATAATTTGTCCTTTGATGGCATATTCACATTTTCTCTCCCAATGATAGCTAAATAAATATATGAATGAATTTAATCGTAGGTAACTAGGTATTGATCGCATTCCTTTTAAGAAATAAAATTTATTGCAATCCCTCCAATCTATAAAATGTGTTCATGTTCTCTATTGACTATTTTAATAAAACGTCACAATGCTCTATTAACCGAACGCATTCCCTCGTGGGGTTCAGAGAAGTACAGGTCATTTGCAATAACAATCTGTTCATTTCATCTCCATCCTTCCATCACTCCCTATCATTAGACATTATCTATGTTCACACAGGAACATCATCACTTTAAACTTTAAGTTTGCGAAACATTAAAGTTATTAACAACGTTCCATGAAAAATGATGAGGGTTTGCATGGGAAGTTTTTAGAGTTTTAAACTACAAGCCAGGCAAGCATTCATTTCAACTCCAAGCTGGCATAACCCCGAAGTCATTTGCGCCCGCACGCATGGCATATAACTTCGAGTGAGGACTGCTTGTAGTTATCGTTTAAGATCCCTTGTATAGTTTAAAACTTTAAGTTTGCTTAAAATTTCATAACCACACGTGCCTCCGCATGGGCCCTAATTGCAAGATAACTTCAACATTTAAAACTACGTTCTAAACTTAAAGTTGTGTGAACGTAACCATCGAGTGTGAATCAATAGATAGCCCTGGGCATACGAAGACAAATGGGATGGGTCCGCAATAAGGTTTGTTAGTATGAATACAGGAGACAATGGAGGAGGGGTTCGTTGGACTATAGAAGATGGTTGGAGTGGTATCACTTCTATGCCCGTCTCATAACAATTATGTCGTTCAGATTGTACACAATCATATAGATTCAGTCAATGCACTGCTCTAGGACAGAACTCTATTTCAATGATTTTAAATTGGAGACGGAACCAGAAAACAGAGGGGCAACTGTTTGCATCAGCAGCAGTAAAAAAAACAAGAAAAACATGTACAGAGAACCATGTACCTTGTAGCTCTGGAAAAAGAAAAGCTAACACGCTGGAAACAAAATTATTTCAAAAAATAAAAATAACATGAACAAATTCACACAGAATATTGGGAGACAATAATAAATTGTTTTTTTTTTCAAAGTAAATTTCAGTTCAGTGCCAAAATCCCCTCTAAGAATAAAAAAATGTGTAGATTGTAAAATTTAGGCATCAAGCCAAAGTATATGACAGGTACCACACTGACAATACAAAATTGACGTGGCACCAGCTAAATGATACAGAAGATAATTAAGTGAAGAATATACTACCAGCTAGTTTATACTCGGGTGTTCAAATTCTGAGAAATTAGTGCAAAAGTGAAATTTGAGTTGAGAACAAGTAACAGTGTGCAAAACCCCTGGAAAGCTGTATATCACTAGCAGAGAAAACTGTTCATCTAAAGACGAAAGAGATACATGTATCTAAGTATCACGTTGCTATGCCAGTTAAATCTATGAATTCGGACAGTGCTACTTTCTTGTACAATAATCCATAATTCATGTATCAAATGTAGTTTATTATATCTGATTCCTCTGCAGAACACCACATGAAATATGTTATATATCTTCAAAATATAACAAAAAAACTATTTAAAAATAAAAAAACCCCAATGAAACAGAAACCATATGATACACCAAATGTCTATAAGATGTCATCTTTTGAAAGCCGCAGGGTATGTGACTCTGTAAAGAAGTATACCAACAGCGTGTCCACACACAAAACAATTTATCCCGAAACTCTATAACGATACGTCGTATAAAGAATCATTGTATAAATTCCAGGGTGTCCACACACAAGAAACGTCGTATAAAGAATCATCGTATAAATTCCAGGGTGTCCACACACACAAGAAAGTAATCCCAAAACTCTACAGCGAAATGTTGTATAGGTGCGTATAGGTGCGCAGTTTGCTACTGCGGTCATGAAATGGAAGCGGAAATGAGAGGTCAGGTCTTCTTTCGCGTGCGATCCGACGTTAAGCCCCGCCCAGTTAGACTAGTTCCGTCCACACACAAAATTTCCATGATTAAGCGTGATTAGGCGTGATTAGTTATTGAGTTCTAGTTCGAAACGATGCCCAAACCTGCGTTTCGTTATACGACGTATCGTTATCGTTAGTAAGCGTCCACACACACAATTTCATCATATAACTATCGCGAAACGGTATAACTAATCACGCCTAATCACGGAAAATGTTGTGTGTGGACAGGGGGCAAGTAACACCCTTCTGGCTCTCAGTAAACAACATTTTTTGATATAATACAACTGATCTAGCCTTGAAGAGCTTTTCCTACAAAAAACCCTCTTCAATGCCGCTATCTGTCAAGACCAGAGAAGATCAAGCAGACAGACAGATGGCCTAATTGGTGCCCACATGCTGGCTGTGGAGGTCCTTTAGAAACTGACCAGACAAATCAATATTTTATCATCCTCCTCCGACCTGCTGAGATCTTCACGGGACAAGAGATATCTTGAAGCAATCGGATGTATCTTTGAACAAGGAGGGAGACGGAGGATAGCATCTACAATGTTCATAAACTTTGAACTTATCTGCGGAAGATTTCAAGAAGAGATCTTCGGAGGCAGAAGAACACTGATGATGAACAAGACATGATGAGTTCAAGATGCATTCTCAAGGCCTGAATGTTGTTATCTCTCGTTTTTGGTTGTCTTTTGAGAAACTAAATGATATCTCAGACAAAGAGAAATCACAAGGAAACAATTAAGATGGAATCTCTACTGAGATCCAGATGGTGTTTTCTCCTCAAGCACATCATAAATACATGTAATTGACTGAAAAAGCAAACAATGGCCCTAAAAGAGTCATTGGTTTGACAAAGAGTTCTTTCCTAAAGTAGGATTTTTTCATAGATCTACCATGGAACTAAAACTCAAGATTAGTTGCAGTTTTATAGTTTGAAGACAGTTACATTTAACACTGTGACACAGTCTACAGGTGTCAGTAAGTAAAAGAAAAGAAAAATAGATAAATGGATAGATACACTGTTACTGTCCCCCCTTCAAGAATATAATAAATACATTGAAATTGCCCTCATCACCCCCCTCCCACTCCCTTCATCACAGATACACATCATCAATGTTGTGTGGTGCACATGCATGATCAAAGAAGAAAAAAAATGTGTGGACTCCTAGCTACAGCATGGAGAAAAAAAATGATTTATTGATAATATTGTCTGATTGGACCCAGAAGAGCATTAACTCATTTACTTCAACAAAGAGTTAACTCCCTTCTGGCTTTGAACTTGGGTGAAGGGTGAAAGAAAGAAAGGGTGAAAGAAAGAAAGAAAGAAAGAAAGAAAGGAAGAAAGAAAGAAAGAAAGAAAGAAAGAAAGAAAGAAAGAAAGAAAGGAAGAAAGAAAGAAAGAAAGAAAAATGACTTACCTGTGCTTTTGTCATCTCTTTGGCCCCAAACAGGTTCAGGTCATCATGGGTGAAACGTTCCTGGATCTGAAGGAGCTTTGATTCGTTCTCAGCCTGGCACATCTCCTCTTCTCGTTCCTTCACAATCTATGATAGAGGGAAGGAAAGATAGAATAATAATATAATAATAATATCCATCTTGGATTAGCCCATCACATGTCACATTTCTCTCTGTGCAAATTTCAATTGGAAATCAAACCCATATTGATAATTAACTACATGTAAATCATCATCCTTCTCTTGCTCCAATACAGTCAATATAACAATGAAAGGGAACACATACTTTATAATTCATCATGAACAATTGAACATATTCATGAAACATATATATCATTCATTTACAGTCTTCTTTCTATTGAAAAGAGAACATGAGTTCATGAAAATGATGCTTCAAAATCAATGTAGTGGATTTATCTTGATCTTTTTCACCTTGATTTCTGCTGATTTCACATAAACATAAAGGAAATAGGGACAGCAAATGTCAAATACATCATTATGCATTTTGTATGTTTTATATTTCTATGTAATTAATGTTTCAATACATTGTTTCTACTTGCTTATTAAATAGACTAGTCCCTGATCAGTTAGTGGGCGTGGTGGGCTGTACATAAGAAAACATTCCTTAAGATCTAAAACATTTGATGACAATGATCAAAACACAAGGATAAACTATGTTTGTCCCTTTTACAGATGTATACTTCATTGAGCATACAATATGGATCACTCATTACAAACAAATAGATTGAAATCAAAATCAGTCTGGGGTAGATCCTTCTTTTATCATAACTTGTTTATTTTTGACCTCCTATCATTTTTCATGGTTCCCTTGTTCTACTACAGATTTGCTGATAACATTCCAGTGATTGTTGTCAGATTTCTGCATTCATGGCTTAGCCAAATATGATTTTTGTTATCTGTTTTAAAATCTTGTCTGAATTTATATATGAAACACTGCGGGAGGTGCCTGTCATACAACATAGATTTCAAATGGCTGTTGAAAGATAATGACGCAATAAACTTACAGGTACATGTAATACAATTTAGGGTAGTATCTGAACTTATATTTGTTTTGATGCAATCTTATACATTGTATCTCAAGACAATAGTCTTTTACATGAGACAAAAGTTTTCATTTGATTGCACCTGATCTTAGCTGCCTATTTGTTAGCCCCCACCCCCCCCCCAAACAAAAAAATGAGAGAAAATGTGAGGTGAATGATTGCAGGTGTTATTCATAATGATTAGAAATGAAATTGATCTCTTTGAATTTTGTTTAATTTGCAATTTTTTAAATGGATTTAGCATCCATAATACACAAAATGTGATCCCTCATTTCTGTTTATTTCCTTTGTTATGCTTTTGCTCGAGTTAAATAAGAACGATATTTTAGATAACGCTACTCTTATACAGTTAGATAATATTATCATAATCCAATTAATATACTCAAGTCATAAAATGTTTGTTTTTAGTAGAACCTTGAATTCTAATGTATCATTATCTACAAAACCTTGTCAAATTAGATACAAAGGTCTAGGGTTATCTCCTTAATGACCAGGGATATCAAAATAAATATGGCTCAGAGATCAATGGGAGAGAAAAATAAACAAGGGGTTGTAAAACATACACAGTATTCAAGGATTATCAACATTGTGTAGTAATGAAGGAGTTTAATCAACATCTTCTGTGCTGGTGTCTAGAAGGACACCCGGGGCCCCATCCCATATGGACCACAATATTGCCACCTTTTGGATAAAAACAGTGCCCCAATTTCATCATTAAATTCCTTCTCTTCAGATCATTTTATCAGATGAGATAATTGACAAATAAAATTTTATCTCTCAGTTGGAGTAATAAGCGGTTACTTCCTGGACAAAAGAAATGTCCACTTCAAAACATTTCTTCTTCTAAACAGTTATACAGATGAGATTGTCAGAAAATAAAATCTTATTTCTCAGTACTTATGGTCAATTTTGGAGGTTACCGATCTAGTCAAATGAACTAGATGTGGTCAACCTTTTCACAAATTTGAATTCCATGATCTGTGGAGTCAAGAATAACAGGTCATCCTTATCATCCAACAACCAATAAAATAAATCCTTTCATCGCAGTGCATTGACCTATATTGCACAAGAAATTTTAAATACTTGATGAAATAGATTGTTTATATTAGAAAGCTATCCTGAGCAATGAAGCAGTGTGTACACAAAGATATATTGTATTTTATTGTTTGTAATTAAGATTATTAAGCCATGTCAAAAGGGTCAAGTTTAATCATAAAAGAGAGATAGATCCTTTCAAATATAGCAACGAACCAAGAAAACAATAATATATCTTTTGGTAATGAACCTAGGTACAGGAAATAAAGGTCATGGCTTCCTTTATACAATTACATAAACTCACAAACAAAGTGTAACAATACGATTGTTACAATTCTTCTTTAAAGTACAAGCTTTCCTTTAGCCATGAAAATTTATTATCTGTGTGCCAAGGTTGCCTCTTTCAGGCAGACTAGTGCACACCATATAAGTACAGAGTAGTTATTATTAATATAATATAAAACTTAGTTCATGAATTGAATTTAATTTTGCAAGCTTTATACTAATCTATTGAACTTGTGAATGCATACACAGAAAAAGGGGGAAATCTTGCATTTTTGTAGTAATTATTTCATAGTAAAGGTGCAAACCATATTTTAACGATTCAGAAACCAAAAGCCCAAACAGCTTTATTGGTATGCATTATATCAGCTTGAGCACAAGTTGTCCATGTACTTGACTGTTGATCCATTTTTGTTTGAAATCTTCGGAACCCAGGAACCAATTACCAATTTACCATCTTGGAATGTTCCACATTGGATCCAAGTTGATATGACACAATTAATCATCATTAACCAATAAAAAAAGGCAAAGTAACACTATCCATTCCCTTTGATCTTTAATTATTCCCAATCATAAAAATGTGTGGCTGTGCTGTACTACTACAGACTAAGTGTACTAAAACTACCAATTCTGTTTAAGAAGGGCTCCACACTGATTTGTTTAGGAAAGGGGTATGGAGAATTTTGTTTAGAGTCTATAAATATGAGCCACATGTAAACATATTGATTGTGATTTGTGATTTTTGTTTGTTTGGGGGTCAAGACTTGGATTTTTAGCGCCAATGTGTCCCGGGCACTGTCGAGCCCTGATTTAACTTATCTATTGGATCAAAACTCTACATACTCCAGCACTTCTAATCTAGTTGGTTTACATAGAAGGCTTACATACTATTTTGTAATAGAGATAAATTGTTACCATATCCTCAAATTGGCTAAATGAATTCTCTCAAATGAGTCAGCTGGAGTTAAATATTTCCGTTAAATTGATAATACAGAGACTTATTTACAAAGCTACAATACAAATCTCTGTCTTTACATAACGATAAATCTACAATAGCCTTGTTTGTTTTGCTGTTAGTTTATATTGCAAAGTAGTTTCACTTTAAGCAATCCATTCTAAAGAGTCCATCACTACAGGCATCGTTAATTTTGAGAAATATGTACTTGATGATGGTAGATACAAACATTTCATTGCTTATTTCCAAGTAATTGCCAACAATATAAAACACAGACTGTCTGTTAGGGACAGGAAATAGCATGTGGTTTATTTTCTTTCTGTGAATGCACCACAAAAGGCATGGAAATTTATCTTCGCCACCAACAACGATCGAGAACAAAAGAGTCCCTATGATTGAAGATGATTCAACAGTAATAAACCTATGCAGAATCAATAGACCGTATCAGAATATTTCAAATGGTAATGTTCAGCAGATTTGATTCTTTTCTACTTCCTAATAACTTTTGGAAAGGATGAGAAGTTCTGTTCTGTTGTTACACATTGGCATGAGCTAGTTTGTACAAAAGTTCTTTGCATCATCACAAAAATATTGGATTACATTGTAGGGTCTATATAGTTTTTTGGAACTCACAATATCCTTGGCTTAATTCCCTTTTTTTTAAATTTTGTAATAATAATGATAAACGATAGAAAAGGAAGATGGTTTGATCTTAAAGAGAGTAGAAAAATTTGTTTAAATTATGTTTTAGGATGGATAAAATCAATAATACAGGAATAAAATTATTTATTACAATTGCAGAGATAACAAGGCATGTATAATGTTTGATTAGAGGCATTGTACCACAATATTATAATCTGAATCGTAATTCTGTAAAAAGGAAATGGTTGATAGAATGATTGACGTATCAAGCCAATGATTTGTTTCCTAGTTTCTATTGATTCAAACACTACTTGGTTTCTATGGTTGATATAGCGATACTAACATGTCAAAATCTAGGACTGGGCCTAGCTCTCTCGGACAATACCAAGCAGACCTTAGGGGGGTCCCATCAAATACTCAATTGGGTCTAAAAGTTGACGAGAGAAGAAAGGGATGTGTATGCTCTCCTTAAATGTAACCAGGAAGGATTAAATATTGACTTATCGGACTTGAAGAGGATTGTGCTTTCAGGCTTTCATTTCAAGTCAAGAACAAGCTATAGTAAAAATAAAGAGTTTGAGAAAAACTTTCATCGATGCATTCAAAGACATGAACCAGATTTTACATACAAGAAAGATTAGCCTAATTTCTACATGGAAGTATTTCCTTTTTGATACAAAGAGTTCACTGGAGTCTGAATTTATATGCAGACTTTCCTATGCAAAGTAGTAGGGAGGTAAGACAGGTTAGTCTGGAAATCTTTTACCAGACTCACTTAAATTCATTCTTATATCCTAGCCACATTGACAAGACAAACACGAGACTGAAAATAGAACGATTAAATTATTAAGATCCAGAATGGCTACCGTAAGTTCTTATCAATTATCCATCAGTTTTGGAGTTAGTTTGTGGTGTGAATGGAGCATGAAGGAGGAGGGGGGAGCTCATCCTCAAGAAAACCTGAGAAAGGCTCATCAGTAACAGACGCCCAGGACACAGGGTTGCCTAAAATCCTGACGCCCAAAATTTCAAATGTTTGCATAGGGCTCATGTATACAACCCTTTAACCTGAAATCAGGGCCCCCTTCCATAAAAAAGTTAGTGCGGAGCCGTTCCTGGGTCCAAGGAAATGATAGACCTACCTCTCTAACGGTTTGTTCCGGGTCTAGAAGACTCTCATGGTCCCGGGGATGTCCGGTCCTAGACTTGGGGCTGTCTTCAAGCAGATTATGTAACACTTTGTCATACTGTGACACACGCTGTACCTGTCGAAAACAACAACATAAACAAAGAGTTAATGTACAAACAGCAATAAAAGCATAGTCAACACAAATTTAAGATCATCGGTTTGGAGCCGAAAGGGCATTAACTCTGTATTAAAGTATATGACTTAACGTCCTTCTGGCTCCAAATAGATGATACACATGTACAATGTAAACAAATGAACTTTTAAGATTTTAAAAAGAAATCTGCAACAATAACAACAACAAAACAGTCAATATATAAAAATGTACAGTTATGTTTAGTTTGCTCAATGCATAGGTATATATATACTATAATTCCTGCATCACATTCCTCTAGTCCAAACATACAAAAAAACCCACATATCACACATCAGTGATTAGCAAATATTAATAACTAGTAAATTTCAGAAAAATCGAGAAGACAGAATAACGATTGCGGTAGTTACCATAACAATCTGTTTGCACATAATCATACTGATCGCAGATTACATCCGCAAATCCACATTCAAAACAAAGCAATGATGAAAACCCTCTTCACAAAAATGTTCTCAGTTCTCGCAAGTCCTGCTCAGATGACGGAAAAGTTGAAACTGAATGAAATATGTTCATGTCATCAACACTTTCAGTCAGCTCACCATCCATTCAACAAAGGTTTGCATCCATTACAAAAACCAACGCATGATTATTGCATGAAAACCACAGATGTATAGTAGTTATGTCTATAATTATAGGAATCAAACCTAAACCCTGCCATTACTATATTGTATGCATAATCTACTTGATCCACTTGTAGTGCTTCAGAAATAAACTGCAACGGGTCTATTTTTAATTAAACCACTTTGTTTCCTCAGCAAATATTAGAAGTAGCAAGGTCTGTGAGAATAAAATAAGTCATAGTAAATATTTCATAAAAAGGGACTCGTTAAACATATTTATATGCCAAACACCTTTTGAATTATTCTCTCCTAACCTTCAAAACATTGTTGGAGGGTACAAATATCACTGCTTTGAAACATATGAAATGATTTAATCCAATAAATGGCAGAATAATACATTATGAAAACAGCAGTTGTTACTGGATTAATACTTAAGATTTCCATAATGACATCAAAGAAAATGCGCATTCAATGCAAGAAATATTTCAAAAATTTGAAAAACATGTTGTTATTCCAGTCCTATTTTATAAAATCAAAATGTGTGACTGCAACTCGTAGAGTTTCCCATTGACATTCTGCGTAATAGATAAGCAGTGAATTGTGATATTTTTGAAGTATGGCTTCCCCTTCATTAAGATACGTAGCCTGGGGTGTTTAGGCCAAGTATGGGCTTATGAATAGACAGACCTGATCGTTAGGCCTTGAACCCTCGGAATGTCGCCTTTGTTTGGTCACGACTGGACCACTAAACAGGTACCAAGAGCTTGGAGAGCCCTCCTTCACACCTTCCATCCCCATCATATGCACCCCCTTCTTGCGAGTGCGTTCTTCCTGGATATGACGCACTTGTAGATCCATAGCATAGGTCTTCATCTGCATGTCTGCATCCATTATGGCATCTTACTCATTCCTCTTTCAGACTCTTTGAAAAATCTAGATCCAAGGCAAAGATTTCACCTTGCAGACAAACAGGTCCTTTGTTGCTGTCAGTCTTTTGAGAGACCATCTATTCCTGCATCGCAATGATCCCTTTAGAAAGTAACTGGATGTTTATAATTCTCAACCTCCTCTCCAGCTTTAGGTTGAATGTAAACAAAATAAGTAAAGCCAATCAAATAGCCCTAATATTCAATTAATTCAGTATCCACAGAATGTCGTAAATTCATTTGCTTTGTAGGAAAATATAGATGTTGGATCCATATCATAAAATGTATGTCCAATGATGTCTACACTACCTCTGGGGTCCCATCTTGAAAGAATCCTGGTGCAAAATGATGAAAGTGAAAATAGTCCAGATTTCTCAAGGAAAAGAAAAGTCTTTCACAAGAGCTGAGTCTGGCTGGTTGACTTGAGCTTTCAAGCATGGAAGTCTCTGTATATAGACTGTGCTTCACTCTTTGGAATTAGCCGTAACTCTAGAAGACCCTCAAGGAAGTTATCCACTCTTGACCACTCATCACGGCCGACTGACCGCTATAATTAGACCACCTTATTATGCTGGACCGTTAATGGAAGTCTTCTCTCCTTTTATCAAACTACCAACTTGGTCAGAGCAAACACTCAGACAAGAATGGTAAGCTCTGGGGTTATCGTTTCAGCAAATACTCGGCAGGAAAGAAAGAAGAAGAAAAAAAATGCTTTCCATTGACACAGGTCCTCCGCTAAACAAATACTAGACTGTAGTAAAGTCAGAGCTCTGGTGGACAATCGCAGAGAGAATGCTAGAAGAGCGAGTGCCACGATACTACCACAGCTTCTGCTGCTATGTACCCAACTGATGCTTATCACATCAATGCACTCCCAATAGAGAGAGAGCCACCAACTGAGCATGAACAGTGAAACCACGTTTGAGCATGGGGGTGTATAGATGCACGTTGTGAAAGACCGATGATACGGACTATGCCCCATGGGCCATAACAGAGGGGGTGTTAGGAGGATCAGCGGCCGCAAAAATAAAGCAAAACTGAGCCGATACACACCAATAGATCAGCTTTAGCGAAGCTTGGTGAAGGAATTCCAGACCACAATATTAACCCCTGAACTTGCCTATTGATACAACTCTTCCACAATTATATTCAGTACTGATGAAATCCCTAGTCTTTTATCAAGTGTATATATATCAACAGTCAATACCCATACAGGCAATGCCAAAAAAAGAAAATCAAGGAATAAAGCACCATGAAATGTATCACAATGAGTCAAAACCTCTTAATGAGTGCTACATAAATCAAGATTAAAATTTCTTCCTTGCATTAGGGATAGTTTGAAATCCAGACTTTGTAGTACATGTAGTTTACATCATTTTTGGATACTACCTTTTCTGTACATTTCCTTTGATTTCTTCCTTTGGCAATATTTATCTTCCTTTTAACAATGTACTATTGAGTATTGATCTCCTAAAAAAGTCCATAATCTTCTTATTTCCTGCACTAAACAAGCGCTTATTTAAGGCAAGAGACATGGGTCTGCAGACTCTGCAAACCTATAGATGTTGGATCAGTTTTAACAGTTATCCCCTTTAATGTCAAACAAAGTCCCATTTAAAGATGATGTTCTGTTCTGGGATTAAAATAGCGGCTTAAAAGTATCCTCAACCTGAAAAAATTCCATTGATCAACATCACATACAATGGACATCAATGCCTATTTTTACATCCACAAATTTTGGAGATTAACTCAATTCATGTAGGGATAATAGGTCTCTTGGTTTTGATTAAATAATTAACTCGCCAGCTGCCAGCAAGAAGGACATTACTGCCATTGAGTCATTGACAATACATAGCTTTATGTCTGTGGTAGGTCCTTTTTGTATGTTGGGCTAGATCCATTGAGCAAGAAGATTACTATAGAGGTATATAGGCCTAATACTTTACTGGGTGTCTATTAAATCCTGTTTTATAGCAAACAGTAGGCGCATTTATACTGTCAAATACCTCATTTTGAAAAATCGCGATTTTTCGTGCACCCGTTTACACTTGTGCCGAAACATCACCGACTGAGCTGCTCAGCGATGTTTTGGCGTGTTTTGGTTGGTAATGCGCATGCGCGGTCTTCCCAATGCAAAATGCTCAATCATACACAGCGAGTCCAGCACGAACAGTCATGCACGTACGTGTACTACATGGACTACATGTTACCGCACGTACCCCTATAGATGGGACTACATTTACGCTTCCGTGAATGTTTCGCCATGGGTTCGTTGATGACATTGCCTTCGATTTATTCCCGAAACAACCGTGAGACATAGAATTATGAGAAGATATTTGGAAGAGAGCTTTGATATACTTTGATTTATCACGCACGAAAGTATAGATTTGGTGTAATGACGGAAAATATGAAAAATACTGAAATATTTTCAGATAAAATAATACAAAAAGGATTGCGCTTTGTTTCGCTCAGTTTTCGCATATTAAAACAGGATTTGACAACTATTTGCAATATTTATGAGTTAGAACAACCCTTCTTCTTCCATTTGACATTTCAATCATTTCATTTAGTGGTTTCTAAAGCGAGATTTTACAGTTTAGCTGAGACTCTTTCGTAGCGGTTCAGCGTAAACAAGTTGTTCACTTTATGCAACTAAGGCTTCAGGAAAGCTAGCCACGCTCCTAAAGTCACGTGACCTAAAATCGCGATTTTACAAGAGCGAGCGTTTATACTTGAAATACGCCAAGATATGCCAAAAGATCACACTTCGTTTTGGAATCTTTCGGGCTTGGCATTTTTGCCGGTAAAGGGTAGTTGCCATGGTAAACATCGCGGTCAGGCTCCGGTTTGGCATTTTTTGGCGTATTTGGATGACAGTGTAAATGCCCCTAATGAGTGGTTTCTAAGTTTGGATGTCTTTCTTCAATTCAAGGCACATACACAGTGAGTACTTGACTTGGGTTCATTACCAACAGATGGTGTTGGTGAGTCAAGGTACATCATATTATATACCAGACTCTTGGCGTAATGATCATAACAAGTTATGAGACAATCACTATATAGACATACAGTAGTTATACACTTCCTTGGATAGCAAGAGCTGCCTACGTTTATTTTCTGCTAAATTTTCCGTCTAGCACTTCCTCTTCCTTCAAGACAATCATCTTCACCTATGTATTTCCTCACTTAGACCCCGTTCTCATTTACTTCATTGGAGCGGTCTAACTAAGACCCGTTTCTCAGGAGCGGTTCTTAGGTGAGTGAGAACGGTCAAAGTGGTCCAGGAAGTGGACTTCTGGACCGCTCCAGAAGACCACCTCGGGAGGTGGTCTTGAGGAACGGGTCTTATTAAGAGCGGTTTGGAGCGCTCCAACGTGCGAGTGTGAACGGAAGCGTACTTTAAACGGAAGTGAGCTAGTGACGTTCCGCACGAAACATGTAGTACGGTACATACGCTTAGTATTCCGCGCGCGATAAAAATTACCCGCTGACCTGAGCTGCCATAGCAACAAGACCACTTTGACTCGTGGAGCGGTTTGAGCCATAAAAAACTGCTCGGAGTGTGAACGCTCGCAAACCGTTCCTCAAGACCCGTTCCTCTGGAGCGGTCTAACTAAGACCACTTTCAAAGTGAGTGAGAACGGGGTCTTATATGGTTTGTTGTACAATTTACCGCTATTGCAACACCTCTCTCTCTCTCTTTATTTTTCAATCTTATTTAAAAAAAAAAATGGGGGCGGTCTCTTTCTTCCCTCCCTCCCTTTCAATCTCTCTCTCTCTCTCTCTCTTCCCTATTCACTTTCTCCTCAGTTCCTTTGAATGCACCTCCATACACAAGTCACCAATTTGCTTCTGATGTCACAGGATTTAATACCTCCATTCACCTGACACAGTGAACATGCATGTACCAGTATAGCCCTAATGAACTCGACAACATAAGTAAAGACCTATCCATAGTTCCATACATGAATACAATCAAGACAAGACGATTCCTCACACCATCAAATCACTAGATGATAAATGATCTATCTCCTGAGATAACTTTGTATATACGATTGTAAGATGGCCTCTAAATGTAGGACTAAACTAGAAAAGGTTTCTGTACTGCAGAAGGAGTCAATCAACAGTGCCTTTGGCTATTCCTGGGATGGGCGCATTGTTGATCAAACATGTTCCTGTTCCCTATTCTAGGTGGCTATTGTCCTCCATGACCCTGCATGTTTGATCTAGCAATTCAAAGATTCTAGATTGCAATGGAGGTGATAATAATGTCAGTCTTTGTATGAACGTAAGTCTCATGCCGCTTCATGAAGGATCCAATTAGATCCCGAATCAATATATTTTTGTTGTGTGGACCTGTTCCCCCACATCTTAATTTCTGATTAGAATGGTCGAGTTTATTCTCTAGGCCTAAATATGATCTAACCCCAGGTACGTTAGCATGCATATTGCAGTAGGGAAAATTGAGTAACAAAAAAATAAGCTACATGTAAAGGCTTATTAAGTTTGGATACATATAGTAAGTTGAGTAAGTCATAATTCGTCCAACATTGCGAGCATCTATAACTTCTAAGTCTAAATTAGGCACCTGGATGGAATGCAGACATTGCGTGCCGGCAAGTCTGAATCCCAAGACCAGGGTTATAAACTTATAATATTTCTGTAACATGCTTTAAAAAACATTGTAGATGTATTTCGTACTACATGATCAATTCATAATATGAATTTCATCAATAAACAGGTGGTGACAGCTTGTGTTGAGGGAGGGTGTAGAGAAAGAGAGCGAAGCAGTAATAAGTGGAAGAGTCTGAAGAAGTATCTTGATAATTTTCCACCTTCTTTTAATTGCCTCTCAGGAGAGTGAAGCCAGGGGACCCTTTGAAAAGGGAAAGCTTAAAATTGCTGCTCATGATGAACAAAAACCAGAATAAAAGAGCAGTGAAATCAATGGTCTTCTCTGTCCTAATGGTCAATATAAAATGACCACTACAAAATTCAGAAGTTGGCATGGATCCAACATTGTTGTAATTCATTGTTACTATTGGGTTGCAGCTTTCCCTTTTTTGACCGTATAAGTCCTACCATTAAAGTCTAACGGTAGTTAAAGTGTAACATTGGAGTGAACTGATCACCAACAATATTTGTGTTGCTGTTATGTATATGCTGGGCGTTCCATGTTGCTACACTATATTCAAAATATGAGCTTTAAATGTTGCTTCTACAAAGAGATATATTCCAAGTTGAAAATCCCCTCAATTGAAATATAAGCGACTTGTGAGTAAAGCAATCAGCGCACCTGCATGTGCTTGCTGGATTTAATGTTTTCCTTTATTTTCTGCATACCCCTTAACCCTCAGCCCATAGAATGCTAGGTGAGGTGCTTTTCTTTTGGTGGTAAAGTTTATACATTCTAGCTGTACAAAAATTATTTCTTTAAGTCATTGGTACCTTTCAAGAAACAAAAATCGCTCTATCTGAAAAGTACACAAGCGATATTGTTTCACATTGCATTTAAGTCTAACCGCTCAATTTGCAGACCTTGATATAATTTTAGGGGGTGGAAATCGCCTCAAGATAAGAGAAAGGGAGGATAGAATAAATGTTAGTACGCATCACAGCATGACTCCAAATCCCTATGGAAACCATACTACAGCAGCAGAGAGAATTGGTAAGTTGGACTATTTATTTATGAAAAGCCTAGCTATCTATTCTTTAATTGACAAGCTGACATTTCAAAGGTTTCATACCTTTTATGTGAAACAACTTCAACATTGTAAGACCCTCTCATCTCATCTATCTCTACTCTATCCTTCATAAGCACTTTTAACAACTAAAGCTGGGGTTATTTCTCACAGTGCTGAGAGGGAGACTAGCATTAGGTATACAGCACTTGCCAAAAGGCATCTTTGTTGTGATGCATAATTTTAAAATCATTGCATGTTCTCTTCTAAATGACTGTCACATAAACCATAAGTTCATGAATTTGATGTATTCATATAACCAGCCAGACAATTTTATGGCTAACAAGATGCAGCACTTTGATGTATTCATATAACCAGCCAGACAATTTTATGGCTAACAAGATGCAGCACTTTACACAATTTAAATCAATCAAACATGTTGCACCATACCATACAAACGAACAAACAACACCTTTGGAGCGATGACATCAAATATGAAATAGGCAATAAAATAAAGTCAATAAGGATCAAAACAAGGTAGCTTACTGATTGAATCACACATACTCACAACACAAGCCATTTTTGTCGGATGAAACCTTTTCAATTTACTCCTGAAGAGATACCAAACAATGATGTTCGATCTTGATGAGTATCTTCAGAAGACTGATGTGGTAAAACCTTCTATGAGGCTATGAACACCTGATAATGATATCATTAAAAGTGCACCGAAAGTACACTATCGTTGATCAAAACAAGGGATTAAATATCCATCAACAAAGAGATATGGTAATAAAGCTAACTTTTCTCACATTCGTCACAACAAAGAAAACACAATGTCATAACACTGTGATAGCGTGATAACAGGAAGATAGTAAAGGCAATATTTTGGACTTCTCAGTGCCTTCCCCATGATAAAATCACAATGCCCCTTTCTACATAACAATGCAAAATGTTGCTTCCCTTTCAAAGGGAACCAGGTTGATTTTGTTCTTGGGGGAGGAGGGGGACAGGACAGCATCCATGAAATAAATTAACAATGAAAGTTTGATGTCTTTTGAGTCTCACCTTGCTTATCATAGGAGTCATTCTTGAAGGAAGAGCAGTGTTACTTTTTGTTATAATCTGCTTGAAATATTTACCAAGCTAGATTAATTTATCACATCCACAAACACACTTGTGAGTTGTTTTGATAATCCCTTGTCTTTTCCATTTGGATAGTACACATATCATTTCCAAGCATGATCCATGTCATAAATTGAAGAAATGCAGAACCAGTGATCACATGAGCTCCATGCTCATAATCCAAGCGTCATGATGAATACAATGAGCTGCAACATCCATCTTTCCAAATTCTGTAGGCCTACTGTGAGTAGCTAGTACTATAGTAGCCCTTCAAGTTGTGAGTCACGGCAGCGTGGACCGTGATTGAATGATGCTAAGCCCCAGATATACAGCAGCCTTTTCACACACAGCTAAAATTCTATAAACATGATTAGTATAAACGTGTTTGAAACGTGTTTAAACTAATCACGCGCCTTTCACACACAGAAATTTCGTTGCGATCGTTAATCGTTTCGTGATTAACTACTGCTTGTAAAATGCGCAGTAGTGCCATTGCGCATTGAAGGTCAGGTCATATCAAACAGAGCGGTCGCTCCATCCAGTTTAAACACGTTTAAACACGAAAAACCTTTCACACACAAAATGTCAAGCTCACTCGAAACGAACTTCGTATCCGCAGCCTGCTTTTAGGGCGTTTGCATCGCGACCGTTTCTTTCCCAACATCGTATAATCGATGTTCACACTGGGAAAATTTTCTATAAACATGTTTAAAACTGTTGAGTTAAACATGTTTATACTAATCATCTCTGGATACGATGAATTTTAGCTGTGTGTGAAAAGGCTGCAGGTGGAGCTACAGACCAGTCCACCCCTACATATGACTGGTCCAGTGCCTCAAGGCATTCACCAAGCTGCTTACACCACAGGAGTTGCACAACCAAGCCCAGGGCTGCTTGATTGGGGCAAAAGCTGGCCTCCTTTTCAATAGGAGTTTAGGGCAAGGGGATTAGCCTATGACCATGGACAGGTCCATGCTATGACCCGTGTCTTAGAGGGGCCAAGTGAAGGAGGGGTGGGGAGGGGGTAAGCTTGGTAAAACGGTTGGTTGAGTGACCCTGTTGAGGAGCTAAGCCTGCCCCTTTAGACCACTGTGATGTTAATTAATTACCCAAGACGTTACAAAGTGGTGAAGAAAGGTATTAGTGTGGACTTTTAAGATGAGCCTACTTCAAATGTTTATTTCGGATATAGTCTTTACAGACTTCCGAAAGCCTTTCAATGTCCTATACAAGTTAATTCAACACCCCTCACCCCTCAGTCTATGAGATAATTCACAGCTCTAACTCTTAAGAAGTTAAGATTAAAGAAAACTGAATAGAATATTAAATGAGTCAACGTTGCACACAATATGAATATTATTGCCCCTCCTTCCTCTCAAATTCCCAGCCCTGTGAGTATGATTCCTCACAACTCTTCAAAGACTTTCACTTTCATTCTTATTAACCCAAATGAAATATGTGCATTGTCCCATTTATTGTTGTCATGAAGGCTACAGCTTCAAGCATTCAACTTTCCTCTAATTCTACTTATACTCACACCAATACATGACTTTATTCTCTCATGCTCACAACCAACGCAACAATGAATATATTGTGGCTTTACATCAGCGTTTCCTTTCACTTCACTAGTGAGAGAGCCAACTTTCACTTTCTGATTACTCAGAAGAAAAACATAAAAAGTTTACAAAACTTGTGAAAGTAAATTTGCTGCACCAAAGGTCATCACAGAGAGCTATGATGATAACAGTTAGAGCCAGCTTTGATAATTTTAACTCAATTTATGTAATGGAGAAAGAATTCAGTTACTTCCTTGTTCTCAAATCTGTTCTCATTTATTCATAAGAATTAAGAAAAAATGTATTTATGTAAGTGGTCTTCATCACATAATTTTGTTTTTAAAAACAGATATGGTGAGTGCTACTCTCTGTGATGTTTTCACATCATTTTAGTAATTTTGAGGTGAAAAATAGAATGAATTGAAATGATTGAAGTGTTATCAATAATTATTAGTTGCTGATTGTAGCAGAGGAACAAATCTGGCAATTAAGCTCAATGCCCGCTGAAGGAGGTTTGCGGTTAATTTTTGCCTGCTGTTTTTTTCTGGTGTCCTACTATTGATCTCTTTGAATGATAGTTAGGAGCAGTTTCCTTGGGCTAAGAGGCCAACAATACCAAGTATTGATCCAAAGACACACCACTCCACCAGAAAAGGGGGCGCAAATACCATCTCATCACAACAAATATAATATCAAGCATCTTATCATCGCCATCAACTCATCGCCCTTGTGAATGCTAACGATGATGAATGGAAGATCATAACAAAATGGTTTAATTGCCCCTAAGACCATCAGGCGTTAGGCTGTTAACCCTATTGATGTATTGTGGTTTTTCGCTAAATGGTGAGTTGGTAATTGACTGGAAGACCAGCATGTTGCTTGAGGATTCAAGCTCAGCAAGAATAGTTTATGATATTTCTGCAATAAACAAGCACCTATTGTCCCTAGGAATGCTGATAGGGCATTAAGCGCTCTGGTGCAGCTAATTCTGAAATCAATTTTTACCTTTCATTACACTACACTCTACTGAAGACGAACAGTGAGCAGAATAGACAAATAGCTCTGCCTCTTGCTTGTTTTCTCAGCCTTGCGTCACACCGAACCTGTACTTTTTCATGACCGCCAATCCCATTGATAGTCCGATCACTAGCGGTCCAATCGCAATCACAGTGATGGCCTATTCACAAAGTGTTAAATACACATTCTCACACATCCCAACAAACTTGAAGGTTCAATTTCGCCTTTACATTTCATTCAGGATTTCTGGAAAAGGTGAGTGTCTTTGAAGCCTGGTGAAACGTGATTGATTTAAAGGAAATTGTTGAGGCAGACTAATTTGAAAGAAAGAAGGTGATTGAAGTGGAATGGATAGAGGTGACAAGGGTAACATTCTTAGGGTCAATTCCAGGTGACTGGTCTGGTTTATATTCCTTCTGCAAACGAGTGGAATGAGGTCAAGGAAAACAACATCAATCTCTTACACTTTATTATTGAGACTAGCAAGGAAGTACATGCTATAAAATTAACAGCCATAAATTTCTTGTTTGGATTAATTTTTCATTCTTGAACATGTTTCTCAGGGCTATTCAAGGCCTGAAAGTATGGTCATAAATCAAATTAATCCTAATTATAAAACTTGTAAATTGCATTCATCACATACTGTGTCCCATTCAATGGTGTATAATGTCTTACTTTCCCCAAGCCGGCAAGCATATTGGCCTACTAAGTACTCATGCAAATCTTGAGTATTTTGCTAGAATCGTTCCAATGAAATGAACTGCAAAGAACCAGAAGGTCATTTACATACTTTGACTATTTTTGTGATTTAGGAAAACAGCCAATTTTTAAAAGTCTGAAATATTTGGTTTAATGCTCATTTTACTCAATACAAAGTGTCTATTCCTGTTATTTTGTTTCAGATATGAAATAATATCATAATCATTTACACTAAAAACAGTACACTATGAACTATAAACATATACTGACGTTTCCTACCCCTAAATGGAGTTTCCAACTTTCTGGTTCTTGTAGCCACCTGCATGCACTCACCAACGGTGTTTAAAATCAAGTGCATAAGGCCTTTATCCTAGAGGCTAGAGGAAGCTTCTAAGCCCTTTCTTTCTTGAGATGAATGGCAGGTTTCCCGTCCAATCGTCTAAACTCTTCCTCATCAAAAAGCTTTCTTCATTTATCCACCCCTTCCTTCTTGCTTGTTTATTAAGTGGATACAGAAATAAAGTCCTTGACATTACTGAAAAGAAAATGTTCAGGGGTAGACGGTTTAAATCTTCATCCTCAAAAAGCCTGCCATGGACATTTTCCTCCAGCCCTTCCTCAAACAAGTCAAAGGAGGCATCACATGAAAGAAGCCACAACACAGTGCATCCACTTTAATACCAGACCACAAGCTTAATGCAGGATTAGAGTGACCCATTGACCATGTGAACGTTTTTATGAATGAATGCAATGTATAACCAGGGTGTGGGCTTTATACCACTTCTATGGACTTGAAGAAGGGATTAAAGCTTATGGATCAAATGATCTGATGGCTGACAGGTGCATTCATCTTCTCAACATTGATGGATGCAGGCAGAGCCATGGATCAAACTTTGTCACTACCCAAGTAACTCTTTGCACCAACTACAATCTAACTGATTGCTTGAAAGGACTGTCCTCCAGTTAATTTCATATCAATCAGATGAAACCCTTGATAAAAGATTGTTAGTCTTTCCAGAAATGATAAGTCCAGTGCTTCACTGGTATATCACAATTTGTCACTCATTACAATCTAACTGATTGGGAAAATCGACCTGTCTTATAACTACTATGTACCTATCAAATGAATGCCTTTGTGAATAATTTTCAGTCTTTAAAAAATGATTGATTCAGTAATGCAGTGGAATATACCAATTACAATCTAACTGATTATGTAAAAGAACGTCTTACAAGTTGTTAAAAAATGGCTATGAGTATGCATAATGGACTAAGTAGGGTCAGCAACATTCTAAAGAACTTTTGAAGAAAGTTTGAAGAAAGATCATCAACATAAATGGCACTCAGTCACTCATTCATTTTTTAAAGAAAAATCAATATCCATTACAGCACACTGAAACTCAGCCATGGGGACTGTGATGCTGTTTTGATTATTATTTCACTGCCTCTTTGATGTGCGCCCTCAATGGCATGAGTTTATATAGTTTGAAAGCACATTTATCGAGTATGAGCAATGACTGGAGAACTTCTATCCATAAATTAAAAAAAAATAAAAATAGATGTAAAGACTGCTCTTATGCATCATTTTCCAATGATATTGTACTTTAAGAACTAGAGGGATGTTAACACTCTTATTCCTCTCACAGCTCTTCGTATGACACAAGTGACAATGCAATCACGTTTCTAATAAAGGAACGTCATAAATGGACTACCAGCTTTGTTTCCTTGTCCTTCTTTTCTCACTTTTCACACTACCCAAGGGGTGATAGGTTTTAGAAATCTGAGTGGAGTGAGGCGTTCAAGCAAGTCGTGAAAAAACGGCACCTCCCCTTATTATAAACCGGACTTCAGGGACTATCCATTTTTACAAGAAGAAAAATCCCCCAAAAGTCCCCCCAAAATCAGGAGAAAAAAAATTGGGGGGAAAAAAAAATATGGAAATTATCAGGCCTGCTACCACATCATTTGGCAGATACCATGAAGCCTTGCAGATCTAAGAATTTGGTTCAGATTCTCTGAGAAGGCCTACATAAAAATTATCATTTTATTTTGAATATTCATACTTCATAGTAATTTTTTAAACATTCTGTTAGAATTTGAGTGTTCACCATTAAAGAACTATCTTCAGATCAGTTAGGCCTACATAACAAGGTATCATTTGATCTCTAATACCGGTATACAATGTAATTAAAAAGAAAAATCAGTAAGAATTTATCAATATAGGAATTCATCAATATAGATCTAGATCAGTTAAGATCAAGTGATTCCCACATTAAAAAAAATATCATTCAATCTTGGATATTCATGGTAAATTTTGTTCACATGATGTAAGCATGCAATTGCTCATTAGAGTAGAAGTCTCTTTGATCTGTACGCCTACTTATAAAAAAGTGAAGGTTTAGCACATAATGGGATACTCTACTAGGATTATCAAAATGATGTGAAGAAGATACCAGTTTTAGGTCCACTGCTCAGTAACTGTCTCTTCTTACAACCAAGGGTAACAAAAGAGCCTGTTGAACTTGATCAATTCAGTCTCACAAGCTTCAAGATAATCTCTATCATGTGGGAGAATTTCTGAGAGGTTTTCAGAGGTCTTTAACACTGGACAATGGGACCAAATTGTCAGGTTATTCCAGACTGGTTGGACATGGAAGACTACTGAACATGACAAAAGGAAAAGGGATGACGTTAAAAAAAACCTCTTCAGAAAAAAAAGTGAAATTGGTCAATGTCATGTGAAAGGGATAACTGTGCTAGTCTTCTGCTCAGCTTGAATCTTTTTTTATTTTTGGTTGAAATAAACCTCCAAAATTTCCAACAGTTCCTATTAGTATTGTCTTAAAACCAGAGACCGTATATATGACCAAGCAAAAAATGAGAAAGATTGTATGAAATTATAAATAAATCCCCATCAATCTAAGAACAATATTTCAATCACTTCCCATTTTCTATCTAGCATACTGTCAAGTGTGAAAATGAAGTATTCCTTGATACAAAGCTAACTAAACCTTACAGTTGGGTTTGAACCAGATAAGAAAGGGAGTTGTCAATTTTCTAAGAAACTAACTGTACTGATTGCTAAGAGGAATGCGTAGGTTGGTACCTGTTGTTGACATTGTCAAAACATGTATGTGATGAGTAAATACACCCCATTAAGAACCATATCACCAGCATGTACAGAACAAATGTTGGAATAAAAGAAAGCAGTAAGTAAATAAAGTTTGTCTTCCGCTTTCTGTGGAAATAGGAAGGAAACATTCTTCATTTGTATGGAGTCACATTCATGTTCTATTAGTATTGGACTAATAAAAGCCATGATGACATTCTTTAGTGTCACCCTCAGATTTTTAAAAGTGCTGTTCAGGTATATCATAAAGGGCTTGCTTGATTGGAAGGATTTAGAATATGAGAACATTACATATTAATGGCAAATTGCTTGCCAAGGTATCTTGTATACATATTTTATATTTATTCATCAATATCAATGCATAATTTACATGACCTTGATATGCCTTACTTGACACTTGATATTTTGTAGCCAAGATGATTAAATCTCCTAATTGAGCAAATCATAAATGAATGTAAATAATGATAACAAATAATTAATGCTATACCGAAATTGATGTCTGTGCCCAAATTACCAAGAGACTCAATTGTTTGTTTGTAAATGATGTTTTTTTCTTTCTCAAGGTGTGAAACATACCGGTACCACTGAAAATCAACACAATTAACCTTATGAACACAAGTGACTTTCTCACATACCAACATAGTAAAACCACATATTCTCTACAACTGTGTACATTTCTTTTGAGGATCTGGAACTTTCTCCAATGAATGGACGACTTCTACGTGACCAGACAGAGTTCCAATAAATGAACTATTGTGCAAAAGTTGTCTGTGAAAACAAACTGCCAAAGCAAACCTTATTCAAGTTCAGGGATATATCTGTTGTTCTATTACCACAGGGTAGTTCGTATGTCTTTAGTGACTCAGATGAAACCAAATATGAAAAGGCTCCCACAATGTGAACGTATCGGTAGGCCGCTATTTATCTAATTACTGGTGAGCCAGGAGGTTTCATTCAAAACGTTGTGTAAAAAAACAGTTTCCAGATTTTTTACCAGATAAATCTACATCACTCATTATCTTAGATTTGCTTTAAACATGAACAATTCAATCACCATAAATAACTTATCATTGCATATTCAAAATAATGGTAATTTGCTGGAGGCTACAAGATCATTTTACATAATAATTGCCCTTGTAGCTCCGAGTACATGAGTATAGCTAAAAGTAAAACAAATAATTTCAGGTACACCATTATAACAAGAACAAAGGAAATAAATATTACAATTAGCATACCATTTTCTGCCAAAGCCAATACTGAGAAAGTTGTAAAATCGAAGATGAACCCAACAAACAGATTAAACAGTCCCCACAGGATGATCATTCAAAAATGGATTTTGCAGCCCAATAGCATTATGGGCCTGCATGACTGTGGTCAGTAACATAAATGTGACATGGTCAGTTACCTCACATGATGTCCAGTCACAAACCACACAATATCTTTTGACTGACCAGTAGTGATCACTGTCTCAACAGTCTCAACAGACCACTGTCTCAACAGTGGACATAGGGACTGGACATCTCAAACCAAATCAAAGGGACCGTCTGGGAACCTTATGGAATACTCTGTGCTTGAATCCACACCCTTAGGTATGATTTGACCATTCAATGACCACTGCAAAACCATCTATTATTCTTATCATGAATGAGGTTTGGCCAATGAATGACCAGTGGACAATGAACTTGACCAGTGGAAGTGAGTGGACAATACACCAGCCCTGTGGGTTTCAATAACAAGCGAGCAAGCAAACAGGATATAATTAAACGATTCCTTTGGATCTTTCACCATCAGGTGCTAACAAGGCGGGAAGGGGTTTCACCCATGTTGGCTTTAGAGCAGGGTTTCAACACTGATCTAAAAAATCAATATATAGATCACTGTGCAAAAAAGAAATGCTTTACAGATATTTATAAGATGGTATTCTGCAAGGGACGGCATATGATGCCAATTCTCCTACAGATCCTAGACATAAGTTCCTCAGAGGTCCTGTCATGTGGCTTCACCAGATCACTAGTTGAGAGCCAGGAGGGTGCTGACTCACAGGGTTAACCATCCTTCTGGCTTTGAACGGATGATTTAGATGGACATACAACTCTTTACACTTCCTGCAGGTTTATCAGATTTTTAAGCGAAAGGATGTGATCTTGGCAAGAATACTATTCAAAAGACTTGCACTTTGCAGGGCAAACTTTGCCCACTGTAGGCCTGGTTACACATTTGAAAAAATCAAGTCCTAGATATTCACAAGAGTGTCTGTTGGCTTAACAACAACATAATTTGTGTTTCTTCCTGATATTACAATAACCTAAGTTGATGGAAGGATAGATTGAAAAAGTGACAGATGAGAATACAAAGAACAGCGAGAGAGGAGGAGGAGGAATGTTTGCTATTTCATTAGGATTTCGAATCAGTTTGTCAGGGATTTACAACATTTAAGACTTCCTTTCATGAATCTCATTATTTATCAAATAAACAGAGTTACCATTCTACCTATGATAACATAACTGAAGTCGGATCATGTTAATCATCGCCATCTTATAATTTCTTAAGGACCTCTTAGAAGAAGATATTGAATCAGCCCCTTTCCTTTCAATTCAAGTGGATCAGCCTATTTGGTGACAGGAGTCTACATTACATAATACAGCAAGTAATATTACCCCTTGAATATACAGGATATTGAAGGTTATCAATGAGAGCATTGTGATACAGCATCGCAAACAACATAAAACATACATCAGAGGGCTCCACTAAGACCACTATAAGGATCACAAGATTTCGAAAGGGATCCTGCCACACATGCTATGATTCAACTGAAGTTATATTTATAACAGGTACAGGGTGATAAATGATGATCCGTTTCCCTCAAATCCTAAATTAAATTAATGTCAAAAGAAGCGGGGGCTGCACAGTCTGCTTTCTGCTCAAGGAAATTATTAAATGGGGTAGCCCCCAAAATGCTCCATCTTGAGAATACATTTTGGTTGTTGAAGAAAATGTCAAAAGAACACAACAGAGAAATATAAAATATGTGGGGGTTGCCCGCCCCCCCCCTCCCTTAAACCTCTCTATGCTGACCAGTGTGGGTATCTGTTTAAACAGCAGGCATAATAATGTAGTCCAAACAAGGTTTGTTTTATAAGGACCATGATAGCATGAAGACCCATCATAAAACATGTCCACCAACAAACAAATCAACTGACAAGGGGGCGCTTTAGGAGGTACCTACAATTTAGCGCCTAAAAATAGACACATATACGGTGTACGAGTTCAAGTAATTATCATTGCATGATCTAATCAAAAACTGTAGCAAGCACCATAAACCCTAGGTCCTAATTACACTGGATAGACAATAGGCAATATCAAGAACACCCCCCCCCCAAAAAAAAAATATATTCAGTCATCTCTTACTCTGTACAGAGCTCAATATCCATCAATCAATAATCCCTTATTTCAGCTTCTCTTTAGTGCTAAACATGTTTTTTTTTTCATTGTAATTATTGTTCAAGATTATTCGAGATGGCAAAGCATGCAGTTGAACTACAATGGCCTACAGAAAAGATGGTGTTTCAAAAGAATATCCTTTTAGTTTCAAATCTTTCTGATCAGAAAAATAAAATAGGGCCTCAAGTAGTTTCTTGGATGGAAGCGATTCCTGAGGGGAGCCCAGCTCAATTTTTCCCAGCAAAAATATCTGACCATGGACAGACAAGACAAACAAACCCACATATACATATCAAAATAAAAGTGAAAATCTAAAGACAGATGCATACCTATTCAAACTGGTAGGCCTATATTATTTTACAATAGGTAGCCCTACTTCTGCTTTCTCCCATCAACACAAGAATAATTAAAGTCAACTATTTATAGGCACAGTACACAAAGCAGTCCTTGTAGAAAAGAATACACTAAACTACGCAAAGAGACTTTACTACAGTCAGTACAGTGTAGTTTTCTTCCGTTATAACAAGAGTTCTTAGTCACGTTTGTAATCACAACCTAAATTTGACAGACGTTGTATGTTTTCTTTTACTTTAGTGCAATTGGAAATGACATGTATAGGGCTTCCCCTATGAAACACTGGAAGTGGAACCTAAATATTAATGAGAAATGACACCATGTTTATAGCTTAGACATTATCATTTGAAACTTGAATATCACCAAATATAAATGGGATGTTTATTGCATCTATAGACATTCTCATTTGTCACAAAAAGATAAATGAGATAAAAAGGATTATTTACCTTGGAGGCCAACCCGCCAAAAAACTCATCTTTGGTATGAAGCATATTTGGAAGATATTCACGCATATCTCGCTGATCAAGAGCAGTCAAACCCACAGAGTTTACAAGATCAAACAACTGAAATCAGTCACAATCACTAGGTTTTAATGTTCAAACTTTCCGATTGCATCCTCATCAGTTATGGTTCAAGTTTTCTATTTCAGAATTGACTCTGTCCAGGAAAGAGCTGAAAGTGGAGCACCATGAGCACTGTCCAACAAATGGCCAAGTTCAGGAGAATGTTCTCCAGGAGTTGTCAGGTTCTCACTAGTTTGAGGGCAGTCCATCCAAACACTCAAATCCCAGATCAGAGAGCCCAAACTTCACAGTTCAAAAGTCAAAATATTATATTTCACATGTAAAGCTTTACAGATTTAAGAATTGATCTAAAATAGGGCAAATTCCTCTATATGAAATCTGTTGAACAAGTCACATGCGGAGTCTGTGGCATCTTCAGTTCACAACATCCATTTCTTGATCTACCCAATAGGATGTTTCAACTCTCTTTTATTTCAAAAAATCATGATTCCAGTAGCTGAGAAAATTTGTGTTTTCTGTTTTGGTTTGATTACGTAGAGGGTCATGCTCCGTTGGATCCTTCCAAGCAAAGTGTAATTATGAACCACTCATCCATGCCACTTTCGAAGATAGTTGCCCTATTCAACTGAATGGTAGATTCTATACTACATTGACTCTATTCAACCATGTGCTCCTGCCCATTTAACTTCATCAGCATAACAGTAGCTAGATGGGTCCATTCTACAAATAGGGGTGTTGCAATAACTGCATGACTACTCAAGCCATGTTCTTTTTTTAATGATATTGACTTAATTTCCCATTCGAAGGAATCAACCTCTGTTGTGTAAATTCTATTGACTTTATTTCCCAAATCGAAGAAATCAACCTCTGTTGTGAAAAGTCTATTAACACAATTTTGTCACACTGTAATCAGTAAGATACTATGAATGGTAAATAAAATAAATGGATGGGTTGCGATTATGAAAGGTCTTGAAAGAGGAACTGCAAAAGATATTTTTCCCAAAAAATTCTGAAATGTGATTTACGTCATTGCTCATTCATTCAATGAATATGTAAACAAATATAGGTTGAAATTCATGCTCTATTTGCTAAAAATATACAATTTCAGTGTCATATTAATTATTTTCATTTTACTTGCCTTATTCATCCCTTCTTTTACAACCAACCATATACAACAAACCTTAATATCAATGTGCCCAAATTTACAGCTGACGATTCTGACTATCTTTATTTCGGCAATCAGACCCTATGCACCCCTTTTCTCAGAGTCAACTCTTCCACAAATATTCCTCACCTGAATACAAAAGAGGAGTACAGACTCCAACCCACTTCATCTCAGAATGTAGTCTCATTATTCAGCTACACTTCATCATATCTTCACATTTCACACAACTTTCAATAGATAGAAAAGAACAATTCTTCAACCTCTCCTCTGCTGCTGCTGATATGTCTACGCTTTCAATCTGATGAATGAAGCTATTCAGGAGACATTGGAAATTCGACCATTCTATCAAACATAACCTAGTACGATACTTATAAAAAGTCTGTTTCGAAGACTAGCCATTCATTGTAAGTCTCCATTGTTATTTGCGGTTGACGTCAGATCTAACTACAATAGTACAGTTTTGCTGCTGAAAAGGTACCTATAATGATGCAATTGTCAAGGGGACAACACTGGCCTTCAAATCAGAAGACACAATGTTAGACCCCGTTCTCATTCACTTCGTTGGAGCGGTCTAACTAAGACCCGTTCCTCAGGAGCGGTTCTTAGGTGAGTGAGAACGGTCAAAGTGGTCCAGGAAGTGGACTTCTGGACCGCTCCAGAAGACCACCCGAGAGGTGGTCTTGAGGAACGGGTCTTATTAAGAGCGGTTTGGAGCTCTAACGTGCGAGTGAGAACGAAGCGTACTTTGAACGGAAGTGGTCTAGTGACGTTGCACGCGAAACATGTAGTACGGTACATACGCTTAGTATTCGCGAAAAATTTACCCGCTGACCTGAGCTGCCATAGCAACAAGACCACTTTGACTCGTGGAGCGGTTTGAGCCATAAAAAACTGCTCGGAGTGTGAACCCTCGCAAACCGTTCCTCAAGACCCGTTCCTCTGGAGCGGTCTAACTAAGACCACTTTCAAAGTGAGTGAGAACGGGGTCTTAGAGATGACTCTCCACTATTTATTTTCTTTTGATAAGGAGACAAATATTCAATGGAATCAGGGAGTGGGGAGGAAATGAAATGATCATAGACGTAGGCATACATATCTAGTGATCTAAATTGTTAGACAGAATCAATCAAATTTAATGTATCCTTCAAGGGATTTGACAGAAATAGTTCTTTGACTCTGGCAATGATAGCAAAAAAACTTTATTAAAACAATAATACAAAAAGGTAATGACTTCTCTAAAGAATTGAATATGAATTCGTCTACACATCATGGAGATGCTGCCAATCAAATCATTGGGATAACCTAAATGAATTGTTTGGTCCTGATTGATAACTAGTCCGACCTTTTTGTTGGATATTCTCTGTTTCTTTTAAGAGAATAATCAAAATAAATATGTTTATTATTGTTCACAGGAAATAAGCCTGTCAGCCTCAACATGAGCACGTATTCTTATTTGTTTGTTTGTTTTTATATGTTGCACAAACCAGTCTTCTTTAAAAAATTAAAATCTATTTGGAATGTCAAAATCAATAGGTTTACTTCTTTCTCTGGATCAGGAGTGTCCATATTCTGGGAAAAGTAAAAGATGTAGTGAGTTAGAAAATGGAGGATTAAGATTTAACAGGAGGGAGGGAGAGAGAAAGAGAGAAAGGGAGAGAGAAAGAGAGAAAGGGAGAGAGAATGAGAGAGGGAGAGAGGGAGATAGAGAGAGAGAGAGAGGAAGAGAGAGATCACAATGTGAGAAAAAGAAAGTAAAGTGACACATAGTGAGAAGAGACACACCTTCATCTATTATCCTCTTAAGCTTTACTACAGAAAAAAAAGCTAAAAACTTGACATTCATCTGATCATCCAAGCCACTTACAAACAAGCCTTTCCCTTTCGTTTCTCGGAATATCGGAAATTGATCTCCGAACGCAAACAAGTGTCCGTCAAATGACCCCACGTTCGTCACCATGGCTCGCCAAAAGTTGGAGGTGGGAATGTCTTTTGAGGTGTGACACGAACGTTTGGTACTGATCAATAATGCTTGAGACTTCGTACCTTGGTTAAAGGGCACCTATCATCAATTAAAATTTTTGCTCTGTATGACTATTTTTAGGGTTTTATATCAGTACACTACATACAAATATCCTAATATAATACCACTTCTGTAGGGAGATACTGCAAGTTTGAATACTAAAATATCCAAGGTAAATCAGTCATTACACCTGTATGAGAACACCAGTGCATACCGGTACTACGGTAGTAAGTTAATTTCAAGTTAACTTATGTGCAAGACCTATATATGACATGAAATTATTTTCCCCTCATATCCTTTAATCCTTAGAAATGTTCATGTCTCAAACAGTTTGGGGATGGTTCAATGTCTTATAAATAATATCATGTATCAATTATGTTATGATTTTTTTTTTGAGGGAGGGGGGGGGGCAGGGAAGGGCAATTGTCAATTGATACACTTTAAGTAGTTTAGGAAGGCCTGTGTTTTTATAACTTCTCTTTGATTGTATTCTTCTCATTGATCGAGGGAGGACAGAAAGGTCATTGAATTAGCCTTTTCACAGTCATTTTCTGCCTGATTGAGATTCAAAAGGATTTGGCTTTTCCACCGAACCTCTTCCACCCTTGTCAACTTTCATGGTCACGGAGTAGCCCACTTTGGATGAAGTTATTGATATTAGTCAGAATGGAATGGATGCAGTGGGAAACAACACAGAAAACTTCACCAATAATGATTTTTCTAGGAAGTTTGCCTTGTTTGTAGGACCATGTAAACACTGAAGTATATGTAAATAATTAACTGAAAGGAAGCAAGAGAAATTATTTAAAAAATGAAATTTCCTTTTCAACTGCAGCATCAAATATGATTTGAAATAGCACAAATTCCTGATATCTAATTTCAATTGAAAATAAAATTACTTATCAGCCATCAACTTGCACTTAATAATATCATTCAGCTTTGGAAAGCTATCGATTTGAAGAAGAAGAAGAAAAAAAAATTAATGTTTTTTATACTACTGAAGATATGCACCATTTTCAAGCAAAAGTCTCTTTGTTTTGTTATTAATTATTAAATGATTATCCTAATAAGGTGAACGCAATATTGTGTTTTGGTTGAGAAGATATTATCAAAGGTTTATCACATTTTAGGTGCAATTTCGGTGTTCAAAGATGGAATAAAGTAATGAATATTTTATCATTAACCTATATTTCAGTTATGATTTTGTTTTGTTGTTTTATTCATGTGTAACTTCATGAATTCATTTCATATCAGTACATTTAGCTCGCGTTATCTTCATCCCGAATGAAACATTTAAATAGTGATACGAATGGTGAGTAATTTTGGCAGGAAGGGGGCAACGGGAAGTGGATATAAAGTATGGAGGTCATGAAGTCCAGTATAATCCAAGTCCTTTATAATGTCTGGTGCAGCTACGCAAACTGACCTAAAGCCGTAGGATGACCTATACTTGTCGCAGAGTTGATCCACAAATTAACTAAGGAGCGCATACAAACACAAGTAAACCTGTAACTCATCAAATAGAATTATGCCACTTAACAAAAATCTGTAAAGAATGCAGAATTAGACAAATCCTCACTATTGCATAAAAGTGCTTGTACATTACTAGACAAGAGTTCATCTGTTCACAACCAGAAGGGCATTGACTGTATGTGAAAGTATATCACTAAATGACCTTCTGGCTCCAAACAGAAACTGAATTGCCTGCTTTTCTTACAAGGCTATTAGATGGACAAGTCATGAAAACAAAATGCTAAAGATGAGTGAATAAGGAGGGGGCAGTGATCAAAATACATCACACTTGAAGCAAAGAGTGACAGAGAGAAAGGTGCGGGTATTCGACCTACCACCGATGAGAAAGCATTTCTAAAGTGAGATTTGTTGAATGAAGAGTTTGTCTTGTGTAAACTGGAAAGCATCTTGAGAGAAGAAAGGATGTGGAAAGGAATTAAAGATCTTTTCTCATTACAATGAGCGTATAAACATTTGGATTTCAGATTGGTTGGATTTTACTGGGATTCTGGTGAGATTTAATGGCCCTGGGTATTGACAAATCATCTACTTTAAAACATCATTCAAACTCATCAACTTTCACCTGGTACACCTTCATTTGTGTGCGTGTGTGGTTCCTTTCTTTTTCTTCTTCAATTAAGATTGAATAAATCGTCCGTTTGGAGCCATAAGGGCATAAACTATGTGGAAAGTAATATGAATTAATATCCTCCTAGCTCCACACAGATGAAATGCAATCATACTTTAGTTGATACACATCATACACATCAGTAGAAGTGCCGTGGACGAGTGGATATGTCATCGGACTGTGGATCACAAGGTCCGTGGTTCAAGTCCCACCGCGGCACTAATGTCCTTTGGCAAGACATTGATCTACATTTGCCACTCTCCACCCAGGTGTTAAATGGGTGCCCGGTAGGATGCAAATGTTAATGTGGTTTGATTAGCAAGTGGCACTTGTAAAATGGCGACTGGCTGGAATGCTCCCCAGGGAGTGGAGAATGTGCATACATTGTGTGTGATTTAGCATGAATCTGATGACCAGAACTATTATTATTATTATAATACACACATGCATGATGTATAAACATGAAAGTATGCACAATACAACAACAAAAATTCCCCAATAAGCCTAAATTGCCTGGTACTCTGAATGGTGTAAGTTTACGTGAAATCATATATATGTTATATTATCTATTGCTTGTTTACCCAGTGTCCAAGAGCTTTCAAATAACAAAAGATTTGTGGTTACAGTTATATTCATATTTATGACCATTTTTGCTCTAAATGACCATAATAATGTCCTTCTCTTTTGCTGGTAACAAAGTGCAGTCAATTCTTATAATCCTTTTATTTTTCATGATTATGGGGTTCAGTGACATACCTTTGCCCCATTAAATATTCAAAAAGCTTACCAGGCACCTTTTTTTCTTCAATTTGGGAAACCCAGGAACAAGTGAATTTTGACCTTCTCATAGTCATATGCCCTGATAAAAGGATAAGTGTGTTTAATCCAATAATATGACGGCAAACAACAGGATTTAATAGCAAAGGCTGGTTGGCTTCTGGCATCTATTGCTAACCGTGCTTTTATGTTTCGTCTGTAATATGAGAATTTTGGGTTAATGGCTTTGGCAATCCCGTCTGGCACAATGAAATTCACTCCAGAAAATTTCTATACAGGTCGAATCAGTTACACTTAAATAAGCTCAATAAAAGCAAGGATCAGGAGTACAAAATTGTGATGTAGTCAATATTGGAGGAAAAAATGTGCAAAGTAATATAATTGCATGGGCTGGTGGATTGCAAAGAAAGAGAGATGAAATGAATTAGTTTTCCAGTATCAAAGACAGACAATGACTTGTTCAAGTTTACGATTAAAAAATCCAGATCTATCACTTATTCATGAATGATGAAGCTACTGCATTCTATAATTTGTCATTAACTTCCATAATTTCTATTATTTTCCATGTCCTTTGGGGACATCACACATTTTTAGTCTAAATTGGGTAGTCATAAAAAATGGAAAAAGCTTGGACAAATATTTGGAATAGGCAGCAGAGAAAACTAACACCTTTTATCATTTAGCAAATTTGTACATCCTTCAAGATTTCCTCAAGGGTCAAGTCTGGGTGAAAACAGAAACAAAAATTGAGAATAGATGACCGGACCCAGCTTCCCCTTCACAATGGTCAAGAACTTAATAATTAACTAGATGTTAGTTTGGTGCCAATAATGGACAAGATATGTCTGAATACAAGCATTTAGCTCAAAGAAACAATACGCTATGAAAACATTTGAAGTACAGTGTCAACATAAGCCAAAGAGGCTTGGGTTCTGGCCGATTCGGTAGCTTATTTGAAAATGGTCAAGTAGGTCACTCGAAATATGCCAATCATCAACGTCATCTAATATAAAAAATGAATAAAATTATAGTTGGTTCTTACAAGTAGCTTATTGGAAAATCAGAGACAAGTATTAAGAAAGGATACATGAATGTTAATGACCAAGTCCTAATCTATTCATATCAGTTATCGGCCTACAAATGTAACTATGAAATATAATGATCAAAACATTTTCCAAAATGATATAGAAAATTGTTCCTAAAATAAAATGTACACTGCGAAGGAGGGTAACAGCATGTCTAAAATTATGAATCAACCGATGGTCAGTACACGCTCATTGGTACGGGTAGAGGCAAGTCAAGCCGATGACAAGTAAGCTCATCCTAATTCAACACACCTCCTGACTTGATTGACCGACTTCACTGAACAGGAAACGTTGGATAATAAATATAACTTGTTCGATGGACTGCTTGAAATCATCAGGTGCCTGCAAGAAAGCCGTAAGACCCACGTATTGTCAATGAGAATATTAATGGCCTTCTTGCAAACAATATTAGCCTTATTAAATCTGTGAACTGCCCTCCCGTAGCTAAAATTCTTGTTAATTTACAAAAACTGGTCAATTGGGTGTGATTAAAGACTACTATCTTTAGGCAAGGCGTCTGTCCACCTGTCCTGACACATGGTGCAGTTCATAACTCACTGATCTAGGTGGACAAAACCTGGCAGGAAATCTGTCATTCCAGCCAAATTATATTCCATGATCCGGACAGCTTTAGATAGATGATGATACATAGGACACTCCGAAGAGGATAAAGTCTGTTCAGATTAGAGGATATTTATACGGAACTCGTATAAAGAATTATCTGTAGCAAAGAGAGCATACACACTGGATAACATAATGAAATATATATATCAGAAAACTAATTTTGAAGAGGTCAAATAATGCAACAGCTGGCCAATGGTCGGTGCATGTTCAATAAGCCCTGCCAAGCTATATGGTTTTCTTGACGTTCAGGCGAGAATGGGACCCTGATTTTTTTTTTTAGTTTTCGTTTGAAATGATGCTCAATCACGTGTTTCGCGATATATGGCATTTCATTATTCAAAATTTAGACTATAAAAAACAATTACCTATCACATATCTATTTTGGTTGACTGAACAGGAGTTGTATATAGGGGGCGACATTTCGGGCCTAGACATAGTTATGGTAATCCTGGTTAGCAAATGTAACATCACATTCTTATCCCTATAATGAGGTTTATAACAAATTCACCCATTGGAGTGAAATGTAGTGTAGAAAATTAGGAATGGTCATTAAATCGTTAAAAAGTAGTCTTTGTGTAGTAGACTTTCATATAAAAAGCTTTGTATTGACTTCACATAAAAGGAGCAAAAGTGAAAGAAAACTGAACAAAATAACAAATTAAATGTTGAGATTTAAAATGGGAGCTTTTCGTCGCTAAGAATTGACACAAGATTGTCTCAACAGTTTGTATATACATAGAACACATGACAAGCAAGCCGATAACATAAAACGCATTATACATCATGTGATCTTTATAATGCATTCACAATGATAGTAGAAGAAAGGGAATCCGTACATCTCCAAAACGTCCTTTCTTCCATCTCATGGGATGTTTCTTTTTATTATAAAGACTAAAAATAGACCAAGCTAGCAAGGTCCTAAGGTTTCATAATTGCCACGGTTTGGTTTGTAATTTGACTAATATGTTATACTTTCCCAGTAATCGGTCCAATGGGATCGCTTAATGTAGGGTGCCATATTGTATGAAGGCTTCCTGGGGAATTGGCAAGGAATCTGAAAAAACAGGTCTATTCAGTTGGACTTAACATGAGACAATGGGTAACATAACAAATACAGTGGCTTCAGAGAAGATGAGTTACGTAGGTCAGAAAATTACTTAATAGATACAGAGATGCAGAGAGAGAGAGGGAGGGAGAGAGAGAGAGAGAGAGAGAGAGAGAGAGAGAGAGAATGGCAGAGGAGATAGAAAGAGGGATAGAGGAAGGAGAGGGAAGGGGGAGGGGGGAGACATAGACAGAGAAGAGTAGGAAAGGAAGTGAAATGGGAAAGAGGAAGAGAAATGGAACAGATAAGGAAAACATGCTCATGTAAGGTTTACGAGAATTGGTTGACTGTAGGATAGAAGACGGCTATTGCTTACAGCCAACAAAATATTCAAAAATGTTTATTTTTTTTAGAGTCATTAATTGGTGCCTAACATCCTGGTCATGTACAATGTACTGAATAACCTATTATATGACATAATAATGTTTCCATACTACCTGTCTTGTTAACACATAGCAAACAAGGATATAAACAGTTCTTACACTCTTTCTCCCCTATGAGGAGGTTAACAAGAGCTATATCTGTTATGCAACAGACAATGGAACTGAACTGTAAACCAAACAAAATCAAGTGTGACTTCAAGATTGCTGCACTCCGCAGTCCGCACAAAAGATATACAAAGGATAAGCGTTCTATAACAATTGAAGAATGCTTATGGTGGGGGTATAACTGCTATTCTTAGAATAAATCACTATAACGCCTAACTTTCTTGGAATATAAGAAGCATTAAAGACCACAGAAATAAGCTTTTCCTCTTTCTTAAAGATTTAAACAAAAATGGAAATCAATTTCTGTAAGTGAAAATCTCAAAATCTCTAATACATGTATTAAAACAATCTTAATGAATTTTAATACCTGCACTTCTTCAGTATTATAGAATCACTTTTGAATGGGATATTACTGAAGTTAACAGCAATGAAATTACAACAGGGATGATTACATTCCATGTTTCTGTATCTTGAAAGTGGCTAAGTTTTAGAAATTAAGGAATGAGATAAATATGTCATCTTCTAGATGACAGGATGACAGCCAATACCTCCTTGGCTCACCAAGCAATAGTATCCGTTGATCCCTTGCTTTTCAAAATGTGTGAAGAGTCAACGAGGAGAGACTAGTCCGATTGGACCAAACCCCTTCAGAACAAAAGACCCCTTGGAAGAGTGGTCAAGGAAGAGATCGAAATCACTAGACCAAGAACCTACTAATCAGTCAGTTGGAAAAGCTGGGAACTCGTCAAGGAACTCGTCAAGGAACCTGGGAATCACTTCTCATAAGCAGCAGACCCTATCCCTTCATTAAAGTGCAACATGCAGACTCTACACTCGCCTGAGTAACATCCCTTCCCTCTCTATATCCTCACGTTTTCTGTCCAGTTATCCATCTAAAGCTAAAGTAAGCCTGATCAATCTCCTAAAAGCCTGGATAGAGCTCTGATATAAGATCTATCTTCCATCCAGGGTTTTCTTTTTGTTTTTGCTGATCAGAGAAGAACCTGGGAATTATGAACTTGTTTGACCCCTTCTGTACCAGTTTACCACAGGCAGAGTTGGGGGTCTGTTGGTAGAACTGCAAACAGTTAGGCCTCATACAATGCAATACTGCTATGTGTCAATGTTGCCATGAAAAATAAACCTATGAAAATATAAAGTAATCTGTAAAAATACATATTTCCAGTCCATACCAGCAAGTTCATTTCCTGATTACATGACAATCATCTTCTATTCAGAGGCAGAACAGCGACAAGTCTGGGTTAAGGGACTTAAATTGTATACTGCCCTTCTGCCTCTCATTACATAATCTGGTTAACATTTCTAAATCGCATCAGAAACAGATGATGTTGGCTACTATTTAGTCACTTATACCCCCTCCCAATTTAAAAAAAAAAATCCAGTCTTGATGTGCAGTTACGGTGAAATCTTGGATAATAAACCTGAATTCTGACATCGCCATGTCTAGCTGTCATCTTAGGCCCCCATCAGTGACATATAGGTCAAGTCGTTTCTATACGTGCCTGGTGAAACGCCGCCGAGACCTTGATCTTACATGTCACAGCCGAGGATGTCGCTAAACTAATTTAGCACAGATAGGACAGGCATAGACAGAGACGTTTACATGAAAGACAGTGTTTACGGCCATGATAAGGCACATATTCAATTAGAGGAGATAGGCAGGCATGGAGTACGCTACATTTCTGTCACGTTCCAACTCCTTTCATCTCTCAACTGTGATGAAGCGAAGGAAACAAACAGCAAATAACGATGTAAAATGCAGGGAATTCATGTGCGAGTCTCCAGTCATGTCTAAACTGTTATTCTTCACATTATTAAAGCAAAGTCATTTAAACGTTTGAGGTAATAAAAAAAAGTTACTGAGACTTTAAAATAATAATTTTTTTTTTTCTTCCTGCTTTTCTTTACTCTGTGCAGTTCTTTTGAATCATGTTTATAGAAAACCCAGACTGTCAGTTGTGAATAGAAGAAAGTCTGAACTTATTTTATTTTGTATCCACAAGAGCCACAGTTTATAAAGACTTCTCCATGAATAGTTTCTATTCACCCAGAACTCACAAAAACAAGACTTTTTATTGTACAACAAACGAATAATTATACTAAAATATAAGACGATTCATCAAAGTAAGATATTGAAAGGTCAACAGTTTGACAGACTTTCTACTGGTAAGCTCACAGATGTATCATTTCTTGGGCATTCCCCGTTAACCACAAGAAACAAAAGAAACAATTAAGTGGTTTTTAGGACAAGAATAAGAAGACCTAGTGGTTTCTATATGGGACATGCTGGAAGGTGATTGGCATCAATTCCCCTTTTAGTAAAGACTAAAGTGAAACTAATTTCAGAGTGAAACCCTAGTAATTGATGTGGTTTGTTGCCTCTTGAAGAACTGTAAGCTGTACTTCAGAGAAAATGTCATACATCTTCTACAACAACATTGTGGTTAAATATGTTAAAGAGATCCAACTGTTACAAAGTGTCTCTCATTTTAGTTATAAATTAAAAAATAGAAATTACTAGAGTATGAGAATTCCAACACCTAGATACCATTATACTTTTTTTTGTATGAGAAACTGAATATTGTAATGAAATACTCACCAAGCTGCCTATCATCATGTTCATTATATTTAACCAACATGATGTATTTTTTTGTAAATTTCATGTTCTATATTCTTCTAAGTTAAAGAATTTCCCATTTGTTATCATTGAGAAAATCTGTGGCAATCTATTGTCACGTCATTGCAAGAATTATTGTTACATTACATGTTATTGTTTAGAATCAAAATATTCCCTATATGGAGGAAAAACATTGAACAAAAAGAAAATATATTTTGTATACCCGTTCCCTACTTACATCTTTAATTTGAAAACTTACACCAGTTTGGTAGCACAAACTTGATAGAAGGAGAACAAATTCCACTGCTCCTTGAAATGTCTGAATCAGAATAATATAATGAATCACTTGCACCTGCTGTTACCTCAAAGCCAATTTAGTCACATCAAATTTTGATGAAAAGCACTTTTTAAAGCGTTTCTTTTTCTTGTTGGGGTAGGGTTACGTCATCCAACTAATAAGGCCTCCTCATGACTTTTCAAGGCAATAATCAATAATCACTGAATGAAAAAAGAATTGTCTGTTCGGAGCCAGAAGGGTACCAACTGTATTGAAGTATATGAGTTAAAGCCCTTCTGGCTCAAAACAAAAGATGTGTGCCTTAAATTGAATCATACATATTTAGTTATGAAATATTGCATTTCATGTAAAAGAAACCAAAAGAAATATACCCGGTAAGACAAAGAGCTCACAAAAACAAATCAAAATGTTTAGTGATGATGATTTCTTATCAGATAGCATAAATTGGATGCAGCAAATTGCTAAGACAATTAGTACAAAAAAGTAAGTGGAGTCAAAATACTGAGCTCATGCAATATATCATCTTGTATCCTTGCCCATAGTCCATAGTTTGTAACTTGGTATCTATCTATTTTCTTCTCATCTATTCCTGTCTGCTAACCTTACAGTTGTGAGTGACATCCAAGACAAATAAATGTCATTACCTCTTTATAGACAAAGAGCTCACCAAAATAGAATCTCACACTTTCTTATCCTACTACCACAAACAAAGGAAGAAACAAATGTATCCTTGTTTTGTATTTGTTTTTGCAAAGGGTGTCACTTAGTGACTCACAAATACAACTACAACTACAAGCGACCCTTTCACTCATATATCTCACGATAAACCGATGAAACCACGGTGCATTAAGATACGTCAGCGATTAAAAGAAGAAAGTGGATACTGGCCTAATAGGTCAGTGACCTTCCAAAACGGGTTCTTGATTATTGATTGAAGTTCTCGACAGTAAGAATCCTACCGGCAAATTAGCCCAATAAATGCTTTTCATCGTACTCCCAAGAGCTTATTTTAGACCTGCAAGACCATACATCTATTTGCAGCATATATTGGGAATCAATATTCTAGATCAAGAGGCCATTGTGGCATTATCAGTATCGGTCTTAATTTCTCTTTAAAAAAAAGGATGATGTACAATTTACAAACTTAACACTATTTGCCACTTACATTAGTTGTTGAATGAAGAGGTAGTTTGTTTTTACTTTTTTTAAACAATCTTAACCATACAGTGGCGAGTTCATATCATGGTCCAATAATCATGCCCTACAAGACAAGCATTTCATTCATGATTGTCGCTTCTTACCCAGGTGAAGTAAATGCATCACAGTGTACCTGATAACAAACAATTTCAATGAATGTTTACTTATTTTAGCTTTGATTATAAAGTAAGAGTCTTATGACAGGGCCCAGCTTAGGTCAGAGTTGAGTAGGTCCTATCTGATTGTCAAGTGTTCATCAAGAAAGTTTTTTCAATACAGCATGATTTAATAAACATTTGTTTTGATTGGGAATATTTACTGATTCATTTGCAGGCATATACAGTCATGATTGTCATTTGATCTTCAATTTTCTATACACGTTATAATTTTAGAAATAATTGTTCTCATAATACTTTACTAATGTAATATTGCATTTTTAAAGGCCAGCCATACTTAAAAATATCTTCAGAGTGTTAAAAAAGTCCTAGCAAATAGGCCGGCAGTTTGTCTGAAACAAGAAAAGTAAAGATGGACTGTGTCTGTGTGACAGAGTATGATATATGTCTCACAAATGTAGATGCTTGCAGATGACAGAATTTCATCTCAATCCAAACTATAAAACTCTGCTCAGGAGTAGAAGAGTGAAAAATCCCTCACTTATCCCTGACACTGATAACTGACCCCTCACAAATTCCCTTACATCAAACATTTTCAAAATCATACTCCCTAGTGCATGATTTGAATAACATACATCTACATCATATTTGTGTGTCTCTAAAGTGCCATAAGAGAAGATGAAATATATCAATTTGAGGCATAAAACAGACAGATATGTCATAAATCTGGGTTTAGACCCAGGGACTGGTGATTTCATTTGATACAAGTCTGAACCCACATGCACTCAGCCATCATTTTTGCACGTGAAAAGCATGCGCAGGAAGTATGATCATGATTATCAATATATCATATTTCTTCATATTTCTGAAAGTAGATTTTATCAATTCAAATTGGATATCATCCTCAAAAAAAGTTCAGTTTCCTTCTGTTTGAAGTTCCGTCACAGGGTTTTCAATTTTGAAATAGTTTTGTAGGTGACTTTCTGTGAATGATTTCTTGATAAGACGCAACCACATGCACAAAAATGAAGACAAAATAATCATAATAAAATTTAGAAATTTGAATAAGATTATTTAAAACAAAAAAGTATGTACCATTTGTAACCCTTTTAAGCGGTATTAACCAACTCAACTCAGACATCCTTGTATTTAACACACGTAACCAGAAAAGTGGTCTAGGGGCAAACAAATATTCATTCTTGTCCTGTCAACATCCTTTATTTAAAAAAAAAAAAAAAAAAAAGGGATACTAGTGCCCTAATTTCATAATATTTCCAATATAAACAGGTCAGTAATCTATCTTAATCAGAAACTCATTCTGAAAATAGCATTTAATTTCACACCTCATAAAGCTAATTATTGGAAAACTGTTTTAAACAGTTAGATATGTACCGTTTCCATCATGGCTTTTGTAGAGGATATTGTGGTTTGATCTGATTGAGGCAATAGGTTTCCAGACAGATTATGTGATTAAATGATTCAAATAGGCAGATTTAGAAATTAATTCCACCTTAGTAGCCTTTTATTCCTGTTTACTGCAAATTTGGCCAAATGACGAACACAGGGAGTACTTAAAATAGCACATATTTATGTCTACCTTTTACAGGCATTGGTGTCAACATAAAGCAGAAACTGAAATGAGATAAATTAATGTTTGCAGGAACTTTCCTAGAATGTTGAGGCTTGGAGATTTGGAATTAAATCAACAATAAGAAAAACTATATCAACCATTAGATTTCAGAATTTCTGCAAAGCACACGTCACATGATATATTTGGTAATCTTCTCCACTTTTTTCTTCAATTTTTATATTTTTGGTGGAGAGAGGGTAAGTTTGGTGCTTAGTGGGACTTCATGAGGTACAAATCTAGGGATCGGTTGCTAGGGAGCATGGGTGCATGTTTCTCATCGAGGGGTAATCACGCTCCCCCCCCCCAACATTGGTGAACTTTGTTAACTTTGCTGTCGAGGTTAAAAGCAAAAGTTGGGTCCATGGTTAAGTGATTATACATTGTGAAAGAAAAACCATCTGAAAGCAATTGAGGAAGATGATTTTTGTAGTACATGTATATGAATGTACTCGCTATACTGCAAGGATTTAGGATCATCATAATGATAAGAATGTGACTCAATCTTATGGTCACATATTGACTGCACACACAATATTTGTTTTATATAGGACTACACATATACATAGACTGGAATGGAGTTTGGTCCAACATTTTGCCTATTTCTCATCATATTTCACAACACAAGGACATTCGAAGAGCAATCCTTTTCAGGGGATATTTCTACCATCATATTCTTCTAAAATGACATACACTTAACAGAAAACGTATAAATTACTTTTGATCAACAGCAGAACTCAACAACTGTCTCTTTAACTGTGTTGTAGTGGAGGTGAACATAGGTTGTTGAAATGAGTCAGGTAGAAGCATGATCAACATATCACACAGGTAAAGCTAGAAAGGATCAGACACAAACCTGACTCACAGATACACTCATCGTACTTCAAACAGCTAGGGTGTTGGGGTTAATCTTCAAGCATCATAATACAGGAAAATCCTGTCATACACAGTCTCGATAATACTTGATATTTTGCACTTACAAAGCACACAATATGAATACTTCAATGCGCACAACGCCTGTGCACTGATGTGCACCATCTCTGGGGTTCCTAAAGTGCAACATACACATAATTTGCATTCTTATCAAGAAACAATGCATAAATTTCAAATTTCTTAGCCCTGTCCTAATAAGACAAGTAATACACTGAGCCATTTTTTTTTGAAGAATCTTGATAGTTTATTGTGAGTTGTGACATAATTTCCCTACGTGAAATTGCTGCTCTGAAAGACAATACCTAACAAGGAGTAAAATAAGCATGCATATGTCCTGACCAAGACTAGCTATGTAGGACTCATTAACGAAGGGAAGAGGAGGAGATAGGGAGGGGTTGGAGTAAATGTAGACTTAAGTTGACAGTCTGTTGTGGAAGAAAGGAAATTTGCTTAGTTGTCTAATTACAGCTGGGTTTCCCCTATTCATTATCTTGATATCCTGCTAATTAGCGATACAACTTGACTTTCCACTGACCATAACTGCCTGCTAGTTTAGCAAACCATCAGCAGAGATCTATAGCTACTCATGACATGGAGATCCCATGCAGAAGTAGGACGACTCATTAGGGCATTCTTGCAAAGTATTATGGGTCATCATGTCATAACTTACTGATAAAGGCAGCTTTACATACCAGTATATCATCTGTCTGGAGCCAGGATGGCATCAACTCATTTACTGTAACACAGTGGTAATTAATGCCCTTCTGGCTCAAAACAGGTGATATGAGATATGGGACCGAGGTTAATGTGCCTTATAAATACCGGTAGCCAAAGTTAACAATAACATACCAGTACTTGAATGAATAACTGGTTCTCATAAAAAAAGAAAGCTTGAAATGTGACGGTCATTCATGCTTCATCTACCTCCTGCACACCTAGATTTCAATATTAACGAGCAATTAAGCATCTTAAAGGAATGCTTCTACTTTTGTCTATTCGGAGCCAGAAGGGAGTTAACTTTGTATAAAAGTATATGAGTTAAGGCCCTTCTGGCTCCAAACAGACGCAGTTTCTCAGTAGGCCTACCCTCACTGCCAAAGAAAAAATCTACGGCTCACAGGCTCACAGGCTCGGAGGATTGGCTTGCCCCTCTGAACCCACAAACCAGAGTGATTAAATAAGGGAAAATGGCCATCTTCTTTTATTGAGAAGGACAAACAACAACCACAAAGAACAAATTAAAAAGATAATAGTTTGACTTGACCACCATGATCTATAAAGCTTTTGAGGGGACATTGACCAGATGGACATCTGATGCAAAACCAGGATTCCATCCTGCTTCAAGGATTTCTTATACTAATAAAGGAGTGGCAGCTGCAGGCTTATTACGAGGAATGATGTGAAAATGCCTCAAGCTCATGGTTTTCTTGTTACTTAAAACCAAGGGATAGCTAACTAAATGAAGCAAAATAATAAGGTCAGAATAAATTCAATGAAGTGGAGTTTATCCATCAGAAATCATAACGGATATAATCTGCAAAATATTAATAGACATATTTTTGCATGAGTGAACACTATTAGTATTACCAGCTTGGTCTGGTCAAGCCGGTCAAGATTTTGTCTGTCCATCATATTTTCAACTGACCAATCGTTTATTGACCGGATTAATTATCAATTTCATCTACAGGCCTCTATCTATGGAATGCCATCCAGCTGACCAGTTAGTTACCTTGCAGATAATCAAAGGTCAATTACATCCCAAACAAGCCCTTTATACAAATGAAATGAGAGAAAAACCTGGCTATCTATCCAAAACATGGACAGAAATTACATGGTTTCCATCTCTTATAGATTTTCTTGTGTCCAAGGAAAGTGTTGTATGATGTGTGACCCACCTCTGGAGTTGTTAGTGAAAAGGAGAATGATTTGTGTACATTTAAGCATAATATCATACTCAGGGCTATCGTTTAAAGCCGGTAACCGGTAAAACTTGCCGCCTATTCACTTGTTTCTTACCGGCTATAATTCCTATAATAAACCTTGCAAAAATCACAGAAAGTAGATCTAAATCAATGCTAATCCAAAATTTCCTTAATTTCGTCCAAGATATAATTAGTGCCGCACATACACGGCCGCAGTCGACGAAATCCCTTACGATCACGAACGCGACGTCGTCCGTACTTACCTAGACCTATCTATCTAATTACGTTACATCGCAGTTCTCCCCCCACAGCGCGGCGGCCAAGCCCGCCCGTCCCTACCCCATTGCGATCCCGATGTGCATGCGAGAAGACGATGCACTGCACAAAATATATACACACTGATCATAACAAAACTGAAGCTAGCTCGCTGTAACCAAACTATCCGTTGCCGATTTGATATTTGAAGATCACGGAAACCGGGGCTATACACGTGCGTGCAATGTCTAGAGACAACGTACTTTAGATTCTGAGATGCGCAAATCGGCAACAGAGTTTTGAACTCGGCTGAGTTTAGGCCGCCACGGCCGTCCCAGCGGACCCCGCAGCTAGCTCGCATGATATATATCTACTCGATATGATATATATCTAGCTCGCATGATATATATCTACAAAGGACAAGATAGACTAAAATAGAAGCCAATCGGTTAATTCATTTATTTTATTTTCATTTATTTCCTTAAAAAAGTTGAATAAACAAATATACAGTGTCTTCACTTTGTCAGGAAAAACAGTGATATAACATTATAAAATGAACAGGAACTGAAGTAAATTCTTAAATGTATTCAATAATTTCATGTCAAAAAAAAATAATTAAATGAGAATTTATATGGGGGCCAAATAAAAGTCACAAGTAAAAAAATCAAAATCTAGCCTCTGCTGCCCATTATTTAAATACTGTACATGTATTCAACAAATCATGATGTAGAAAGATTGAGTATGGTGCATCATCTCAGTTTAATTAAAAATTACAAAGTAATGGTACAAAGTGATAAATAATTATCAACTTAATAACTTTTCTTATGAGTTATGATTGTTCATGTAATATTAAACATGAACAATATGTGTGCTTATTACAATATATGTGTAATACAAGGTAGGAAAGATAACTACAAATTTTCTTCTTAGGTATGCACCAGGGGGGCATTTCATCAACATTTGTCCACCGACAACTGTCGGCGCTGACTAAATTTGACCAATCAGAGGCCTGGAAAATAGTCGGTGACAATAAAATTGTCGGTGAAAATGATATTAGTCGGTGAAAACCACCGACTAATTGTTTCATGAAACGCCCCCCAGATTGCACGATTTCAAGTGGAAAATCCCAAAAGGTCCCTACCGGAGGGGGACACCCTCCCACACCCCTGTCGCTCGCTCCTCGCAGTGATGGTACCTCCTATAAAATTCAAATTACCTCCTTCAAAAATAATTAACAAGACCCCTGCATACTGTACTGGGGTCAGGTTTTTGAGTTTCATAAGAATGTTAAATTTTATTATCTTTTTAACAAATTTCCTCGCATTTTCAAAGCTCTGCATATGGGTTTTTTCTTCATTTTCCCCCCTCTCATTTTACTAAAGCCAACTTGATGCTAGATTACACTTCATGTTACTGTGGAGATAAAACAGCTTGTTCTGGGAGCATTCCTTGTTCTAACAGGTCCATGGTTCTAAGCAGCATCGTACCTAACAAATTAATTTCTTATCTGGCCTCTTATCGAAGGAAAGCAGTCTGAAGATCAAAGAAAACCTACAGCCGATTTTTGTCTATACATTGATTAGAAGATATCTCACTGTACAAGCTGTCTAAACAATAACATCTCTAAATCCACTTACTGAGGAATAATGAAAGCACACCTTCCCACATTCCTCATCTGTACTTTCCACATTCCTCATGCATTTGTAGGTCCCTTTAATTAACGGACAGGCCTAAAATGCTGACATAAAGTGTATTTTAAAAGCTTTATTTACAACAGTACATAAAGTAAAATGAGGCAATGAAAATTTACATTCATGTATTATCAGGAGCATTTTTTTCCATTTCTGTATACAGACTGAATCACCTCTGACACTGCAAACACCAGACTATAATACATTCCATGTATTTCATCGGGGAGCAGACTCTGCAGTTCTATACAACCAGAAACTTCCAGAAACTTTCAGGATTTTAACAATGGCTGCTTTCACAACAATAACATTTTGCAATTAATAAAACTCATGAGTTGTGTCAGTTATGATTAAAAAACTTTATGCCATGAAACTTCCTCATATTTGAACAACTCGTCACACAATTCAAAAAGATTTCTTGCGCACAGCAGAAATGTTTTTGGTTTGACAGAAGTTCATGCCTAGGGCTAGGTTAGATTTGAATCCATGAGTAGCCTGCAAGCATGGCTTTCAGTATCTACAGATCATACAGGCTTTGGGTTTGCATGCTCTGATAAGAATAGAATGTTCCCCTTGCAACCTCCTGTCCAAAACAATGATTCGGTTTATCATCCATGCCATGCACTTTGGCCCAATCACAGGCAAAGCTATCAGGCTCTACTCATGAGGCATTGGAATTCTTGGAAGGAGATTTACAGGAGATGGGTTGGACAGATGTCACATGTCCTTGGTGTGATGCAATCCCCATAGCTATTCTAAGCTTTGTTTCCAAGTACTTCAATCCTTATACAATAGCCATGGTCAAAGGTCTCATGTTTAAAGCATTAACAAGATTTATTGCAGGGTGGTAGAAAATCATATTTAGCACTAGAGAAGCCCATCCAATACAGCCCATAAATCCAGACTTCCTAAAGACTCCCAAGCGTTTTATCCACTTTCAGAAAAAATGGAATGGGTAGATTTCACTCATGTAATGAATGTTATCTTCATGATATATCTATTCAATTTGTCCATTCATTTTCTTCTATTAAATGTACACCACATATGCCCAGTCCTGCATACACCTGCTGTTGCTATGATGTAAGCTAGTCAAAATTATAAGCCCACTTTATTCCGTCAGCTTTTGCATACTGGTACGCAGTTTTTGCTTTTACCCTAGACTTCTAAAAATAACGTCAGTAATTGGGACAATGCCAGAAGTCCCTTTTAGTCCTCAACTAATGAAATAATGTTCGGTGAAAGTGAGTAACGCTGTATTTCAAAATTGCACCTGTAATAGGCAGCATTTCAGGACTTTGTTCACACCTTTTTCAATTGCGTTCACACTTTCCATACACCTAGCCCTTTTGTGTAGGTTGTTTGTCCATTACTTTTGTTTGTTTTTAATCATCTGTTGACAGCCAGAAGGGCATTAACTCCATATTAAAGTATAGGACTTAAAACACCCTTCTTGCTCCAAGCATTCAATAAGTCAGACCACTTTCAGATGTGAAATACGCCAATAGCCAGACAACCTGAAACGGTTTCTGGCACATACATTCACACAGACAAAGCTCACTCATCTTGAAGGTGATTCCAATAAGACCATTATTGTGAATGGGACCTTTGTGTATAATGCTGGAAGGCTGTTGTTACTCATAGGAATTCATGTTGTAATCTTACCATACCTCCAGACTTTTTAATTTACAACCTCTGCCTGGGACCATTAGGTTTGGGTGCTCACAGCTGTTACCTCACTGCAAGGATGGGCATGAGCAAATGAAAATTAATATTACACAGGCAAACTAGTCTGCATCTTACAGACAGAGTTTGCTCGTCCCTGATCCCTCTCCCCAAAGAATAGAATAGGCAATGCTGAGTGCAATTACAACTTGATAATGGCACCCAAGTTAAGGAATTGTTGAGAGTGAATATGGATTCAGAAATGTCCAACAGAATTAAATATGTAGTAAAGAGTGTTTTCTAAAACATCCTCTCTCAATGATTACAAATGGACTGAGTTTAGCTAGAGAGACTAGATATCTTGCAATTTCCTATGACTTCATTAAATGAAAACTAGTCTACGTTCCAATCATTTTACCACAAACGTCTTCCACTATATCTTTTTTCATCAAAGATTAAGCCTCAAGACCAAGTACCGGTAAAACAGTCATAATACTTTCCAAAGAGGCACTTACAAATACTGTGCCTCTGGGTCAAGTCCAGAATAGCTACACTTAAAAAGATTATCCCCTAGTTCAAGAATTTCCCATTAGACACGGGGCATATCCATTACTTGGAAGTAGGACAAATTCTGTGTTCTATTCAAGGCACGTAAACAGAAGATGCCTTCTCATTAGCCCAAGCAACCTCAAGTTTAAATTTTCAACCAATCAGCACCTCTCAAGAAAACAGTTCAAGTTTGAGATTTGAAGTTCCCTAATTAAAGTGCAGCAATCTCCACTCGCTCAAGGAACCAGCTTGAATTACTGTCAGAGTGCATCTTCAATAAAAAGTGCGTCTGCTGACTGGCTAAAATTAAGAGCTGGCTTTTATGTTAAAAAGAAGCCCTAGATTGCTGTGGATATTAGCTCAAGCTAATATCCCAATCAAAAAGTGAAAAGGTCTATACCATTTCCATCTTCACTGCTAATAAGCTTGAACTAGTTGAAATCAAGCTAATTTTCCTTGCTCAGTATTAGCAGGATATTTTGAAGACTAATACAGTTCTAATGAAAACGGACCTGACAGACAGACTGGTCATGAAGAAGGAGGAGGAGGAGGAAGGGGAAGGAAGGGGTAACGAAGCAGACAGACTTTGACACTCCCTATGTTTACAATTTACACCTGGTTACAACTGTCCCATGGCCAAGTCCCTTCCACACTACACCCAACCTCCTGGATTACAAGATGATCATGAGACTAGAAAGACTTGTACTTTTAGTTCTGGTAGTAGGCTACATAATCATAGTTAAGAGAAATGAGAATTCCCACAGAGACCAATTGAACTTCACAGTGAATGTAATAGAAAACAAAATGATAGACGACTATCCACTTAACATGGTTTTGATAGCAAATCAATAGTAGCTAAGTAGGCCTAATTACCAAAGGATAGGAGGTTTTACTGTCTGCTTCCCTGTACCAAATGTGAAGGTTTGTTGCATTTCAGCAGGGAGATTGATTTCAGCAAGTTGTCATGATCTACAAGCCTAAAATATCCCATCCAAACAAAATAAATGAATCTTTCATGTCTTTTGTTTTTATATAGACTGCATGATCAAGAATTCCAAAGGTAATTTACTTCGATTGTGACAAATTCTTTCAAAATGTATATTTTTAACTCGGTAGAAAACAAGATGAAATTTTAATGTATGGAATTCTTAATTTTTACTTTTAGCTGGTGTAAAATTTCATTCTTCAATTTCCTAGTCACTCAAGATGGACAAGAAAGGAGAATAACCTAGCCAGACCTTACATCCATATGCTATGGTATAACATGGGAAGTCAACAGAGATCAAACTGTAAAAGGATACCGTTTGGACCTGTATTGACCACTTCTATTCATATAGAGAGTTGTTAGAAACAGCAAGACTTATCAAGACTCTAAGACGGGAAACTAAAGAAACATTTACGCCTACTTACATGTATGCATGCAAATACATTCCTCAATTTTAATCAATGGGCAGAACAACAGTGGTTAAAATACGAACAAATCATATAAAATGACTATATTAAACCTACTTTTCATCAGAATCATTGAAATTGTTCTACCCGTAAATACATTATTTTGTATCCCCAAACCCATTATTATACTGGCTTTGTAAATCGCTATTGGCCTATATCGAAGTCTATCTACATTCTTAGATGATATGTTTTGGCTCCTCCAAATCTAACTTGGGTTATTGAATAATCTCCATAACTAAATATAAAAAAGCTAGAAATATAGCATCCCACTGTGTTATCAATATAGGCCTATATGACTGATTCATTTCTTGGCAACAACCTGTCTATCTCCCATCATGCATAGACACCACCATGAAACAGAGCCAGAGGCCTCACAGAATCAAATTGAATTTCGGATTCAGCTAATGTCATTTCAGAAGAGTCCTCCATTCCTAAATCTCACTCATATGGGATGATACACGAGATCAAACTCAAAACAATGTATAGATAAATGACTCAGAGCTGAATCTATTGAATGAGGGGACTTGTGTTTAGGTCAAGTTTTCATTTGATTCTACAGAATAATGAAGAATAAATCAACTTCTGACTTTATTCTCTCCTCTTTGAAAGAGAAACATACAAAGCCTGTCTGCACTAGTTTGGCCAGGAGGGATTAGACCTCCCAGCATGGCCACTGACAGGTGGTTATCTCATCAACTCAGCTCTAAATTAAACATTTACTAGCAGGACCCGTGGAAAATCCACGGGATTCTAGGGAGGGTGGGGGGTTGAAAATAGATATGTGCTATCGATTATTATTATTATTAATATTATTATTTTTATTATTATTATTATTTTTTTTTAATAATATTTTTAAAGATAATTTCTTTTTATCATTTTATAATTTTTCTTCTTCTTTTCATTAATATTGTACTCGTTAGAATATCAACCTTTTGTTTGCTGTCCCATGTATCATTTTGAATTGTTTTTTTTATAAATATGTATCCTGTAATAAAACTTGAAAATTGGAAGAAGACAGTGAAATCAATAATTTGTAATTAAAATTGATGCATATATTTTAGACTAATACTTTCTTTTACTTTCGTTAATTACGATTATTGTCGTCACTTAAATTCGTTCCTACTTTCTTCACTATCCCTTTCCGGATCCTCACTCGTTATCTATACGAATATTGTTCTCATGCATGCACTGAAAATAATATACAAATATACAAATATACAATGACACAGATCTAGCTAAAACTATTCGCATCGAAGGAACATCAAATCGTATTATATTCTCCCGAGTGCCATCGCGGCCGAGGGAGAACAGTACTATTGATGTTCCTGAGTGCGAATAGTTTTAGCTTGTTCGAGAATGAGTCATTGTATATTTGTTTTATATCCCTTCCACCCAGGCGCGGATCCAGGATTCCTTAGGGGGCCAAATTTGAAGTTATGCGAGCCAAATATTGGTACGTAATGTGGCGTAATGAGCAAAACGTTTTTTTTTTTTTTTTGGGAGGCGGGGCAGAAAATTTGCATCACCCCACTCTTACATGCAAGCCTCGCTCAACGTTTTCAAAGTGATTCGGGGTGTGGGCGGAGCCCCAGAAGCTCAGGGTTTTAGGCATTAAATTACCGTCAGATAAGCATCCAGGTGCGCCTTAGGGCCATTGAGTGGGTCCAGAGCTCGAGCCCCGAGCCCTGCCGTTCGCGGACCCTGACATGTAGGCCTCTAAATAAGTATATTTCTTGCCTGACTGTAAATTTGGGAATTTGTCATTTTCCAACAAACGCGTACAAATGTATAATGTACTAAAAATCTCGGAAAATTATGTCATTTCAGCAACATTTGTAAATCACCGGTATCGAATTAGAAATAAACCACGTTTGAATTTGATTTGGGGGCAGGCCCCCCAAGCACCCAAGCCCCGTCAGTCTACACCTTGTTGGCGGAAAAATCGCAACTGATCTCTCCCTACCTTTCTTCTTTCTTTTTTCCTTTACCTTCCCTTCTTTCTCTCTCTTTAGGTGTGCTGGGGAAGGGAGGCAAGGGCCGATCCACACGTTTTTGGCGGGATTAATCGCAACTGATCTCCCTTCTTTTCACCCTTTTCTTTTCTTCTTACTCTTTTTGTTCTATTTTAGCTCTCTTTGTTGGCGTGGGGGGGAGGAGGCAAGGGTTTTTGGCCCTCGATTCACAACTTGTTGGCGAGAAAATTGCAACTGATATCCCCTTCTTTTCCTTTCTTCCTCTTTTTTCTTTCTCTTTATCTCCTCTTTTCCTTTTTTCTTTCCCTTTCCTTCCTCTCTTATTTTTTGATGGGGGAGGCAACAGACCAGGAGGCAAGGCCCTTTCGCCCCATCTCCTTCTTTTTACCCTTTTCTTTTCTTCTTCCTCTTCTTTCTTTCCCTTTCTCTCCTCTTTCCCTTCTTTTCCTTCTCTCTCTTTTTTTCTTTGCTGGGGCAGGGCCCTGCCCCCTGGATCAGCGCCTGCTTCCACCTGTAGGCCTATCATTCCTTGCACACTTCTGTAATAGCATGTACGTACCGTACTCACATTCACATCACATTCAAAAAGAAATAAAAGAAAAACAATTAATTGCACGGCTCAAACATGAAACATTGAATGATCTAAATACACGCTATACAGGTACTGCAGTAGCTAGAGTGCTGCAGTTGTAAATTGCATTGTGTGAGCGCCGTGACTGGCCTGACACCGCTGGAGTTGCCCGTGCGGAGGCATTTGAAATTACGTAAGCTCGCTGAATTTACCTTCTCGTTAGTTAGATCTCGATAATTACAATCTATTTGCGGTATTATTGTTGTGATTTCAATGTAGTTTTCATGAAAAGACCAATAAAGCAGAGGCTTGGATTATGATTATGTTGGCATGGTTCATAGAATTTGTGTAACTATTTTCAAAGTAAAGATTTTACGCGAAAAATCGGACGGTTTGTGCCAATAAATTGTGGCAGTCGCACGAAACTCGACTGTGTGTGTGTGTGTGTGAGCGTAGAACCAACATATTACGTTCACGTCAGTTTGGCTACTGCGTATATATAGCAAGATGCCTCACACGGGATAGGCCCGACCCTTTGCATCGTGCATATTTGCTACAACACATTATGGAGAGGACCGTCCCTTAATAGTGTGATCTCTTTGAATAATTAGACAGAGGGCGGGTGCACGCCGCCGCCTCACTCTCGCCTCCTTGCACGGACGACGCCGGCCGTGCTCGTCCGCCCGTCCTCCCGGGACCCCGAAACCACCTTTAACGACATGGACGGCGACCACGGGTCGACGTGGCACGCGACATGCCCGATCCCATCCATTTGGAATTGCGTCGCCGTTCCCGCGCCACGGCAGAGGCGGGCAGGGTCGAGGAAAGACGGGTTTGATGTCAAAAAATTCACATTGGCAGACCGTTACGCACCCCCCGCGGCGATTTTGCGTATTAATATATAGATAAGGAAAAGAGGATCATGGGGGACCAACAGGCACCGCTTAGGCATTGTTTTCTATATAGAGGGAGCAAGTAGCTACAAGGGGCTTATCTTACACAAGTGTCTGGTGTAAACATGAATTTCTTCTAGCAGTTTCAGTTTGTCAAAACTAAGAACTTCACAATTTTTTCAATTCTTTGACACCACCATTCTTCGTCTTTCAAGCACTAACAAACATTAAGAGATTAGCGATGGCAAAAACCAAAAACAGATTCCTTGCAGATATATTTCTTCTGTTCAGAGACAGATGGGCATTAAATCTGCATTAAAGTCAGTGAGTTAACACCCTTCTGGCTCCAAACAGACGATCTCTCCTCCATTTTTTCGTTCATTTCTGTTATTGTTTTTGAGAGAAGAAAAGCTTAGGATTGGAGCCCACTTGGAATGGGATCAGAGCGACAGTAATCCGCTCGACGGATTCATTCCCTAACCAGGCAACGATCAAGTTTCTTCCCATGTGAAGGTGAAAATTGCATTTTTCCTGATTTCCTTTTTCCTTCTTCGTATCGTGTTCAGTGCGAAGGGAAATCCTGCATTTACAGGATGCCATATGCACTACCGCAAAACCGTCCCCGGTTGTATTACAGGGAATACGCAACCAAATGATATATATACAAAACTGAAGGATATGTTGCAATAGCATAAGTAAAGAGGAAGTTAAGATTAAAAAATCAGAAAGTAATTAGGTTAATAACATGTGATTACATGCATAATGTAACATATTCTAAATCTATGAGGAAGTTGTTCTTTAGGCCTACATACAAATGTGGACAAAAGAAATTTCCTGAATCTTTGCATTGCCAAATTTTGTGGTAAATTCAAAACTGTAGAATATTCCCACAAACAAAACATATATGAACATGATTTTTTAATACTCCAGAAGTGCACATTTTCTCGCTGGATACATTCCTCACAATAATGTGTAAGACTGTAAGTTAACTGTTCCTGTTCTGGAAAAGTTCTTTCTAATCAACAAAGTACTGCATGTTCAAACCTCTTACCACTTCTTACAAGTGATCATTCACTTGACATTGTAAAACCTACAGGGAAATTCCTGTAGGAGATATCTGTTTACCAGTTCTCGAAATTTCTTTAGTTGAACTTAGTTCCAGATGATAGCAATAGTAGGTAGGATTACAACAATTGTGAAACCAAGAATAATTTCCCAAGACTAATGATCCGATACTGTACAAACACAATTTACAAGGAGTTACCGGTATGCTACTTGTCTGATAAAGTCGTAAACACTACGTGTAATTAGTTTCATATCATTCAAAGAAACATCAGCTAGTCCTACAGAACAGTATCCGGGTAATTGTGATACGTTGGCCTAACAACATTCTTCCCAAAGTTTGCTCAAGGAGATGTTATGCTAAGAATACACAACCACAAATTAAAAAGAATAGAGTTTTTATTTTTAACATGAATTTAAACATTATTTGGATTTCTTTCTTCAAGGAAAAGTTATGCTGAAAACACATAACCACAAATAGAAAGAATGGTGGATATTTTAAGAAATGAAATTAAAACATTATTTGCATTTCTTTGTAAAGTAATTGTACAAATAGGGAACAAATATTTCCAAATCTCCTACAGAAAAAAAGCTGAATATGTTTTTTAACAAATGACTGATTTAGTGATATTTAGTAATATACCGGGTAGCATCCTTATGTCCCATCCTCGAGCATTACTAATGATCTGGGAAGTTGGAAGAACTCACCGTGTTCTTGCTACTTCTCCTTTCGTTATTCCTCTGTATCTTACTATCCTTTGGCTCCTTCACAAGATTATCATTCTTTGCATTACGAGATCCTGTACTGAAAACACCATCTGTAGCATGGCCACTGTCTTCAGAACCATCTCTGATTGGATGTATTTGCATGAAGTCAGATCCATCTCCAGAGTAAGACTTCAACCTGCGGACTTGAATCGGACGAGAGATTTCAATCTTCGACGGAATGTTCTCGGTATCGGCAAACCGAACCTGGACCGACTTTCGACGGGGCTTGCGCTCCAGAGAACGCGAGCGTCGCGACCGCCTACGTCCAAACATGTTGTCACCCGAATGAACAGAACAGGGTCCCGTTGGTTATTGGTAACACTCACCGATACAGGGGGATAACAAATCCAAAGAGTTACAGGATGCACTTCAAATGTCCATGATGTATTTCAAGTATTTACTTCAAAATGAAAGCGATCAGATATATTAACCACTTTAATAGGAGATGATATACTTCACATTCGCATGCAAATCTAAGGAAAGTTCAAAGCTCTCCTGTGACCTAGTGTTGTTAAACAAACTTTCTATTTCACTCTCCCAAAGTCACATGCTACACCACGTTGTTTGGGCCGTTTAGAAATGCTTGAAATAATTTGAGGCAATATAAAACCACTAAGCCGGTTAAATTTGAAGGATTTAGGGTAATCTGAACAAAGGGCTGGTGAGTCTTGCGGTTTGGAGAAGTTATATTACACAAGAATGGAGACCCCAACTAATGGAATGGACCAGCAGGAGATACAGTCTTTCAGATGAGCAAAAGGAGATACTGTTGGTGGTTCAGCTACGACGATTTCCAACTTTCAACAATGTTGCAACCAACATCATCAGCATATTACTGTCCATAGGTTCCTAAATCTGTAATGTCCATCAAGTTTGGATCTCAGCATAAAAGAAAACTGCTACCTATTAAAGCTCCAAAATCTAATGAGAAATGTGCCAAGTCAAAGGCACTCGGCTGATTTTGCAGCAAATAAACAAAATAAGCTCAGTTATAGTTCTGGTAACTGAAGCACATTATATTCTTTTCCACGAACACACACACGCAGGATGTGCACTTTTCCCCAGCCAGAGTGAGAGCTTTCTAGATGCACTAGTGATCCTCACTAGCTCAAACTGATAAATGACGCCAGGAGGGACTCGGTACCATCCTCATGCACTGACTAACAGCTGCATATAGTCATATGCTGACGGACGGTCTGTCGTTGATGACGGGCACAAGGTAGTGTGTATCTTGACTGGAAAAGGTTTCCACTGAGGATGTCAAAGGTCCATCTTTTCATTGAAGTTGATGAGTGCAAGACATGATGACATCATCATTGCACTTTCTCCATAATCAAACAGATCAGACTTCCAAAACAAAGAACTAATATGTGAATTGGTTGCTAATAACATATGCTGACAATAGACTATAAAGGAAATTAGGATAGGGATACATTTGAAGGTTTAGGGCAAGCAGTGATTTTAGAAGTAATTTTGTTCTCCATTTGTCTATTTGAATCTTGTAATCTCAGGTTACTTTTAAATGTTAACAGATCACAAAGAGACAAATGACAATGAGGGAAACTAAGGTGGGGATATATTTGGAAGTTTAAGGGTAAACGTTGATTCTAAAAGTAATGTTTCCACTAGTCCATTTTAACAATTTTGGTCTTGGGTTAACGTTAACATTTGACAGCACTCTATTAAATATGGATATGTTTTCACTTATAATGATTCATCATCAATTCAATTAATTTGTCTCAATATTTTTCTTTTCTGTATATCAGAACAATCTTATTCCCCCTCTTCTCTCTCTCTATTCTTCTTCTTCCTCCTCCTCCTCCTCCTTCGTCCAATTCTCTCTCTCTCTCTCTCTCCTTTTTCCTCTCTTTCCTTCTCTCCTTCATCTCTCACTCTCCATCACACAAACTGGAGCTACAGAAACAGGATATAGAACTCATTGATTAATGAGAACAATTACACAACAACTTCGTCATCAAATAGCAACTAAGCCTGATAACTTATCAACGGTACTTTCCAAACCATAGGTATGATTCATTTACGTCTGAAATGCAAATAGTACAAAATTAATCCCTAATGACGTACAAATAGGTATCAGACTTTTTTTTTTTTTTGCGAGTTGTCTCTCACATTTGTCTCCGCTACCGACAGCTTGATAAAAACAGATTACGCTGATTTATTTATTGTATCCTTTAATTCAATGACGTTCAACATTCATCACACTTATTTCAAAATTTAACAGATAAACAAGGGAGTAAACATCACATATAATCTTTAGTATCTAAGCAAATGCTTGTATAGATTATTTAATAAGAGGTAAAACTAAATGCAAGTTCATGGATATGTCTTTCTCTAAGACAGAAGGAGACTGATCAAGTGAAAATGTTTATTAGTGGTATTTCAATTTTAAATGCATTTATATTTGTGAATTGTGGTAGAAATGTTATGATCATGGACATCTATTGTAATCAGCTTTAGCTTGAAGAGGGGGGATCCATCCAATGAGAAGGAAAATGAATAAATGAATGAATGAATGAATGAACTCGTAAAATTAATTGAATTTCTGACATCCTGTTTGAACAAGAAAACAAGTGTTTAAAGTTGTATATCTAGATTCCTTTCGTGAATGCTGAGTATTTGATGCTAAAACCATTCATTTCATTATTTTGCAGCCAACATCAAATTCTGTAGAACTTTGCAGGAATTATGAATATGTCATGTATGTCCTATCTGTGAAATTTAAACATTAGCAGTGTCCTATTATTCAAATTATGCAAGGAAACCTGTTTACTTCTAGACTTCACTGTCAGACACTATTGAATGACTGACTGACTTTTTTTCTTTGGTAATAACATACATAAAATGATCTGTAAAGGTACATGAGCATTTGTCTACATCAATAACCCACTTCTTGTAATGGCCAAAATAAACTGATTGAATCTTTGCGCAGCATAAAACGTACGACCATTCGGTACAATGGTCTGAAAATCAGACTATTACTTAGGTGATTGCAATCACTAAGTCGATTCGACAACTAATAGTCGTTATTTTCCCACTTAAAGACATTTTCAAGCCCTTTTTTTGAGGAAGTTCTAAATTAGTATTGTCTTTCAAATGCCGTTGGAATTTAACCTTTTCATTTTTTTGGCCTGCAAATGGGACATAGTACCTTTAAAATGTCTAGCTTTTATATATATAATCAGTAAATTCTCAAGAAGCTCTATATTTATGCCATGCCATACACACCTTCGTATAAAACTAGAGTGGATGTAAAGGATAATGTGCATCCGATTAGGCAAGTAGGATTTCCGATTTACATTCAATGGATATGTGATAAGAAGGTCGGGAGCACTCCTTTGACTGGGTTGATCTGCCGACTAGCTGAAGAAGGTGCTGAATTGGCATCTCGAAATAGAAGATTAGATAGAACCTTCACATCTCTCATAATCCTTAGATTTTTTACAAAGGATATCAAAATAAAGAATTGATTCTTATTTCTAGGGTGGGTCCAGGACAGATATGAAAATAAATTGGTGTGCCATAAAAACTGTTTTCCAAAATAATTTGTATGTATGACTATGACCCTGTCTGCGTAAAACCTCAAATTTAGAAGATTACCTCTGAAACCATTATGCACAGCAGTATATAAGATATTTAAATCTTACTAAGTATGGATATTATTAGTTTAGATATTGTTTGGAGATAATTTTATCAATACATTTTCAAGAGATTTATAAGACCTTTAAAGACTTTTCTCCATCACTAAACTTTTCCAATGCTATTTAGGCAGTTTAGTAGTACCTAGAGTATATTGGCTATTTGGAGCTACAAGGGCATCAGCTCTGTGTGAAAGTATATGAGTTATTGCATTTCTGGCTCCATACAGATGATCTACAATAGGGACAAAAATTGTCTACAGGGTCTAAACTATAAAAGATCTAAGTACGAAATCAAATAATTTTTACAATTAAAAAACAAAGTTCTCACAGATATTCTATCAATTAAATAAACAAAATAAAGGTTGATTTGTAACAAAATGTCCCTCTGGAAAGAAACTGCAGGCAGTGTCTCTATAGGCCTGTCTTCATCAGCTCGAGATTGCCAAATAACCCGCTATTTTAACTATCCCGATTGCAAATTATCCAGCTAATTTGCGTCTCCATCAGCCCGCAGTTGCAATTAGGGGGATATTTAGTCGAGATAGTCATCCCAAGATATCTTGGGCTAGGTTGCAAAATATCCTGCTATTTGTCCGGTTCGTCTTCACCAGCCCGAAGACTCGCACTATGCGCGAACGCTGAGCAAAATATCTCGAGCTAATTTCTCAAGCTCGAGATTCATGAAACTCGAGCTGATGAAGACACACCTTATAAGCTTTGGCATGAAGAGGGTTCAAGAGGTCAAGAGGGTTGGTTATAAGTACAAGTTGAGGGTCATTGGTAGGATAGGGGGTCAACAAGGCACCCTTCCTGAGAGGGGTAACCAGAGGTGGGGAACGAGGAGCTATCCCCTTCCCTTTGGCTGTCAATCTCACTTTCCTTGCATCGATCATCACTCATTACTTTGTACATATCGTCTGTTTGGAGCCACAAGGGTGTTATATCATGTCAAAGTTTATGCCCTTCTGGCTCCAAACAGATGATACACTTTAAAACAGTGCCAATGCCCATCTGACTATCAACAGACGACATATTCTAATATCACAATTTCACCTGCTTTATTTTCTTCCTTCTCCCCCTTTTTTTTTGGGGGAGTTTACATATTCTTCATGATCTTACAAAATCTTAGAGTTTCTTCCTTTTGTAGTCAGCCCAGGTAAGAAGGCGTTTAACACAGAAATATCATATATTGGAATTGTTAGCATGACAATCACTGTATATGAAAGGAGTAAAATATTCCGGTTTTCTTCTCTTTTAAAAAAGCTTCTAAATTTTAATATCCATCAGCGGTGGCTTAAATCAATCAAATGATTTATTCTTTGATCTCTTTTAAGAAATTCACTGGCAAAAAAAACAACAACACACATATACAAACAGAGAGAGGATAGTGCCAGTCAGAGTCAGTACCAGTTGTCAGAGGTCTCTTAGGACCATAGTTCAGATACCTGTAGCCAAGACGAGTGCAAGAATGCCCCCCTCTCACCATCTTTCATTCACCTACATCAGACTCTCTAACCTCAACAGACAGACTGTATTTGAAGAAGCGCCTGATAGACTAAGCCTATCACCTAATCCTCTCTATCCCATTATCTAGTCTCTGGAACAATCCCTTGTTTGGGCGCCATATAACACCTCCTTTCCTAATCTCCATTGTCCCCTTTCTAACTGTTATCAAACACTGCCACACCCCAGTGCCCCCTATTGGTCCTAATCTGGTTCCTTCAATGCATGGCAGGCCTAAGATGGCACCTACTCTATCCCCAAGGAACCAAATTAAATACCGGTAAAAGGGATTCCACGCCACTTTGTAATCTTATTGATGTGTAATATGGGAGGTTTTTTTTTTTTTTTAATCAATCAATAAATTGATCCTAGTCTATGCTTGCCAGCCCTGTGTGATATGCTCTGACTCATGTCAGTAAGAAGAACTGGAAGGTTCAGGATTCAAATCCTATCTCCAACAGAAAACCAGCTCTGTTGACTGCTCATGCAAAATTTATGGCATGCTTGGACTACCTTCAGCAATGAGATACTTTCCAATCTTTAGAAAAGGTTTTTTTCATGAAGACAGGGTGAACAGGTCTACAATGTTCAGTTCCATGCAAAAGTGGGAATGTACTAGGAACATCTCTGACTCATTATCTGTCTGTGCAGACAGCCATGTGTCCAGACTCAATAGCACACCCATGTTCGGCAATGGTCACCAGACCAAGTAAGCCCGACAGTCGCCCGTTGGATCTTGGGGTAATTGAATATGTTCACAGAGATTATTTCAAAACTGACCAATACTGATCAATGGGATACATAATATAACTCAAACATTGAGGAGGCGCAATGGCTCACACATATTCATATTCATGGGTTCATATTTGGTACTGGTAAGAAGAGAGCCTGGAATATACTGACAAAAAGCAAATAAGTAAAAAGAAAAAATGTTACTTTGGTAGTATTTCACAATGATGAACCTTCGACATGCTCAATCAATTTTCAATCAATCAGCCCACAGAAAGCAGACCAATATAGGATATATAAAGCATTCCTTTAGACCCATTGCATCAATTACCACGTCTGCTTCGCTGTGGTTATACAGTCGCCAGTTGGTGAAGCTTATCCCAAGGAGATATTCTGATACACTGACCTAAGAATTTGATGAGCTATTGTTAAGCATTTAAGCATAACAGATTTCAAGAAAGAAAGAAAAGCAAAACATTATAAGAAAACATTTCCTCAGACGGAATGTAGAAAGCAAGAAAAAGGACATTCATTGTATCTTCGGATAGCCATGGGTTTTTCTTTATTCAGCACTGATACTGATAGGGCGGTAATATGCTTTCATGGTCAATGAATCTAGTCACTACAAAGGGCACATCCAGGTGATGAAGTCAACTGCCAAGAAAGTGCTTTGTTTTGGGGACATCCTAGTATACCAACAACCCAACAGACTTACAATATAGGCCGAATGAACCCTAAGAAATTTGTCAGAAGGCCCATGAGAATGACACATCTGATCTGTGAGCTGTCGGTCTCTTGAAACCCAAGATAATTTTCAGAAGGTGTTCTCATACGTTATCAGTCTCATGATAATAACAATAATAATTACAAGTTTGTTTACACAGGGAAGCTTCATCAGCATCAATGCTGTACGTCCTGAGGGTCCTGCAATTATTATTACCCCATCAAATTGCCAGGTACCCATTTACACCTGGGTGGAGAGTGGCAAATGAGGATTAATGTGTTGCCAAAGGACATTACATAGTGCCAGACTAGCAATTATTCCAATGACTTATTAAAAAGGATACCTCTTATCAAAATACAACAGGATGTTTACATTGGGATGTATAATGTGGCTACATGTAGGTGCAACATAATCTCAGATTATGACTAATCCTGGATTATGTACCATAGAAGGGTGGAATCAGCTGGATTAACGCCTCCCCAAATCCAATAACGATGCAATTTTTTACTAGGTCATGTGTCTAAACATAGTACATACTGGCCATTAATAATTCATCTTACATAATCGGTCAGGTCAGATAAAAGGCTTCTGACATTTCTGTTCAGGGAGGGAGGGAAGGAGGGGTGGGGGAGGAGAGGAACGTACAAAACAATTCTCAAGAACCTCTTTCAAACTATGTATGAACATACATGTACATCTGACAGGTATCCACAAATTACAGGAACTTTAATCCGATTGTGAAGTCGCAAAAATGACAGCGATACAATACAAAATTCAATGGCATGTTTGCAAAGTCAATTGATGATGATAGGCAAATTAAGGATCACATTATCTGGGATTAGGCTTAATAGAAGGGTCAGTTAGATTATGTCATCTACTAATCCAATGATGATACATTTTCATCCGGTCACTGGGGAATTGAGTCATATTATCAAGATTTGGAGTATAATATTACATTTCTAATTCTACAACACCTGTAAAAAATGAATTTAATAAAAAAAAGCACCAAAAACCAAACAAAACTTGGACCTGTACTATTACACATGTTCTCACAACAGATTACCAAATTGAAAATTGGCCATAAAATAAGTCAATGAAACCCCATATTATTATTAGTGATGTATATTGTTTAAAATAATGGATTTAGATTCCTTTGTTCATGATTATAGGCAGCGGTTCATTTGAAAATATCTAAAATATGTGGACATATTAGTTACACTATTTATTTCTATTGAACCCATACAAGAAGGACACTGTAATGGTCAATTCCTGACTAGTAAAAATTAAAAATTCAATGACCTGGGAAATATTCAAGGTCTTCTAAAATGGATATTTCATTCCATAACAAATAAATATTTACATAAAAAACAAACTTTCGAAACAATACCATACAAGTAAACATCACCAGAAACAGCTTGAATAAGTTTTTTAATAATTTTAGTATCCAAAAGATAGATTTTGATACCTATGCTAACCAGATATTTAAGGTACTTGATGATTTTGATTTTGGTTTGAGAAGCTGATATCGGACTAATGTGGTACTTCGTTTCAAAATTCAATAACACATTATTTGTCTGGTATTCAGACCCTTCCGCCTAACCAGCAAAAGGTTTTGTCAACAATAAGAACAAAACAACAAGTTATGGAATGCAGCACATGCAGAGATTCTTATTGTGATAAGACCAAGGATTTTGATAACGAAGAAATCAAACAAAAGCCATTTTCTTGGCGACAATCCCTAACTTTTCATCACCATATCTCTCCCATGACGAAATGATTAATGATCACATCTTTACAATAACCCTTGATATTCATAGCCCAACCCATTTCTTTTCATATCAGATTGTAATTGACATTTGCGTCACTACTCACAAATAAAATGCCAAAATCGTATGCCTATATATTTTTACCCTTCACGTCTGTTAACAGATTGCCTTGTTGACCTATACCTCAGTACAACAAACAAAATGAAACAAGCATTAATTGATACCTACAAAAAGAAACAATTTGCAAATATTTGAGTGGTCTTATCAAGTAAAAAAAAAAATGCACATTTCTACAATCTATTGAACAAATGATACACATCTCCAGTCTCTGTTTCATGCCTTACCACACATCATAACTTCAGCAAAAGGGGCATTTTATACACTGCAAGCAAAAACTATCGTTTTTTTACATTTCAGAGTTTTGTAGGAAGTTGCTAGGCAACTATCCATTAAAACAGATAAACACCACAAAAAACCTGAATAAAAAAAACCCACCTCTGGAGTGTGTTTTTTTTTTTTAGACACCAGTCAAAACTCGACCAGTTTTGGCAATGTAAATGCCCTCACTTTAACTACCAGTGAATTATTCCGGTGGTTTGCATGTGACTCTCCTCGCTTCAAAATGATGGAAAGTAAACTGCCTAAACTATTTCTTGGTGACTTAAAATTAACTATTGCTTCCATTTGCTGTAACCCCTCTCCCCCAACTTTCACTAAAGCCACATCTGAAACTTGTCTTTACACTTGACCTATAACCTGTATCCTTTCCATGAACCCAATATATCCTAGCCTTCATCATAGTTCAAGCTGATTAAACTTGCTCTAAACAATGCTAAGATCTTACTATGAAATCAATACTGCTTGTCAACAAACAGATTTGTGAGTATATCAACACACCTGCTATGGTTGTAACCTAAATGTTACCTGTAAAGAAAGTGTACCTCTTTGCTTCTGGTATTACCCCTCCTTTATTACACTTAATAAGAGAACTTTAGATTTGACATCGACTTCTTTGCTTGGGTTACATGAAGAATTCATATACCCCTCCCCTCTCCAATCCCAATCCCTCATCATCTACATAACGCATACCAGTATTACTCTTATCTTTATATTGACAGGTGTGTATCGTATCATACTCATTTTTTGTTGCTACAACTATTGGTGTTCCTGTTACTAAGTCAAAGGGACCTTACAATGGCAGATATGTAACAACAAAAATTGAACATTATTGGGGCATGATGGAAGACAACATCTAAATTAAAAGCTAAAAGGGCCTTAACTCTGTGTAAAGGAGACAATACGTATGTTCTGTCATTGTTTTTCGTTACAAACAACATCGCAAAAAGATACAGAAGTACATGTACTAATATGAGTATGAAAATAACTACCGGTACCCCTGATCAAACTTTCCTCTCTCGTAAACTCAATCTGCACTCTCTCTCCCACTATCTGAAGCATTTCTTCATTTCTCCATCAATCTAGCACGTATGTTGTATCTCTCATCACCACGGGATTGTATGTGGTGTTACAGACAAGCTTGAACATAAGCTGACCTACATAAATGATGTGTCAAGGTATGACACAAGCTTGGTGTTTAATAAGATGAGTTCACTGGGTTCAAGTAAACTTGTGGAGAACACCTGATAAACACTAGGCCCCATTCACACACAAGCCTGGTGTTGAATAAGATGAGTTCACTGGGTTCAAGTAAACTTGTGGAGAACACCCGATAAACACTAGGCCCCATTCACACACAAGCTTGGTGTTGAATAAGATGAGTTCACTGGGTTCAAGTAAACTTGTGGAGAACACCCGATAAACACTAGGCCCCATTCACACACAAGCTTGGTGTTGAATAAGATGAGTTCACTGGGTTCAAGTAAACTCGTGGAGAACACCCGATATACTAGGCCCCATTCACACACAAGCCTGGTGTTGAATAAGATGAGTTCACTGGGTTCAAGTTAACTTGTGGAGAACACCCGATAAACACTAGGCCCCATTCACACACAAGCCTGGTGTTGAATAAGATGAGTTCACTGGGTTCAAGTTAACTCACAAAGACCTGTGGAAGAACACCTGATAAACACTAGGCCCCATTCACACAAGAAAAAAGTAAAACTTCAATTAAAAATCAAAGGCTACTTATTTTGACTGTTCACACATGGGATAGAAAATCTTATATCAAGTTTTTTTCAATAGAAACATTTTCCAAGCTTTAACTTTGAAGCGTTGTCAACTATAACTACATCAGCACTTCCAAAATGAATTGCTTTTGCCTCTGAATTATAAGAATTTGAAGACATAGACTAGTGATACTCGTCTCGATTCTTAACCAATAACGCCCCTTTCAGACAGAAGTATACTAAGACTATACTAATTCTAATGTTAGAGGAAGCCCATTCATTTGTTGAGCCACTATTACATTTCCCTGGTTGAGCCATTCCATTTCCTTCAATATGAAAATAACATGACACAGGATATCAAATCAGTGTCATTGTCACCGACATTCATAATCCTATTACAAGATCTGCCGTTGTCATTGTCATTTCCAATTCTATTCAATTTATTCTGTATGGCATCAGATGTCTGATAAAAGATTCGCATTTGATATAATGGATAAATGGTTGCAAGAACTAATCGCGTTATTAATGACAAAAATGAAATAAAATCTTAAAAGATCTTTTTTTTCCATATCTGTCTAAAACATCGCTTTGAGTTCCTTTCAATTTGCAAACAAATGCAAAAGTGTTAAAAATACTTATTAATAAATGAAAGGATGTAGCAGGGAAAGGGAGAGGCTCGAAGCAAAGAAAAGCAAGGACTTTGCTTGATTTTACGGGGAAATTACAATATACAAAAATAATGAAAAGGGTGTAACAGGGAAAGGGAAATGGAGAGGCTCGAAGCAAAGAAAAGCAAGGATATTGGTTGATTTTAGGAGGATTTGCATCACTTTCAAGAAAGGAAATTAGTCTGGGTCAATGAGAAGAGAACAAGAGGAGTGCAAACCACAGGAATGGGCTCAGCTTCAAATATCAGATTTGTAATTAAGCAGGGAACTAGAAACTTCCCTGATATTCACCTGTGACTAAATAAGCATTAGCTTTAATATAAAAAACTCTTTCAATCTTGTATTTATTACTTGTTAAAATTTACCAACTATTGGTAATTTGGTAAAAGACACCTGAATATTGAAAATAGAAATTCAATATCTCCAAGTGTAATGAAATGAACAAATCATCTGTTTTAAAGCCATAAGGATGTTACCTCTGTGTAAGATGATTTGTGTTAACTGCTAAATGCCCTTCTGGCTCTAATAAAACAAAATATATATGTACATCTTTGTGATAATGTCAATGAGCTCCTCGAATGTGTCAAATATTTTCTTTTTACATAATTAAAAAAATATATATATATATTTGCTTTCTAGAGGATAAATGAACATCCCTCCCACACAGCACGAAATAGAAATGATTAACAGAACTGGACAACATCAAACATTCAAAATCAGGTCAACTTTGGACATGGAAAATGGGGTCAGAATGACCAAGACCAGGTACAGGGTCATCGACCTCAATCAGTATCAACAAGAAAGGGGTCAGAGTCACCTTAATTTATTGCTTAAAACCATTTTTTACTTCAGTCCTGTTATAAAACTTGATGTTTTATACATATAAGTCTTTTCATGCCTATAATTCGCAACTGAAAAAATAAGTTGGATAACCAATGACTTTTTTTTGGTATTAAACCACACTATTTTGGATGATAAATGTAAAGCTCAGCGTCATCCCAATAACAAATCAAATCTAAGTAGTCCCTCAACTAACAAACCCTACTCCTGATTATTCAACTACATAGAAATTACTTTTCTAAAAGAGATACGGTATCTATTTGAAACTTTGACTGAAAGTGACAACTCTATTCATAAGTTGTAAAATTCTAGGGACATTCTTACACTGCTTTTCAATTAGGCATATGTAATAATTCATCTGATATGTGCGTCATAACATTCCAGAATTTCATGGCACATGTCATGCCTCTTTTACAAACCAAACATCCCATACACCGTCTTCCGATAGTTTGTTCAGAGAAAAATTATGTCTTTTTAAGTAGAAGATTGCGTGTAGGTTCATTTGGAATTGGGTTAGATGAGGGAGTCATAAAGTCACCAGACTTTGCTAAGCAGGCCAAGTCCTGCTCTCAATTCAAATGGGTTTTACGAGAGTCCAGCTTCAAGCCGCCCAATTAACTTGCAATGTCGAAGAGCCAATTCCCAGAGATTTATTGGGACTAGAAATGGTTTTGTCGTGGAGTTGAACTTGATCCAGTACGCCCTAAAAAGCATGCATCATGTACGTGCAAAACGGTACATACGTTGTACTGATCTAGATTCGTTGGTTCTAGTATAGAAAGTGAACTTTCTGGTAGAATTAGATTTAGAGCAATTTTATATATAATTTAAAAATTCAGTTTGGAAAACTGACAAATAAATTATTTGGTGAAAAAGTCGTTTGTAATGTAGAAGAGGACGAAGTTACCTGAATAGACAATCTTGATAACTATAAGTTAAAACAAATCTTCCTATTAATTATCATCTCCATCATAGTAATCATGTTCTTCACTATCATCACCACTGCATTAACCAATCATTCACTTAAAGATAACTAGTACCTCCACCACCACCACCCCCATCACCATCATCATTGTCTTCATCACCATCATTCACCGTCATTATCATCATCATCATCATCATCATCATCATCATTATCCTCCTCTTCATCATCACCACCACCACAATCCTCCTCCTATTCTTCACCACCACCACCACCACCACCACCACCACCACCACCACCACCATCATCATCATCATCATCATCATCACCTCCACCACCATACCCCTCCTATTCTTCATCATCATTACCATCATCATCATCATCATCACATGACTTACCGGTAGTAGAATGAGTGAATCAAAGGAATGTCTTGCAGCACCTCGTAGCTCTTGGCATAGTTCAATAAACTCTTGGTTGTGTTGGCGAAGATAATGTGTAAGTCTAAAGAGAAATATGGAGTGAAATTCAAAGAAATGATAAGGACATATCAATTCAAACAGCTTACAATAAAACCACTTAAAGCAAATGCTATGTTTTGTTTTAACAAGATTTTTAAAGACTTTTTTCTTCTTAAAGGAAATGTTGATGTCTGCAGGTCACTTGATGTCCCTTGAGAGCAAGAGGGGCATTATTGGTTAAGTAATAGAAATATACAATAATGCCCTTCTGGCTCTTAGTCTTAATATATTTAATGCATCATGTACAAATATGGACTGAGGAAAGATATGAAATCCATACAAATACTGACATTGTACTCTATAAGCTAATTGGAACCAGTTGGATTAAAAGCTCCCAGAACTGGATCACCTGGACTTTAATTGTTAATTTTAATTCATATATCTTTCTTTTCCAAGCATCATATCCAGTGTTAATCAACAGATTTCATAAAATTTCACAAATTCCTTCAAATTTTGTTTTGGTTTTGGAACTATCCAAACAGGTGCAGAACACAGATAAAGTAAAAAATATTTGTACATATATACAAGAAAACACAGGGCAAGGGAGTTAATGAATTGAATTATCTGACAGAATACACTGACCATTTCATACATCAACCTGATGAACAAAATTAACAAAATCGACCTTGTTGTATCTTTGTGAATTTGGGTCAAAACGTGTACTCGGTACACTCCAACAATTTCACGGGCAATTCTTATCTCGGTCAAAGTGATATACACGTCTTTCAAACCATCATGTCCTGAGCGTTGGTCTGATATATCTACTTGTTATCATATATTTTTCAGTCGTAACGCAAACTGAAGTCTCCCCATCTTTGGTCAAAGATAAGTCTGTCATCGGTCTGATTAGATGCAAGGCTTGCTGGGGTAAATGACCTGTGCTGGAATGGTCAAGGGATGGTCAACCTTCGCTTTGACCCATGCCCTTCATTCCACGGACACAAGACGTTCGCTTCAAAGGTCATGGAACCTGAACTATATGTGATGTTGATGTGTGCTTGGAACTCATCAACTTACAAAACAACCATTCCTCACATCTGAAATACACGATTTACATTTTACAAACATTACCTCTCCATTAGACTTCATTGGTATAGCTGGCATTGAATTTGGGAGGGGGGAGAAGGAGTGTGAGGGGGAGGGAGGGGGATTCATGTATGTGTGCTGCTGAGATTTGCAAGAATTCATATCTACACTACAGCTCAAATTGATTTTCCATAGTGTGAGTCAATTATCAATTTCCTGCAAAACAAATGTCCGGTTCTGCCTTGTTTTAGCATGACTTTCAAACATCTTCAACTCCTCAGTTTATAAACAAACCCAGATAGAGCAAGGTAAATCTTTCATTAGGACAAGGCATTTCATAAATCATCTCTTCACTTAATGTCATTTTTTCATCTCTCCATAATCAGGGTTTATTTATTGCAACAGACCGGTGAAGTTTAACAGTCTGATGTCAACAACGAACCTCAAATCTTTACAAACAAGTAGCCAAGCCCAATTTTTCTTTCTATCACCTTTTCACCTCTAAAAAATGCAGAGATGCCAAAATAATAGGGTCATCCGTTTGATTGGACGGGCTTGGGAGGATTTTAAACATTTATCTTGTCACATATCAGAAGATGATGGTAGTACATATGAGGAACTTGACATGTTTTCTCTTGAGAGTAAAAAGGCCATCAACTCAATGATTTTTACAAAGAGCTAATGTTCTTCTGGCTCTATACAAACAATATTACAAAACAAACAATTAGAAAAATGTTCAATATGATTAGATTTCCTATCAATTTAATATTCACATAGAAGTACATGTATATAGTCTGTTTGGTGATTAAAATCCCTTTATCTAATTTTGTCTACTCTTATTCATCGTTTCATCTCATATTCCAAGTTCTTCTTTTTTTCTCCTCCTCTTTCCAATCTTCTTCTCATCCCTGTTTCTTTCTTGTCTCAGCTCTTCTTCATCATCAAATCCTTTAACTTCAAATGATGCATGTATGTTTTTCGAAATATAAACAACTTTGCTGAACAAATTGCATTTAGACACATCAAAGATAAGATGCGATTTGACCGAATAGGCCACTCTGCTTCTACTCAAAACCCAAATTTTCATTAATTTTGAAAGAAGCCATAAAGATGGACAGTTCTGTCAAAAGTCATTGTTTCGAAGAATGGAAATATGCGGGAGCGATTACCCTCCAGCAAAAAACATTGAATGGGTGCCAAGATATCGCTTGGATAGAAGTAAGATTAATGTCAAACTTGATATGGAATTCTTTGCAATGATCCAATGGCATCTTTTGTTTGACATTAAAGGTCTATTTAGGTCAAGATTTATGAAACATGAGGAATGCTACTGCTCCGACTAGCTTTTACATTGATACCAAAGCCTTAGTTCAAGAAAAATCAAGTTTTAGAACGAAGAAGTATGAACAAGAATTTTTAAGAATATCCATGCAAAATGTTGAGGGGTAATTTCTAATCTGACACTGAGTTTCCAACTTCCAAAGGGCATTAATTTGTCCAGCTTGTGTAACATTTGCAGTACAGACACTTGAAGCAAGAAGAGACCATAATTAGGTCTTGTGGCCATGGCCAATGGGTTTCCCTTTACTCTTATCCTTAACGCATACACAAATATTCTGCAATATTTTAATTTCTGGAACATTTCATAATGTGAATAAGGAATTTCATCTGTGATCTATCACTGAATCTTCATAAGATACAGAATTTACCTAAGATACAGAAATACAAAATCTTTCTAAAGATATAGAATCTTCCAGAAAATACAAAATTGTCCTAAAGATCCAAAACCTTGCAGAAGATAGAGAACCAACAAGAAACTAAAGAATCATCTTGAATATACAAAATCTTAGGAAGATAATGGAAGCTTCCAAAAAATGCAGAGTCTGTACTGTGGATATAATATTCCTACATTATATAGGCCTATTTCATACATTTTTCTTATTTAGGTCAAGCTTCATGAAATAGAAAGAATGGTGCTGTATCTGTTGGATGTCATCCAAGATTCGAAACCAGAATGTAAATAAGAAATTGTTGTCCTTGGCCTACTAAATAATGATCTTGATATGGTCTGTAGTAGGAAATTGGTTGAACCAGGAGTTGAACTGGAGCAGAAAGAAATAAATGACCACTTCTTTAATCAGATCCATAAATTTGTAGGAAATCACTGTGGATCAAATTTTGGTATGATACCCTGATATGCTTAATATGTTTCTAGTTCTTTTAGTTGTTTTTTTCTCCCTTGTAATGGCTTAAGTAATAACTTTTTCTACATATTTTTTTCTTCTAAATCACCTGTTAGGAGCGAGAAAGGCATTAACTCATAGGGTGGTATTCTCGAAAGCGGACTAACTTTAGTCCATGGTTTAATCCTCCGACTAAGTATGGAATGCCAAGTGTCCATATGAATATATTTTTGAATAATTTAATCTGTCACTAAATTAAAATAAAATGTTTTCATTAAAGAAATATTTTGTAATAACAGTTAATTACAACAATACAACTATGAAATAATTATGTTATCATGGTAATTTAGGGACATTTCAAATTATTCAAAAATATATTCATATGGACACTTGGCATTCCATACTTAATCAGAGGATTAAACCATGGACTAAAGTTAGTCCGCTTTCGAGAATACCAGCCATATACTTTAACACAGATTTAACGCCCTTCTGGCTCTGAACACACGAAATGTGGAACAGCTGCTCATGGCATCCTCTTTCATTGAGTATGTATACCTCCCAAAAATGACTGAAAATGATTTTTTTTTTTTTTTTTGCTCACCGAAAAAATGACTTGTCTATCTCCTGTCCACGTTTTGTATTGTCATCTCTCTTTTTCCTTTCTTTCTTTACATTGCAATTGCTTCTAAAGGCAACTTTTTTTTTTCCTACATTTTCTTTTTTTAAAGGTTCTAAATCGTCTGCTTTGAGTCAGAAGGGCATTAATGACTTAGATCCCGTTCTCATTCACTTAGTTGGAGCGGTCTAACTAAGACCCGTTCCTCAGGAGCTGTTCTTAGGTGAGTGAGAACGGTCAAAGTGGTCCCAGAAGTGGACTTCTGGACGCTCCAGAAGACCACCTCGGGAGGTGGTCTTGAGGAACGGTCTTATAAAGAGCGGTTGGACCGCTCTAACGTGCAATGTGAATGGAAGCATACTTTGAGCGGAAGTGAGCTAGTGACGTTCAGCGAAACATGTAGTACGGTACATACGATTTGTATTCAGCGAAAAATTGACCCTCTGACCTGAGCAGCCATAGCAACAAGACCACTTTGACTCGTGGAGCGGTTTGAGCCATAAAAACTGCTCGGAGTGTGAACTTTCGCAAACCGTTCCTCAAGACCCGTTCCTCTGGAGCGGTCTAACTAAGACCACTTTCAAAGTGAGTGAGAACGGGGTCTAATATAGTTTAAAACAGACCTTCTGGCTTTAAACAGAAAGTGGAAAGGTTGCTCATTACAACAACAACAACAAAGGACTGAAAACAAAATTTTCACTAAAAAAGATCTTTGTGCTCCCATCCCTTTTCTCTTGATTCCTATTTTCTACCAAGGAGATACTTGTTCTAACTTACATCACAAACCTTGCGAGGAAATATTTTAATGACTGCTAGGGCAGACTGGTGGTCTTGAGAAAGCAATCAAGCTCAAACATAGTGGGAGACTAAAGAAATACATTAAACTCATGCTTTGTTTATTTCATGTGATTCTGTCATTTGTTTTCTGAAGATTACTCCACATTGCAATGGCTTGGCAAGGTTTATTAGCTTGATCTTGGACTGCCAACATTTTATAAGTTTATGCCCACATCTGGATCGTATTGAGTGAGAAATGATTCCAAACAGGGATTCATTCTTCCGATTATGTGAAAGGAATTGGTTGGGGTTGGACTTCAAATGTTCAAGAAGTCAAACATAAACTGAAAATAAAATGAAAATAGTTAAAATTTCAAATGATATTGAAAATCATCAAAACTAAAAGAGTCGATAGAAATCTTAAATTGATTTTAGCACATAGTCAAACAGATGCTTAAATATTAAGCAACCATTTCAGAAAAAATATTCAAGCAGGATTGAACAGTCAGCAGTTTTTAGTCATCCTTTTCATAACACTTTGACATAAATCCGTCAGAAAATTATATTTTTACACAACATGACAATATGATGAATGAGATTGAGAGAAATCAGAGTTTAAACAAAATCTAGAAATCCTACAGTGATAATCCTACATTTTTCTGTATACTGCATCTTTCTATATACATATATATAGACTTTATATTTGTGCCAGAACAGCCACTGGCTGGAGCAGATGGAGATGGAGCAGATGTGGAATTAAAATAAAATCGAATGAAAAATAATGTTCCTAAAATTATTTTATGAAACAAGTTTGGACAAACTTGTCTTGGGAGAATTACTCTTTGATGAAATAGAAGGTTTCTCATCTTTTTTGCTTAAAAAACAGAAATACAATATTACAAAGTCATAAATGATAAATGCAAACAGTAGCAAATGTTGCATCCTGGAGAGACAACAAAGCTGGAATTCTGAACATTTGTCCAACATAATTTCTTGTCAGACAGACAAAATACAATTGATGATGTTGGATACTTGTTCGCTCTTCTCTCACACGTTTGGGAACATTGTCAAACGCATATTTCATGTCGTTGAATGGCTGTCAAAGAGGATATTAACACCTGTGCATATGCCAAATATATACCAACAGGGTACACAGCAAATGTTACAAGAGAGATTACTAAGGGGCTTATAAGTATGCAACAGGTATAGACATGAACTTGGAGTGAACTAAACATAGTGATTCATCATGTTCATATTCATACATGAGCCATTATTGGGGCTTGCATCAATTATTATAAATATATTTCAGTGGCATGCCTAGAAAAGTGATAGTGATTGTCACTGCTATATCAACATGTACAATTTACTTTTTTTGTCTGTTTGGAGCGAGAAGGCATTAACTCTGTTTCAAATATTACAAGTTTATTGCCCTTCTGGCTTCAAACAGAATATTACATCGATTGAGGCACTTCACGGTGTTATTAAGCACTAATAGAGTGAGCCGTTGTGCACCATCTCCACTCCCTAGGAACATTCCACATCAATAAGCGTGCAATTAAAGCACTATGATAATATTTTCAGAATGGCTTCCATATATCCTGACTGAATGGTCTCCATATTCTCTCCTGGGTATGGAGTGGCAATATGAATTAAGCTTGATAATGGAAAAGGTTTGATCTACTAGATATAAACCAGGATCATTTAATTCACAGCACAGCAAAAGATAATAAATACTTTAAACAGAGAAGAAAAAAAATACTTCACTTAGTGCCAAAAAGGCATTAACTCGTATCATTTTGGGCAGATTTAATTTAATTGTCCTTCTGTCACTCAAAAGCTAGATTATACAACACCTCTACCAAGAGGGTATTGACAGCTACAGAGGTAACGTAGGCAGAAAGATGGCTGTTGAGTGGCCTCAATCTACTGTACAGACAGACTGCTGCAGTAATGGTAGAAACTGTGGCCCCTTTTCCTGAGATCATCTTGTCATCGCACCCCAGTAAGATGGGACATTTGGTTTCCTGTTATGATGTATGGATGGAGCTTTCACTGATATAACCCCAGATCCATGGCTCTAATATCATTATCCTATAGCTCCTAAGCTAAGGAGCCCCCTTCCTCCCCTCCCCTGAATGCAGACTAAAATCAAGTCTACATGTACATGTGAGTGCATACACTTATTTCTATCATGGGGCTTTACTTAGAGAATGTGATGGAAAAGACATGAAAAAGTTTCAAATAAACAGATTAGCATTTGATATGTTGAAACTTGAAAGCAGATCTTGATTGGGGAGGTTTTCTAGACCTAATGTATACAGTTCAAGCATGGGGGGGGGGGTAGATAGATAGATCATGGACCTACTACGAAGTCCATGGACAGATAGAGATAGAAAGAGAGAGAGAGAGGGGGAGGAAGAAAGAGAAATAATAGGCTACCTTTCAGACCCAATACATTAAGAGAAGAAGATATGAAGTCACAACCTACGCATGCATCCAGATGCCATCAGGAGATGGGCCCCACATGTTAATATTCCTTTTTTCATGGTGATTAGAGAGTGGTTACCAATATTTATCTAAATATCTAATATTTTTGACAGCCTTCTTCTGCTGTAATGTGAACATGCTTCTATTTTTATATGTTGATAATGTTGAAAATAAATCATTAATATTTAGTCATTGAAATAGAACTTTGTTCTGGCTAGCCCGGCCTCATCCAGACCTACAGCATAGGATGAAACCTGAATGGGGGCAGTTAATGTCAAAGCTTTCCTCTTTACAAATCTTCAGAGCTGGCGAATATTTTGCCAGTCATGCCGATCAGATGTTGATTCCCATTCCTTCCCATCAGTAATGAATGATTTCCACTACGGCTCAACCCCAAATAAAAATAATTCCAGTCTCTCTCTCCCACTCAATATTGGCAGTCCAGTTTAGCACGAAAGGCACAAATCGTGTTTGTCACAGGTTTACCCACAAATGTCGCAAATGATTTCTTCCCATCGAAGCTTAGCCGGATCTTGGAGTCTCATTAATATTATAGGAATACGGTTAAGAGTTAGAGTGTTTGAAAACTGCAGTTTCATTCAAGCCCCTGTACAACTATATATACACCATATAAACTCCTAGTTTGGTCTATCACTTGCAGAGCTGATGACTCAAGTACAGCACAGTTGTAGAAATAAATGTTGATTTGGCCTTCAATTACCTAGTACTCTTGTCAAAATATAATGGTATTTATTCATTTGATTATATAAAGTTATTTTTGTTTCATCTGGATGATGGTCTTTAAACCACTTCCAATACTTATTCTCAATATCCAAGAATGAAAATAGATATGACTATAAATCTGATAAATAGTATTAGACGGTAAAATTAGTTTAATACTTTTCAGTGGCTCTTTACAGAAAACAACTTCTTTCTTTGCAATAAATTGATTTACAAATCCTTACAGATTCTCCTTATGAGCTGTAAGCACAAATGTTGGTGTTTTAAGATTCAACAACTGTTATTGTTTGAATTTTCTATATATGATTGGATTTCTTCTATGTGTTTTCTAGATGATATGCTTTAGGTCAAAGCAAACTCAGTTAATGCATCTTGTATTTTGCTCACAATTTATCACATAAATCATTCCAACAAGATCATGTTCAAGCAGCAAGGCATGATAGCTCATAATTCAGAAGTTAAATTCTTGTTATATTGAATAAAATATCGGAACTGTGCACCATCAATCAAGTACTTTAAATGATCTTCTTTCTTTTCACTAAATTGATTTACAAATCCTTACAAATTCTCCTTATGAGTTGTAAGCACAAAAATATGATATGTTGACATTCAACAACTGATAATGGTATGCTAAGATTTTGTTTGAATTCTTCTACAAACTGTTTTCTAGATGATATAGCGCAAACTTGGGGATATCATCTTTTATTTACTCACAAATTATCACATAAATCATTCCAACAAGATCATGTTCCAGCAGCAACATATCAATAGCTCATAATTCAGAAGTTAAATTCTCATTATATTCTACTAAAGATCAGCATCGAAACCATCAATCAAGTACGGTACAATAAATGATCATCTTTCTTTTCACTAAATTGATTTACAAATCCTTACTGATCCTTACGAGTTGTAAGCACAGAATATGATGTGTTGAGATTCAACAACTGAAAATGATACACAAATATTCATTTTAAACCTTCTTTGTGATTTGATTTCTTCTACAAATTGTTTTCTAAATGATATAGCACAAACTTGGGTATATCATCTTTTATTTTACTCACAAATTATCACATAAATCATTCCAACAAGATCATGTTCCAGCAGTAGGCATCAACAGCTCATAATTCAGAGTTAAATTCTCATTATATTCTACTAAAGATCAGCATCTGAACCATCAATCAAGTAAACTGAATGATCAATTTATGAATCTCAACAAACATGATAGGACAATATCAAGACTCTGTTTCACTTACAGGTTGTATTTCTTTCAACACACCTGATAGATCCTCCTTATCTGAGGTGAGTCGGTGGGTGAATCAAAGATTTATGAAGGATAATGGTCCTGAACTTGAAAAGAATGTGTATTTGATGTTCTTAAATGACCTACTTCAATACCTTCATAACAAAAGTAAGAAGACAATACGAATCAACTGTTTTATAGTTGTTATGGCATGGGGTTCATTGACCAGACTCTCAATCAAAATATTCAGCGTTTGAGTCCTTGTTAAATGTCCTAGTTGCCTCTCTCACCCAGGGATAGTGAAGGGATACCAGGGACCCATTTCACAAAGCCCTTTTCAATGACAAATGACAAAAATCAGTGACAAATCTGCTGATAACCAATCAGAAGCAAGGATTTCACTAGCTTTAATATAACAAAACTGTCATTTGTCACTGATGACAAGTTTTGTGAAATGGGGCCCTGGTTGGAAGAAATGTATGTGAATGGTGGCCAGGAATATATCACTGCTTTAATAACAGACATGAAAGCATTATACAGTCCAATAATTCCAATATGATTGTTTTTTTGTTTTTCTTATCATCAGTTGCTATTTGACTGATCAATGTCCAACAAAAGTAGAGTCTTAAGGATCATCATAAATATAATGGAAAAAGTCTACAGATATGGATGGCTCCCCATACTACAAAATAACTTCTTTCTTGTCTGAAAGAAAATTTATGACAAATGATGAAGTTTTTAAACATAAATGGAAGCAATTGTCATCATCATAATACACTCTCTTATTTCCCATTTCTCAACCATATTATTTATTGTGACTTTTCATCACAGCTGAACATTCATCAACAGATCGTTAGTTCAGCGCCAGAATGGTGTTAACTCTCTGTAAACGTATATATATATATATATATATATATAAGTTAATGCCCTTCTGGCTCCAAACATATACAATATAAAGGGAATATTTCTACACAAAGAGAATGTCAGGCCACTTCCTGGTTCATGAATGCTGTTGAAAAATTGTTCTATTCTTGTTGACTGGGCTCGAAAGTGTTTCATATCCAAACAAGCCTTGAGTGATGCTCAGAAGCATCGGAAATGCACAAAAGCGGCGGAAATGCACAAGAATAAAAGAGCTTAGAAAGAACATGAAGTTTGAAAGTCAAGTTTGTTTAAGCCTGGAGTAAAGGAATGTGATGAAAGGTGGTCTTCTACAGGTGTAAATCATGCATGTATGAGCAGCTCAAGAAAACAGGTAAAACAGTCCCCCAATATGCCCTCCTTTCCTACAA
>CP137671.1:32356049-32384243 GCA_037976565.1 Mesocentrotus franciscanus | reverse complement strand
CTAGGAACATTCCACATCAATAAGCGTGCAATTAAAGCACTATGATAATATTTTCAGAATGGCTTCCATATATCCTGACTGAATGGTCTCCATATTCTCTCCTGGGTATGGAGTGGCAATATGAATTAAGCTTGATAATGGAAAGGTTTGATCTACTAGATATAAACCAGGATCATTTAATTCACAGCACAGCAAAAGATAATAAATACTTTAAATAGAGAAGAAAAAAATACTTCACTTAGTGCCAAAAGGCATTAACTCGTATCATTTTGGGCAGATTTAATTTAATTGTCCTTCTGTCACTCAAAAGCTAGATTATACAACACCTCTACCAAGAGGGGTATTGACAGCTACAGAGGTAACGTAGGCAGAAAGATGGCTGTTGAGTGGCCTCAATCTACTGTACAGACAGACTGCTGCAGTAATGGTAGAAACTGTGGCCCCTTTTCCTGAGATCATCTTGTCATCGCACCCCAGTAAGATGGGACATTTGGTTTCCTGTTATGATGTATGGATGGAGCTTTCACTGATATAACCCCAGATCCATGGCTCTAATATCATTATCCTATAGCTCCTAAGCTAAGGAGCCCCCCTTCCCCTCCTCCCCTGAATGCAGACTAAAATCAAGTCTACATGTACATGTGACAGTGCATACACTTATTTCTATCATGGGGCTTTACTTAGAGAATGTGATGGAAAAGACATGAAAAAGTTTCAAATAAACAGATTAGCATTTGATATGTTGAAACTTGAAAGCAGATCTTGATTGGGGAGGTTTTCTAGACCTAATGTATACAGTTCAAGCATGGGGGGTAGATAGATAGATCATGGACCTACTACGAAGTCCATGGACAGATAGAGATAGAAAGAGAGAGAGAGGGGAAGAAAGAGAAATAATAGGCTACCTTTCAGACCCAATACATTAAGAGAAGAAGATATGAAGTCACAACCTACGCATGCATCCAGATGCCATCAGGAGATGGGCCCCACATGTTAATATTCCTTTTTTCACGGTGATTAAGAGTGGTTACCAATATTTATCTAAATATCTAATATTTTTGACAGCCTTCTTCTGCTGTAATGTGAACATGCTTCTATTTTTATATGTTGATAATGTTGAAAATAAATCATTAATATTTAGTCATTGAAATAGAACTTTGTTCTGGCTAGCCCGGCCTCATCCAGACCTACAGCATAGGATGAAACCTGAATGGGGGCAGTTAATGTCGAAGCTTTCCTCTTTACAAATCTTCAGAGCTGGCCGAATATTTTGCCAGTCATGCCGATCAGATGTTGATTCCCATTCCTTCCCATCAGTAATGAATGATTTCCACTACGGCTCAACCCCCAAATAAAAATAATTCCAGTCTCCCTCTCTCTTTCCCACTCAATATTGGCAGTCCAGTTTAGCACGAAAGGGCACAAATCGTGTTTGTCACAGGTTTACCCACAAATGTCGCAAATGATTTCTTCCCATCGAAGCTTAGCCGGATCTTGGAGTCTCATTAATATTATAGGAATACGGTTAAGAGTTAGAGTGTTTGAAAACTGCAGTTTCATTCAAGCCCCTGTACAACTATATATACACCATATAAACTCCTAGTTTGGTCTATCACTTGCAGAGCTGATGACTCAAGTACAGCACAGTTGTAGAAATAAATGTTGATTTGGCCTTCAATTACCTAGTACTCTTGTCAAAATATAATGGTATTTATTTATTTGATTATATAAAGTTATTTTTGTTTCATCTGGATGATGGTCTTTAAACCACTTCCAATACTTATTCTCAATATCCAAGAATGAAAATAGATATGACTATAAATCTGATAAATAGTATTTAGATGGTAAAATTAGTTTTAATACTTTTCAGTGGCTCTTTACAGAAAACAACTTCTTTCTTTGCAATAAATTGATTTACAAATCCTTACAGATTCTCCTTATGAGCTGTAAGCACAAATGTTGGTGTTTTAAGATTCAACAACTGTTATTGATATGCAAAGATTTGTTTTGAATTCTCTATATGATTGGATTTCTTCTATGTGTTTTCTAGATGATATGCTTTAGGTCGAAGCAAACTCAGTTAATGCATATTTTATTTTGCTCACAAGTTATCACATAAATCATTCCAACAAGATCATGTTCCAGCAGCAAGGCATGGATAGCTCATAATTCAGAAGTTAAATTCTTGTTATATTGAATAAAATATCAGAACTGTGCACCATCAATCAAGTACTCTAAATGATCTTCTTTCTTTTCACTAAATTGATTTACAAATCCTTACAAATTCTCCTTATGAGTTGTAAGCACAAAATATGATATGTTAACATTTAACAACTGATAATGGTATGCTAAGATTTTGTTTGAATTCTTCTACAAACTGTTTTCTAGATGATATAGCGCAAACTTGGGGATATCATCTTTTATTTTACTCACAAATTATCACATAAATCATTCCAACGAGATCATTTTCCAGCAGTAGGGTATCAACAGCTCATAATTCAGAAGTTAAATTCTCATTATATTCTACTAAAGATCAGTGTACGAACCATCAATCAAGTAAACTGAATGATCAATTTAGGAATCACAACAAACATGATAGGACAACATCAAGACTCTGTTTCACTTACAGGTTGTATTTCTCTCAACACACCTGATAGATCCTCCTTATCTGAGGTGAGTCGGTGAGATTTATGGAGGATAATGGTCCTGAACTTGAAAAGAATGTGTATTTGATGTTCTTAAATGACCTACTTCAATACCATCATATTAAACGTAAAGTAAGAAGACAATACGAATCAACTGTTTTATAGTTGTTATGGCATGGGGGTTCATTGACCAGACTTTCAATCAAAATATTCAGCTTTTGAGTCCTTTTTTAATGTCCTAGTTGCCTCTCTCCACCCAGGGATAGTGAAGGGACACCAGGGACCCATTTCACAAAGCCATTTTCAAAGACAAATTACAAAAATCAGTGACAAATCTGCTGATAACCAATCAGAAGCAAGGAATTCACTAGCTTTAATATAACAAAAACTGTCATTTGTCACTGATGACAAGTTTTGTGAAATGGGGCCCTGGTTGGAAGAAATGTATGTGAATGGTGGCCAGGAATATATCACTGCTTTAATAACAGACATGTAAGCATTATACAGTCCAATAATTCCAATATGAATGTTACTTTTTGTTTTTCTTATCATCAGTTGTTATTTGACTGATCAATGTCCAACAAAAGTAGAGTCTTAAGGATCATCATAAATATAATGGAAAAAGTTTACAGATATGGATGGCTCCCCCATACTACAAAATGACTTCTTTCTTGTCTGAAAGAAAAGTTTATGACAAATGATGAAGTTTTTAAACATAAATGGAAGCAATTGTCATCATCATAATACACTCTCTTATTTCCCATTTCTCAACCATATTATTTATTGTGACTTTTCATCACAGCTGAACATTCAACAGATCGTTAGTTCAGCGCCAGAATGGTGTTAACTCTCTGTAAACGTATATATATATATATATATATAAGTTAATGCCCTTCTGGCTCCAAACATATACAATATAAAGGGAATATTTCTACACAAAGAGAATGTCAAGCCACTTCCTGGTTCATGAATGCTGTTGAAAAATTGTTCTATTCTTGTTGACTGGGCTCGAAAGTGTTTCATATCCAAACAAGCCTCGAGTGATGCTCAGAAGCATCGGAAATGCACAAAAGCGGCGGAAATGCACAAGAATAAAAGCGGAGCTTAGAAAGAACATGAAGTTTGAAAGTCAAGTTTGTTTAAGCCTGGAGTAAAGGAATGTGATGAAAGGTGGTCTGCTACAGGTGTAAATCATGCATCTATGAGCAGCTCAAGAAAACAGGTAAAACAGTCCCCCAATATGCCCTCCTTTCCTACAAACTGACTTGACTTCTGTGTTGTGATGACCTTTAATGCTTACAAATATGATCATAAAGTTTGACTTGTTTTTTAATTCCTTCTATTAAGATTAAAAGTAACTTTGAGAGGCCTCATAGAAAGACTAATATTTGTCTCAAAATACTTCATTTTGTTTCTGGCCACAAGAATAAAGGTAAGTAATGTAATGATCTTGCTTATCATGGTACACTGAATGAAAATGAAATAAGAAGTCAAAAGATATAACTTTCTTATACTGGTAGTTTGCAAAGAATGGTACCAATACAGTTTTTAAATCTGTCCACAATTTACACAAAGCAACTTTGTTTTTTCCCCACTTTAAATTTATCCTTTTAAGTTCCCCACGGACCTTAAATATTTGCCAATCTGGTATTGGTATAAGTAAGGATCCTACAAGAAATATAAAAATATTCCTATACCATCAAAATTGATTAGTGATCAAGAATTTTGCACTCTGATTTCTATACCTCAATATTTATTGTTTACGAAAGAATAGTAAATATCTTTAAAGTACAAGTCCACTCCAAAAATAACTTTGGTTCAATAGAAGCAGAACAATCAGACAAACTAATCAAAAAAAGTTTGAGCAAAATTGGATAACTAATAAGAAAGTTATGAATTTTTGAAAAAGTATGTAAAACTATAGAACAATGAAAATCACTACACAAATTGCCAATTTGGTTATCAGTTTTTGACGTCATGTCCTCACTATTTATCAATTGCTTTATATAGTTTAATCCCATTAATTTCCCTTTTTATCCCCCAAAACTTGATTTCCCCATGCCTTTGCCCAGATTATATGATTTGTATCATATTGCGTGCATGACATTTCACAAAATCTTTTATGAACTTTGAAGAATTGATACTATTTTCTGGATATTGTATATTCATAATTATTGATTTTTATATAAATAGTTTATCAAAATTCACATTTTTCATGATTTAACTGGAAAAAATTACTCTATATTAGTGCATCCACACAAAAACATATTACTATCAATCTAACTTGGATGCTTGTGTCCAGAAATAAGATTCTTAGGTTGAAAATAGGAAATTGATATTTTCAATATAAAGAAAATAATTAGTGGATAGTGAGGACATGACTTGTTTAGTGATTTTCAAAGTTTTTCATGTCATTAAAAATTCATAACTTTCTTATTAGGTATCCAATTTTTCTCAAACTTTTGTTGATTGGTTTGTCTGATTTTTCTGCTTCTATTGAAAATAAGTTATTTTTGGAGTGGACTTGCCCTTTAAGGTGGACTATCCAGTAGTAGGTCAACATATAGGCCTAAATGTGGAGACCTAGATCTGATGCTCAAAGATTCCTTGTTTAGGTCATCTCTCTATGATTTCATAAATCCTTCTAAGCTTTTCATCGCTACAAGTAAAATACCTCTGCCAATCACGCTCCCTGCATTCTTCTACGATCCTTCTACGATAAGATGGATAAAAAACCCTCATAATTCTTCTGTCAAGACATAAAGTTATAAAGCCTTTACATGTACCAACCACCGACCACCCCACCGCACCCCTCCAGATCAAATTACTCCAAATTCCTTGACACGATTTTAACACAAAACAAGTTCAACTTCTAGACTTCTCTTCACTCTTGTCTAGTTTTCAGATAAAGACATCAAGGGCACCTTGCCGACAAACTTGGGGTTTCAGACGGTGCAGCATGCAGGATTGGGCAGTCGTCATCTTCATCTTTATTTCATTCAGACTGATCATCAAATTGGTTTTGTTAGTCCTAATTGGATAATTTGAGTACGATATTGCTTTGTTCTCCGATCAGAGCGGAAAACAGAGTGATCCATCATCGCGCTCTCAGAGCACGTACCCCCCTGATTCACCTGCTTCATTATGAAACCGGTCCTTTGCACCCCCGGGAGATGAGGAAAGGAGATGCACTCCCAAGACTTTTGAAAAATCGAGATGAGATGTCTGGTCTCCTTTGTCTTTTGATTTTTTTTCCATCTGAGAAAGGGTTTTCCAAATTAAGCTGTATGAAATTGTTTGATTATAGAAAACAGACTGGACCAAGGGATTAGATAATGAGGTCAAATACAAATCCAAACTGTCTACCAATTAATTCTACAAAGGTTTTTGCATGAATCATGCATGTGATGTATGTTTTCTTTTTCTTTCTTTAGTTTGGTTGTTGTTGGTTTTGGGGGTTTTTTTGCATTGGAAATCTAAAACTTTCAGTTATATTTATGTTTACAACTTGTTTGGTGGGGTAGGGGGCGGGGTAAAATGTTCAATCATTTACTTGGAGAAGATGACAGATATCTTTATGAATTGACTAGCCCTATAATATCAGCATAAGATGATCAATTAGAGATAATTATTACTTTGGAAGTTGATATGGCAAAATTGAATGTATGATAGTCATTGTTGCATATTAAGAAGGTTGTTGACCCCAATGATATGTGGTAGTTATAGTGGTGGAGGTGGGAGGGGTGGTAGAGATGGTAAAGTTTTAGTGGTAGAAGAAAGTGGTGGTAGTGGTAGTTGCTTTTTTTAAAGTGTCCAGTTCAAGTCTGTACTTGCAGACTGGATGTTCACAGAAATGACTCAAATGATGATGGTGATGATGGAGATCTTCATGACACATTCATATCCAAGAATGAATTACGTGATCATCATAAGAATATCCCCCAGGTCTCAATCTAGATGATCATGATGGATATGATGATGAAATAGGCCTAATAGCCCCTATACATCACTGTAAGTCATTATAGATGGTATTCGTCTCCATAAATAGACATGTCTAGAAGACCTCATCCGAAGTCCCAGAGTCATACACAGGTAGAGGTAACGGCATGAATGATGGATGATCATCATCATATTAAAGCTCTTTTTATATTCATCGCCAAAGAGGGTTGAATCCAGACTTAGTCAAGAGTTTTAACTACCAACTCGATCCGCACCTCAAATCATGCTACCTTTCATATCCGTAGCAGCTAAAGTGCTTCATAATCATATCTAAATGAAGTATGAGCGTTTGGTTCCATGCTTACACGCAAGGTTATTACGCTTGATATTTCATCTGCTGAAAGCCAGAAGGGCACTAACAATAACAAAATGAAATAGAGTTAACACCCTTCTGGCTCTCAACAGATTATTTCCATGCCCTCTCAGAATTTCCCCACCATTGTGATGGGAAAAGATACAGTGCATCCACAAGGAGCTACCTGATCTACATTGAGTAGTGCAAGAATCAAACACAGAATCCACTTCCGGTCCGGACTCGATCAATTAACCCTCCTCTCGAAGCAGGTGGAGAAGTCCATACTGAATGTGGATTGTGGATCAGAGTGATGCTAGCCGACACCATTCATATTAGCTTATGAGTCTGGACTTAGTCCGGATTCAACCCTCTTCTTCCCCCAATATAAAAGGGGCTCAAGTCCTCCAGGTAAGACGTACGGACACAAATGATGGATGATTGTCGTCATAGAGGGCCAGACCAAGAATGTAAGGTGATAGTCATGTGCATAGCCAGCATTCTCTTGAGTACATTGCCGCTTTTCAAACTCGATGGTCTCCATCAATTTCTCTCTTTAAATCTCATTGAACCTCATGACTGATGTCAATGAATAATGACTGATGCATTCATCTTTTAAATCTAAAGGTTGGTCACGGGTATTTAATTACATTTCAAAGGGTTAAGTAAGAGGTCAATCTACAAATGATTTTGATGCAATAGTGCTCTAAATATAATATACCCTTGTACATTATGATAATGAAAATCAAGAATTTCTGATTCCTTCTTTACATTCAAATCCACTTCAAATAACTGAATAAGGAATTCATATTCTACCTATCTATGACCTTAGCTGAGAGACACAGTAATATATTAAATGCCTTGTGTAAGGAACCTTAGCACTGGGCAAGGGTTTGAGATTCTCCACCATTTCATTGTGAGTTGCAGATTTTCATATTCTAAACGTACTTATGATCATTAGGTACTAAACATCATTATCAGTATCACTCTCATCATTATTTATTTGATTAATTAATTTTGGAGAGACAAATGCAGATGTAATTCCTGGAGTAGTATCACAAACCAATAAATCTTTAAGCACCAATTTTTAACCACTAAACTAGAAATAGACTGCAAATGGTTTTCAATTTCTTGTAGGCATTAAATCCTAATCCAACAAATTACCAATAAATGTAAATGTCATTGGCTGGAATTAAGAGTGTTGAAATATCATGATGAATAGCTCCCCCTAGAGGGTCGCTACTTCACAGCCACAATTAATGTCATTGCTACATCATCTAAAACTACTCAACATCAACCAGGGCTAGTGAACAAGGCTTTTTTAACCACAGGTCAATGGCCTGCGAAGATGGCTTTAGAGGAAATTCCTGGAGCACAAAACTTGAAATAAAAAAGTTACTTCAAGAGAAGGCTGAAATCCTACCGGCAAGTCTTTTGACCAATGACAACTGTTTCTCATGTCAATCCCGAAGAATATTTGGTAATCTTTAAATATATTTATCATCATGATCAAAAGGTCTTTCCAAAGGCCAACGACCTATAGTACAAGTTATCTTTGATAAACAAATGTTTCTAGTTTACAATTGCTGTTGATATGGTTTACTAATTTTTCAAAATTGTATCCCCCAAAAAAAAAAAAAAATCTATTTTGGTTAGAATTAAGGTTATGAAAATGCTTTTTACAGTAAAATGTAGCATAATATGATGCATAAGTTGCATTTTCCACAGCAAAAAATTCACCAATTTGTAATTTGTCAGGGTTGCAGTTTGAGATGCTGTAGTACCTCTGTCTTAATTAGTTTTTCACAGTAAAAATGTTTGGAGTTAATGCAAGCAAGGAGTATGCACCTTGTGCTGCGTTTTTTCTTTCTTGTCCCCTCTTTTCTCTTTAATGAAAATCATTGATAGTGATACTGGCATGTATTAAGTCAGTTCCCGTATTCTTACAGGCAGTACAGGATTGAAATGAAAGACTTACTTCCTGATTTCATTGTAGGTATTATAATACTTTCTGTGTTCCTGCCACAGCTCACGTGAAAAGATGACACCTTTTGAAAGAAAAGTCAAGAATTGAAAGATTATTCTCATTTGTGGAAAACATACAAGATTTGCCAATATTTGCTTAGATAATGATAGTAATTCTTAATCGTGAAAAACATACATGATTTGCCAATATTTGCTTAGATAATAATAGTACCTCTCATTCGTGGAAAACATACATAATTTGCCAATATTTGCTTAGATAATGATAATACTTCTCATTCGTCGAAAACATACATGATTTGCCAATATTTGCTTAGATAATAATAGTACTTTGTTTTAAAGAAGGCATATTGCTCAGCCAATAAAAAATACCCTTTGCCCTTTCAAAAGTATGAGAAGATTACCGGTATTTATTTTGCTTTTATCAATGCTTTATGATTAGAGAAATCCTCAATTAGTAATGAAATGTTATCTTTCATTTCAACTTAATACTTTATAGAAAGTTCACATAGATGTACAGAAGCAAATGTTAAGGTTACTAAATAGGGATATAGTTTATTACAAACAATTAACATTAACAGATATTCTGGAAATAAATAATAACTTGTTCTCACCTATAGGTTTGTGCCTAGTATTCCAGCTAGTGACTAACTCCTCTAACTGTATGGGACAAGGAAAATAAAGGGAAGAAAATAAAGGAGGAATATGTCAACAATGATTAGGTAGAACCCTGATAATCTTCATGAGAAATTTACAATATAAATATGCATTTTAATATGATTCAAAACTCACAACTAATCAATATCTGTTTTTTTTTCCATAAACAATCAGTTTCACATACTACCTTCATATGCATTTAAAACTTTAATGACTTCTGTAAGTATGTATTGCAGACTCACAAATCTAATCAAAACAGATAAATACTTATATATTCTTGTATCATACGTAAACAAAGCCATACAATATTATCATTATCTATATCAGGCTGACTAACGAAATAACAAAATTTGACTTTTGATTTTCGATAATCAAGCAATATTGTATCCACAGTTGAAGTTCCCTGATGACAGAGCAATACGAAAACAGTATTGATCTGTCAATCCGGGTACTGCGCTAAAGATATTAAATACATTGATTTATTGTACCACTTGGAAGCCTTATATAGATAATAATTTCTATTATACAACTCACTCCCAGATCCTAATCAAATGATTGGTCATGCGCGGTCACGTGTGATTCATTTACTGAGACTATCACACGTTTTTTCATGAAAAAGCGTGCAATATTTTCCATACTATCACATGTTTTTTTAGTGCATGTACATGATGCACAATAGTGCGCATAGAGGTGAGAACGCTTAATATTGTGTGTGCATGGGCCTATTCTTGCGCAGCACTGTGCGTAAATGGGTATAGAGGTAAGTGCGCTTACTATAGCTACCGTAAATATGTGTGCGCACTAAATTAAGCTTTATTAAACTTGAGATTTATTTGTCAGCCATACTGTCACGAAACAATCTTGATTGATTTCTTTTTACATCAAATAACAAGGATCTAGGAGTTTTGTAGTATAAAACAAATGATGCATGTTTTCATTCGTTCATTATACGATCTATCCGCCCTCGTTAAGGCTGTGTGTATCTATCGCACTCAACCTAACGGCTTCGTGCAATAGATACACACAGCCTCACCTCGAGTGCGGATAGATCGTATAATGAACTCATGCGCATGCATCATTTGTATAATATTACTCAACACAGTGTAGTATGTCTTGAAAAGCGGCATTAACATTTCAGGCTACTATTTGGTAGCCTGGACTTCCTTTTTTTTCCAACCCTAAATCATTGATTTATGCTGCTATTTCAAGACTATATTCTCCTTTTTTGCTACATTTTTTTCATCTATTCATTTCATTTGAATTTGGAGACAAATTAATGGAGTTATACACGGGCATTGGACTCTTATGGAGTAAACAAAAAAATTGTGGATATTTGTAAGAAATTCCTCAAGGTTACACTTGTTGAGTATGGTAACCTAAGCATGCCTACATTTGGAAGCTGTCATCGTGTACAATATTAGATGTAATGTGAAGCTTCGTGGAATGCGTTTTAGGTATTCCTGCAGTTCAACTCAACTGGCCCATTTTACAAATGTTTACTCCTTCAAATCCCTACATCTGTAAGTGGTTGACTTTTGTGCTGGGAGCTCTACAGGTTTCTCTCTTGTTTCCTTTCTTTCTCTCACTCCTTTTCTTTCTGTTCTTCTCATAATTGTCATTCATTGGTTCTTTTTTTTTTCTTCATTCTATATACCACTCCATTCCATCCATCGACACCACCAAAACAAGAAAATGGAAGCCTATACAAAAACAGACTCAGGAAACAGTCCAGTTACCCCTCCCCCCTCCCCCTTCCAGATATTTTTTATAAGTCTCTGGTCTTTGGAACCAGAAGGTTAAGAAACAAGTCAGATGCTTGTGACTATTTGCAAGCTAACTTTTAACTTACATTATTTTCTTTTAACATTCAAGCACATAGATATACTATGTAGGTTTCTATGTTTAGAGTATTTCCCTCATATATCCCTGCAGCTGCAATTAAGCCGAGAACATGACCTGATCATGAACCGACTTTGGAAGAAATCACGTCAGGATAAAGTTCACAATCATGCAGCTGCCCATCAGAAGAACATGAACATGCACAACATACGGCACACAAGAGAAATCCAATTCCTGAACAAAAAAATCAGCACATTTGCCACAGATCGAAGTTCAGTATAATGTAAGATAACACTTCATATAACAGGTGTACAACCTTTCTGCAATCAGTTACTGACATTTCATTTGTTTGGCACCAGAAGGTCATTAACTAATATACCCCAACAATGAGGGAATGCCCTTTTAAACTCTAACAGACAACCCATTTATCATTTTCCCCAAAACATTTTCCTGATGTTATCTAGGTTTTATTTTGATCATCTTCTTCCTGTTGATGTCTGAATATTCTGTATTGATATGAGAGAGATACAAAATATGGAATTTCTATTTTAATTAACTTTCAGGAAGTGAATATCCACCCCCTCCAACCCTATCAATGAATTAAGCTAAGACCCCGTTCTCACTCACTTCGTTGGAGCGGTCTAACTAAGACCCGTTCCTCAGGAGCGGTTCTTAGGTGAGTGAGAACGGTCAAAGTGGTCCAGGAAGTGGACTTCTGGACCGCTCCAGAAGACCACCTCGGGAGGTGGTCTTGAGGAACGGTCTTATTAAGAGCGGTTTGGAGCGCTCTAACGTGCGAGTGTGAACGGAAGCGTACTTTGAACGGAAGTGGTCTAGTGACGTTGGGTGCGAAACATGTAGTACCGTACATACGCTTAGTATTCCGCGCGCGAAAAAATTTACCCGCTGACCTGAGCTGCCATAGCAACAAGACCACTTTGACTCGTGGAGCGGTTTGAGCCATAAAAGTGTGAACCCTCGCAAACCGTTCCTCAAGACCCGTTCCTCTGGAGCGGTCTAACTAAGACCACTTTCAAAGTGAGTGAGAACGGGGTCTAACATCCCTTCTCACCATCTCTGCTAAAGAAGTATAGAAACAATGATTGATGACTGATGATACTACCTCTAAATCGATAATTACACTTTATAGTGGTTTCCATTCACCTGTATAACCAACAAAAATTATTCATTTGTTTCATTCATAAAGTTGAAATAGTAACTAAAATTTGTTTCAATTTGACCTCTTCTCTCTCTCTCTCTCTCTCTCTCTCTCTGCATGATCTCTATATCTTAACGCCCATGCCTTATTTCTGCTTCATCTGGTACTTTGTCTAAGCTTTATTACACTTCATTTGCAATCTGTGTCTTACGACACCCTGTGGACTGGTTGTTCCTCCTGACCAATCAAAGATCCATAAATCAATAGGTCAAGGGTCATCAGGGTATATGGGACCAATCAAGCAGTCAGGTGAGTGAACTATAATGACCATTGGGTGAACTTCACTCTACCGTGACCTGGTTAAGTCCATTGAGAGCCATAAGGGCGTTAACTATTACTTGGAAACAGTTAACGCCCTTCTGGGTCTGAACGGAAGACTTGGATGGTGGGAGTCCATGGAGTTTGCAGGCACAAACCCTTGTTAGTCATTATGCTTAATAGTGTCTGCAATTTGAGACTACAATAGTCTCTGTGCTTTAGCCACTCCTGGTACAGCTAGAAACTGCCAGATCTAGGCTCCGTTCAAGGCTTTAGGAATTGTGATAAAGTGTCACATTACAGTCTGTGCTTAGAGACTAGGATCCATGATAGTATTTGTATCAGTTTTAAATGAATCAATGAGAGAAGGACAAAACGATTAAGGAAGGGGTGAGATAACAAGTAAATTAATTGATTATTAAGTGAAGTGTGAATGACTTTTATTTTGGGTTTCACTGCTTTGATGATTAGTATGTTATTCAATATATTATAGACTTCCAAGGCTTGTGACGATGTGTGACTGTAAAGGCAAAGTATAAGGGTATGAGTGTTGCATTTGCAATTAGGATGTGAAAAAAAGATAAGACAGTCCGTTCAGAAAAAGGAAAGCAAAATAAAGCAAGAAATCACTCACATTGAGGATTAAGATGATGACAATAATTATTGTGATGAAGATGACCATTCTATTTTGAATTTCCAGCTTAAAATGGATGCTCACTGCTGTATGTAATATGTATGTAAAAGCCCTTAAATTATATCACTGTCAGTGTCAGTCAGTATTGGTGCTTGCTGATGACTGGAGGAGGGGGTGGGGTGAAGTAACAGGGCCAGGGACAGGTGGTAGTGGTGGTAATGATGGTAGTCAGTGATAGTGATGGTGATTGTGATGGTGTTAGTGGTGGTGGTAGTAGTGTTGCTGGTGGTGAGGGTGAGGATGAAAGAAGTACATGTAGGTGAGGGGAAAGAAATCCTTCACCTGAATTCCTTCTGTCAAATCAAAATGGCTCAATCAACGAAGAAACAAAACAGTCCACAGAAAGTATTACAAAACACTTTCTTTTAAGCCAAGTCAGGTGGGCTTAACCCAATCTCCTTGAACTCTAGATACGCAGGAGCACGTCCTACCCATGACACTGATTTAGGAGTGATTTAAAGGTTACTTTCTAAGACCTCCTAATGCACTTTATTGGCCAAAGATAACTACCAAGTTCATATCTTTCAGATGGGAGGTCGTCTGGTCTATGACGTCAAAAGATGGCCTTTGTTACACCTTGGGGTATCAAGTATAATTTCTTGTTTTGCTTTGTTCTAAAATGTTTTGTAACCTTTGCAGAGATTCAGAGTAGTTGCTTCGAAACCTGAAAACTTATAACCTCCTTTCATAAAACCTCTCAGAATTACCCAGAATGTGCCTACGGTAATCCAAGAATCAAGATTTTTGTTTAATTACACAAAAATCAAGAAATCTTGTCATTTGTTAACTCCTGATGCTGTTTCTTTAGTTTAGATCTTTTTAAAAAATAAAAATGTGGATGGTGGAATGGAGGTCAACTTAGCTTTTGGTATCATCTGTTCGGAGTCGCAAGGGCATTACCTCAATTACTTTAATAATAATAATAATAACAACGTTTCTTATAAAGCGCTTACCACCGAAGTCTCTAAGCGCTATAACACACAGAATAGACTGATAAACAATTACATATTAAACAAAACATAAAAGTGCAAATAAACCTACAAATTACAATACATATGAAATACACATCAATGTGAACAGAGTAAGTTAATCATTAAAAGCAATTTTGAATAAATGTGTCTTGAGAGAAGTTTTGAATTGGTTAATAGTTTGACAGTTTTTTACATTTGAAGGTAGCTTGTTCCAAAGTTCAGCAGAAGCTTTGGAAAAAGAGCGATGGCCATAAGAAAGTGTTGATACAGAAGTATCAACACTTTCTTATGGCCATCGCAGAATCAATGCCCTTTTGGCTCTTAACATACAATACACCGGTATGAGCCTAAAATATATGAAAATCACTAATTATCTTCTATTACGCATTTATTTATTCCAAGAAATTCTCAAGGCACCTCCTTGTATATTAAAAGTAGGCATACACAATCAAACTTATTTTTGACTGGTGCTGAGAAGCATGATTTACAAACAATTTAGACATTTTATTTGGAATTTTAATCCAATATTTTTTTCTTCATTTTTTCATTTTTCATTTTTTTTTTTGGGGGAGGGTGAGAGGAATGTGACCTACAATTTAGGCATGTAGTCAAATTAGAAAGAAATACTGACATCTGATATACTACCATTATTCTACCACCTTGTTATGAATTAGAGGAATCTTCTTGTTTAGAGACCACCGAGTTAACCACTGATTGGTCAAGAATTTGTGGGAGAGGGGAAGGTCATGTAGGAAATAATTACTAAAAACAATGAAGACCCTTTGCAATATAGAAAAGAAAAAGAAAATGATTTTCAATTATCACAATGAGGACCTGAGTTCATCAAACGGGACAGGAAAACATGTATCCAAAACCATGATAAAAAAAATCAATTAAATCAAATTTAAAAAAAATATATATATCAGAAAAAATGAAAGAGGATAGAGTGAAAACACATGTTGCAACCTTTGTTTTACTGTTTACTTTGGCTTTGAGTATGTTGAATGGCAACAACCTTCATGGTGAACATTCTGTATCAGGTTTGTTCCAGGAAGAGAAGATAACCCATTCTCCACAGACTTAGATCCCGTTCTCATTCACTTCATTGGAGCGGTCTAACTAATCCCGTTCCTCAGGAGCGGTTCTTAGGTGAGTGAGAACGGTCAAAGTGGTCCAGGAAGTGGACTTCAGGACCGCTCCAGAAGACAACCTCGGGAGGTGGACTTGAGGAACGGGTCTTATTAAGAGCGGTTTGGAGCGCTCTAACGTGCCAGTGTGAACGGAAGCGTACTTTGAACGGAAGTGAGCTAGTGACGTTCCGCGCGAAACATGTAGTACGGTACATACGCTTAGCATTCCGCAAGCGAAACAATTTACCCGCTGACTTGAGCTGCCATAGCAACAAGACCACTTTGACTCGTGGAGCGGTTTGAGCCATAAAAAACTGCTCGGAGTGTGAACCCTCACAAACCGTTCCTCAAGACCCGTTCCTCTGGAGCAGTCTAACTAAGACCACTTTCGAAGTGAGTGAGAACGGGGTCATACAGGAGAACATTGCCAATCTCTGGATTTGCCACTCAGTACATACAAGGAAAGGGATATTATTCTGAAGTCTTCCATATTCAAATTTATCATCCTTCAGTATCCTTCTTCTTGGAATGTTTACAACCAACACAGAAATCTAAACACAGTCCATCCTCGTCCATCACAATATTTACAAACACAGGGGCTTCCAGAAGGTCTTTCGAGTTGAAAACAAACAAACTTTTCCCTTCCCAGTAGGATACTTTCAAGAGAACCTGTTGGTGGTTGCATGCATCATCTTGATATATGTATTAAACAGAAGACTCCTGAAATTGGAAAGGGATTTTATTGTTAGTTTGTTTTAAACATTATACTGTAGGCCCAAATACACCTGGCACTTTCTGTCAAATTTCTGCAGATTTCATATTTTGTAAACTACCTGTGATCAACGATCAATCAAGAGGATATAAACAGCAGGCAATAGAAATTATTAAAATTATTATCTATATTCTAAATGCCCATAATATATGTATCATGTACTCTCTTAACATTAACACGGTTACAGCAGAACTAATAAAACAATTTCACATCCTCCCCCCCCAAAAAAAAAGAACAACATGTTTTTATATTATCCAGTGTTGTGCACCTTTCATGCTTTTGTCCTAGATTGCATTTTTTTAAACAAAAGTTACCCAGGACTGCAGGCCAATATAATGCCCTCCACCATAGCTATACTGTCATCATATAGGAAAATGTTTCTTCATTTACGTTTCTTTAATACAATTTTCCTTGTCATGTAAACAGGGCCTCATTTTCAACTCCTTGCCTGGAAGAAGGTTGTACACTTGATTTCTAGGAAATTATCCTTTGAAAGACTTCTCCAGGGATGCAGGGATCCTTGGTACATGTATAACTACAAGACGATATCAGGGTGTCTGGTGATAACGATACCATGATTTAAACCCAACAAGTGGTCTGCTGATGTGGTCAAGGTACCAGAACTGCAGAGATGGAATCAAATAATTGATTATGACCCTATATAGCCTGGTGCCTGGGATTTCAGATTTTGGCTGCCTTATATATTCCCACATGAGCAAAATTCAATGTTCCGTTTAAAAAGTCCAACTCCAATGTACATTATAGGCCTTCTAAACTATCATAAACACTGTGTATATTCATGAGCTGTCTGTTTGGAGCCAGAAGGGTGTTAACGCATATACTTTGATACATAGTTCACGTCCTTCTGTCTCCAAACAAGACAAAATGAACTATTGCTGTAGTGTAGAACAGTTCTGAAATACACCTACACTTGTTATAAAAATTGATTTGAATCATAACTTAAGCCTCGCGTTCAGATATTACGCAACATGATGCTGTGAATCCGCGCAGGAGCTTTGTTGCGTGCAAGTTACCATTTATTTACACGTAAAAATACACAGGCGCCTTTTTTTGTGGCAGTTCACAGTTTCTTACCTGAACGAGCCTTTATGATACAGCATTTAGAAACAAAAAATATTATGTGTATGGGGGCTCTTATCTAAAAAAAAAAATTGCCTACATGTTAATTGCTTGACTTAACCAAAAGAGGATCCTAACTAGCAAGTAGCAATCGAATGAGATGAAGATGATGGAAAGAACTGTAGCTGGAATTCAAGAGAGGCTCATTGCAACAATTTCCAGTTTTGTATAAACAGACCAACTGCTACTCAATACACTTTGTTGTATGAAATCACCATAGGCAAAAAACAGTTAGTGTCAAGTCAACTAATTTGGGTGGTATGGTATTACTTAACAAAAGTTAAATGGTGTCTTTAGTAAAACTCATGCAGCTAAGCACTTGAAAAGTTCATATCTATTGGGAAACTCCAAAGAACTATCTCTGAGAAAAGGACATTGTGTCGCCACAGGTCATTTGTCTCACAAGCACCTGAAAAGGTGAGACCGTTACAAACTTGAATAGGTGGACCGTTAGGGGTGCTATTTAATGAAAGTCCACAATGGAGGTGAGCGGGACTCAATGGTCCTAGGTCTAAGACCTGTCTTGGATCTTTCCCACATGGACCAGCATGTGACAAGAGTACAGGCGACAGAGGTCTACAGGTCTTTAGAAATAGAAAGAAAAAGGTGCTTAATCTCACTTTCTTCAGCTTTTAGAAGCAGAAAATCCATATCATCATACAATTTTCAAGTTGAGATCAGCTTTCACTTGTACTAAAGCATTGGCATGTGTTCTTTGGAATATGACAAAGCCAAGAATAAGAAGAGTGCAGAGTGTCTCCAATAGGAGTCCTGTCCCATGGTGGAGGCATATGATAGTCTGAGTATATGTCTGAAGTGGTTTGATGATATCTGACAGAAAATCATTAACTGAAACGTATTTATCTACATATTAGACCCCGTTCTCATTCACTTCGTTGGAGCGGTCTAACTAAGACCCGTTCCTCAGGAGCGGTTCTTAGGTGAGTGAGAACGGTCAAAGTGGTCCAGGAAGTGGACTTCTGGACCGCTCCAGAAGACCACCTCGGGAGGTGGTCTTGCGGAACGGGTCTTATTAAGAGAGGTTTGGAGCGCTCTAACGTGCGAGTGTGAACGGAAGCGTACTTTGAACGGAAGTGAGCTAGTGACGTTCCACGCAAAACATGTAGTACGGTACATACGCTTAGTATTCCGCACGCGAAAAAAATTTACCTGCTGACTTGAGCTGCCATAGCAACAAGACCACTTTGACTCGTGGAGCGGTTTGAGCCATAAAAAACTGCTCGGAGTGTGAACCCTCGCAAACCGTTCCTCAAGACCCGTTCCTCTGGAGCAGTCTAACTAAGACCACTTTCAAAGTGAGTGAGAACGGGGTCTTAGTTTACATGCACATTTTTGTAGGTAAGGAAAGAGACATCAAACTAGACAGATGGTCTGTTCAGAGCGAGAAGGACATACTCTGTGCTAAAGGACGGGGGTTAATGCCCTTCTGGATCCAAACAGATAAAATACATGTGCAACACATTATACTATAGGTCTTCTCCTGAAACACATGCATGTTTCAACCTCTAATCGTTTTAGCAATACATTTTATTGAAACAGAAAATGATTTTCTTGGTTGACAAGATAAAAGATACTCTACATGTTGTCTACTAGTAATTTAAGACCATGCAATTGAGCACCATTTAGGGAACTTAAAAGATGGAGGTTACAGTGGATCAAGAAAGCTGACAACACTACAAGGGATCACACACATTCAGGTCACGACTTTCAAGAATTTGCACTTTTTCATTGATTTTCACTTAAGACTAAACACCCATTTCATTATCATTGCAAGCTAAAAGAACCTCTAGTAATTTGTATTTTGAGATACAAGCAGATATATTGATCACCTTGCATCAAAACGTGACCCCTTTCTGTAATTAGGTACGATGTGTCCACTATCAACACTAAAAAATGACGTAAAATCAATAGGACGGGACCAAGAGGTGGGTGTCACCTTTATCATTAGTGACAAAGAGGATGGCAACGATATTCAGCAAGTGATCAGATCAGTACCAGTTGGAGCTTTAAATACCTGGATTAGGATTATTGTAAGCAAAAGGAAATATGCCAGTAATGCTGGATTCAGAAGCTAGAGTACTTTTGAATACTAAGAATCAATTGGCATGAGTTCAACAAATCTCAACTAATTGGTTCTTCTCAGATACACTTCCTCATTTGTACAAAGGAAAAGGAAAGCGGGAATAAATAATCTTATGATCTTATGTCACTTCTTCATTTGAAAATCCTTTGGGAAATGCTTACTTGGCCAGTTTACAACAGAATTTTCCAGGAGCTAGTTCTATCATGACAAGGATTCAAGGAATAAGGTCTTGATCAATGAAATGGATTAGAGAAAATGTGTACTTTTCTTGGTGTATCTGATTAGTCCAAGATCAAATCGATATCAGTATTCCTATAAAAAAAGGTCATATGTCAGTCACAGTTATTTGTTTATCATGACAAGACTGTTTTCCTTTTTTTATATAGGCCCTACTATATGAATCAACATGGACGTATATGTATAACAATATCAGTTATGCTGTAAGCATGACAACGATTTCAATTCAAAGATATTCATTCATGTGAAATCAAACAATGATAATTTCCAGACAATACATGTATCCATCAAGAGTGAACATTTGAGAGGTCAAAGTTTTACTCTGCATGTAATCTGACCCCACATCATGAACAAAATATATAGATAACTATGGAATATGGATATTGATTGAAATTTCATTTAGCCAATACTGTGCAGGTATAGAAACTCTCATCACACTCCTATAATAGTGTCACGTTCATCACCAACAGGTGCGTGGTATTCTACATGATAACCCTCATGCCATTTTTAACCATCTCATTGCGGAGTTCATGCACACTATGGGCATTCACACTGTAAGAAAAAACACAGGGTTTTTCCATGGTTTTCCCGCATTCCTGAGTTTCGTCATACATGTAAGTTGCTCAACTACCTCTAAACACAACAAAAAACCTGAATCGAAAAAAAAACCCACTTCTAGATTGTGTTTTTTTTAAACGTTGGCTGAAACTCTGCTGGTTTTCAGTGTAAATGCTCACTCTAAAAAAAAGTGGTAAATTATTCCAGTTTTGCTCCTTGCTGCGTGCTATCGCATGCAGAGCAGCGGAAAAGTGGTGCATGCGCACAACTCACACACACACACACAAAAGAATTATCAAACAGCAACTTTTTTAAAAGGTTTTCAAGTAGTGTAATGGTAAATTATAAAACTTTTTTTTTCTCAACTTGGTTTTTTCTGAAATGTAAATGGGCCTACTGACTGGATTTAAAGCTTGATTTGATGTCAGACAGTAAGATAAATAAGAGCCTTGCTCTCTAGAGACCAATCATTACATTATCTGTCATCATCCAAACGATTTCATCTCATTCCTCATCAGCTGGCATCGTGCCAAACATCACTCCTATCATGATCTGGTTACAGGGATGAGAGGAGTGAAAGAGAAGACAGAATAAAACCAAAAACAAGAACTACGCCGAGTTAAAGCTACCAAGGAATAAAGAGAAATACTAGAACTCAAATAAAAAGACCCTATAAAGTAAAACAAAGAACCCTCATGAATTCGTTTTTAAATATATAGGAGGATGAAAGAAAGGCATGTTAATTATTAGAAAACACATGGAAAGATCTAGTTACTTCAGGTAAAAAAATATCACAACAGGCAAAACAAAATATTACAACAGGTTCATTGAGAAATAACCATTGGAATAATACTGAAAACTGAGAAAAACTAAATCAGGGATCACAAACATGCAGAGAGTACCAACAATAGGTGGCGCTGTTCAACATTGAGACACCCTACACATTGCACCAGGAGATTCATAGGTGAATAGAACGTTGTTTATACTTTGAGCACAAGATGGCAGTATTGCAGTATACTTTACATGAAATACAAAGTACTTGCCAGATGAGTATAAATTTATATTATAAGAATAGCACACACAACTTTTGGAAATAACTCTGCATTCTCAGTGTTTGCTCCTAGAGAAAATAGAGTCATCGGCATTAACTGTCTAAAACTATTTGACATATATCGTTTTGTAAGAGCCCTCAAGACTCATTGGCTAGAAATCATAGACCCCTGTTTCACCAAAAATCAAAAACCCATCTTGGGGTGCCCTGAAATAGGCCTTGAATATAGCTGAGCATAAAAAAATATATTTTAGGTGATTGATCTCCATTCAAAATGCACACCGTCCAAAGAAACTATTACACACAGTAAGTCTGTGTTCCGGACTCGTACGTACATATATACAGGAAGTAAATCTTGAAATTAGAAGAAGAAAAAAGAAGTTTTTGGCCCCTTTGACTTTTACACACAGTTCACACTACACTTCACTGATTTATAGATTGAATAATAGGCATTATTATGCGGACTAACTCACCTGTGCTAATAACCGTGTGCTGTAGCGTAGAATAGGCCTGAGATTAGAGAACAACAATCGTTTATGGTGCGATGATAATGAAGGTAGTTGGCTGCAAAGAAGAACAAATGAAAAAAACAAATGGTTAAATGTTAGAAACATGTTTAAAACATTTCAGATCAGGCACATGAAATCTTTATATCTTCAAAGTAACAATGAACATGATATGTTGTCTGTTCAGAAGCTAAAGGGTGTTCACTATAGGCCTGTCTTCATCAGCTCGAGATTGCCAAACAACCCGCTATTTTAACTATCCCGATCGCAAATTATCCAGCTAATTTGCGTCTTCATCAGCCCGCAGTTGCAATTAGCGGGATATTTGGTCGAGATAGTCATCCCAAGATATCTTGGGCTAGTTTGCAAACTATCCCACTATTTGGCAAAATATCTCGCTATTTGTCCGGTGCGTCTTCACCAGCCCGAAGACTCGCACTATGCACGAACGCTGAGCAAAATATCTCGAGCTAATTTCTCAAGCTCAAGATTCATGAAACTCGAGCTGATGTACCTTCAGGCTTATTTCCCAAATCAGAAATAGCGGGCTATTTGGCAATCTCGAGCTGATGAAGACACACCATATGTGTTATATTATTTATGATATACACATGAGTTTATGCCCTTTTGGCACTAGCAGACAATTTGATGCTTACTGGTTTTAATTCGGCCTTTGATATCAGTATGAAATTCAGCACATCAGAGATAACAAACGTTTATCTTTGTTTGTTCAAAAATATCTTTCTTTATCCCATGATTTTTATCATGATTTAATACAGGAGAAAGAGTGAGAAAGAGTGAGAAGGAGGAAGAGAGAAAAGGGAAAATAGGAAGAGAGAGAGGGAGAGAGAGTGAGTGTGGGCAGGGGGAAAAGAGGAGGAGGGAGGAAGAGAAAAAAGGCATATATGCAGGCCTGTATCCCATCTACTATAGAACCAGTTTGCTAACTGATATATTCAATACCTATAGGATTTTCTACAAAAATGAATCAGATACACAAAAGAGGGTGCAGTCTCTATAGCAAAAGACATAGAATTCACAAACCCTCCACATATTGTATGGAGAAGTCACAAGGGGAGGGGATCCAGGATTAATCTAAGGGTGCGTTCAAGCGTCACGTTTTCACCCTAGAAACGCGGTTTTCAAAGACGCTTAGTTTAAAACATGGTTGCGTTTAAGCGATTTTAAGCGAATTTTCGTCGGTCGTAAAAATAAATGTGTTTCAAAACGCAAACATGAAACACTGATAAATATGCGTTTTGTAATGGAATCACGGTCGCTAAAAATTGCTTGAACGCAATGGAGATCTCAATCATGATTCTATGACGTCATTATCGTGGCCTGCTTCCAGTTCAAAACAGCAGCCGACAGTCGACCGTAAAAAAATTCAGAAAGCGCGCGTCAAAGTTGACCTATTCTTCCTGGGTCAAACTGCGCAGTGGCTGGGCTTGAAATGAGCGAGAATCAACGTTGATGGAAAATCGCTTGAACGATCTCCCGCAGTAACCATGTTTTGTAACGGCGTTTTGATTTGTGATTCATGTTTGTGATTCTAGCTTTAAAAAAAATCACTTGAACGCACCCTTATAAGAAGTTAATAAAAATCTGCAAACCTGTATCCCATCTACTATAGAACCAGTTTGTTAACTGATATATTCAATACCTACAGGATTTTCTATAAAAAGGATCAGACACACAAAAAAGAGCATGCAGTCTGTACAGAAAAAAGACAGAGAATTTACATGTCCATACTCTCCCTATGCTGTATGGAGAAGGGTCACAAGGGTAGGGGATCCAGGATTAAACTCAAAAGAAGCATTAACAAAGCATTCCTATTTCTGCATTTGAAAGGGTATAAGTAGTTATCTACAGGGGGAAGAGCTGGTGTGCCAGCAAATAAACCCGAGTTATGAAAGAAGAGTATTGTTGGTGAATTCCTCCACATTAATATCCTAATTCAGGTTTTTGAGTCATCGAGCTTAGTTTTGGTTTCAGGCAGAGTTAATTTGCTACGCTCCTTGCTGTGACCCACGCTCGTAAATTTGTATTCTGAACAAAAATAGTGGTATTCTGGGAGTAAATGTCACATCTGATATCTGAAAACTATCGTAGAGGAAGGACAACAGACAAAGAAGTCTTTTTGAGTCATTTTGGTAAAAACTTTAACAAGTGGTACGTACTTGACAGTCTAGGAAAGAGACAATATGTCCAGCAAAGTTTGGATGAGACGTGAAAGAATTTTAAGTACTGTAACTAAAACTGCTATAACTTAGACAAACTACGTAAAGTATATGTAATTATGCCCTGCATTCAGTGCATTGCCATATAGCAGACTTTCTAGGATCTAAGAGGAAGAGATCACCAATGTAAGTATATCTGGATTTTTGAAAAAAAAGACAAAAAGAATAAGAAATCTTCACAGTTCCGACAATATCTTCAAGATAATGTCCCTATTAAGATCAAATACGGTACAAAGATTAGAGTACAATAGCAAATTTCCAAATTCCATTGCTTCATTTTTTCATGATTTGTTTAAAGGAAGAACAAAAGCACTTCTTTGAAAGATACATGTCTGTGTACATGTCTTATTATGTATGCTGAAATCCTAACTGTAATTTACTTGAATGATACAACAAACATCAATAACTTATTTCCCATGTTTCCTGGTAAAGCATCAAATACTCATTTCACATTGACTGTAAAATGCAGTATCAATAACTCCTTCAAAAGGTGTCCTGCCAAGTCTCTGCCAATTCTTTCACATGACATGAAGAAAACTGCATGAATTTTGCAATATAAGAAATGAAAAATATAATCTGCCACTTCTAAAGTGACAACAACAGTCCTACACCTCTTACTCCTAAACACCACAACTTGTCACATTGGCCCTTTTGTTAATCTTCAATTGCAAACATTGTACCGATAAATATAATTGACTATAAACCCGCTCCTTTTGATCCATAAATCATTGGATTATGCTCCATTTATTATGGAGATGTTATCGTAGCTCCACTTATGGTAGAGTTATCACATTCCAATCAGAAATGACAGATTGCTGGCACCGTAATGCAATGTTTTCATTTCCCACAAATGCATTATGTACATTTGAAGTACTTCTGATTCTCAGCAGTTATTTTTTTCTGATCAAACTCGGACAAGAAGTGTACGGATGAAAGAGTGTTCTCGTATTAGTTCTAGACCCTTTTTTTTTAAGGTCCTAGAGCGAACAGTTGTGTTTAAAGATATCATCTAAATATTCTGATTCGCGGCAGTCATTTTTTTTTTTGGATTGAATTCGGACAAGAATTGTATAGATGAAATATTTTGCGTGTATTAGTTCAACCTTTTTTAGGTCCTAGAGTTATGAATCTTTTAAAAAGATATAATATATAATTATGTTTTCATGAAGGCTTTCTGTTGAATTCTGTATATATATAGAGAGAGAGACAGAGACTTAGAGTGGACCCAGGAGTAAGCATAATATTATTCTTATAGCCTCTCTTACTGGTTAAATCATTTTCTCCATATTCAATTGTACAGATTAAATTGAGCAAAGAATATAGAGCAATAAAGTATAAACTAATAATAATAATATAGAGTTTTATTAGGTGGATATATCTTGTCTTTTTTATGTGTTTCCATTATTACCCTAGATATTAGCTATCAGTAACACTCGGTTTCATCCTACCTTGTACAGGAGTAAATCCTGCAAGCAACAAGCAAATTAGCCCCTAAACTCTTAAAATGACCCATTTTAGTAAAAAATAATTGCCACTTTAAAACCTCTATCAATGTATTCAATGGGTTTTCTAGTGCATTAAACCATGCAGTAAATTCTTTCTTTTTTTCACTGAATCTTCCCCCAGTCTACACGACCAAGACTTCAGGTAAACTCTTTTTTTTTCATTTTTAAAAAGGGGTGATTGAGTAAAATTAATTTCTCCTCGAAGCAAAGCTGGGATTATTCAAGAAGAATGGAATAAATGGGCTTAATGCTATGAAAATCTCAAACTGAATGATAAGCAGCAATAAAACCAGGGATAATTTTACTATAAAACTACACTGCTATCCTACGGATAATAACGACAATAACAATTACAAAATTGGCCAATAAATATATGAAATGTCAATGAGCTCACCTTAGTTTTTAGGCATAAATGGGCTTAATTGCATGAATATCTCAAACTGAATGATAAGCGGCAATAAAACCCTGGGATAATTTTACTATAAAACTTTGTAATCTTACAATAATAATGACAATAACCATCACAAAATTGGCCAATATTAAATACTAAATTATGGCGAGCTTACCTTAGTGATTCTTCATAGGTATTGAAGTAGCTGCGTAGAAGATCACAGTAATCCCGTTGGGAGATGACAAAGTTGAGGAGGAGAGCTAGACAGCGGTCGGTGGTACCTGGGAGAGAGACATTCATTGTACATCCATGATTACTCCAGAATGTAGGCCTACACATTTATACAGCAATGTTATTATTATTTAACGCAGCAGGGGGCCCGCCCCCCCCCCCACTCAGTGTTATTTAGGGTACGCGTATGCATGTTCCCTCACTTTAAAATCACCCCCTATCTCTGTTGTGTAAAGTCAATACGGGTCGATTTTTTGTGTATATGAGCCAGACTTTGTTGCGTGAAAAGTACCCCTTTACCAGACATTTTGGGAACATGAATGCGGCCCCTCCGACCCCGGAGTGGGGGGGGGGGGGGGGTGTTTCACAAAGACTAAGATCGACTTAAGTTGGAAGTAACTATGGCAGGCCGTTCATGCCAGTGTTTGCTCTCACCATTTACTGGCATTGGTCTCTCAAAGGACGTACAAATCATGGTCACAAATCTACAGAATTTATATTTGTTTAAACTTCATTATTGAAGGAAAAATACTATCTAAAGATCATAATGGTGAGAGCAACCAGTGGCATGAATGGCCTGCCATAGTTAAGTCCAACTTAAAGTCGATCTTAGTCTTTGTGAACCCCCCAGGAGGACAATGACAAGAATATTATTCATGATGACAATGATGAAAAGGATACTGGAAATGGTGGTGATAAAAATAGCAACAACAACAACAATAATGATAAAGGCATTTATATATTCAACAAAGAGGCCATTTTCGTAATGTAACCAAATTTAATGCATACGTCTTTGTGAATTGCCTCAATACGAATTACACGTATTTCATTCATCCGTTATGAATAATTGTATTTCAATATTCGGAATACAAATTGGGCCATGCATTATAAAGCCTCTTGATTGATCATAAGGTTAATATTGAGAGGGTAAGTCTATGGCTCATCGTGTATTGATCAATCATAACTCTTTATAATAAGTGACCCATATACTACCATACACGTTTTTTTGTTTCTTCTACTTAGCAACAACTAATGTATGCAATTCACATTCTGACTATTGAGATACAATTATTCGTAACAGTGGGATGAAATAATTTGTATCGAGGCACTTTACAAAGAAGTACCGGTATGCGTCCAATTTGTTACATTATGAAAATGGCCTAATAAAGCATGCTGATGTGCTCAAATGATTTATATTCTTGAAAGAAATAATGATCAATAGGTGTGTTTTTCGTTTGTTACACAATTTTAACAAGTTCATGGAAAAGCTTTTGAGCATGTACTAAAAAGTGATCAAGTGGCATTAAGCACCTGTTTCATTACATCACTATCCTATTATGATATACCATTTATATTATCATAATAACCATATTTCACAAGCAATAATTATATTTAAAGGTATAGACCAGTTCTGGTCATGCGATTGCATTGTAAAAGAAACGTTGTGGAATCGATCAGAAAAGGTTGATCATCTAGCATATAAGTATTGGTGTGTACTGCAAGATTCTGGAATCATCAAAATGATAAGAAATTTGGCCCAGTCTTGGTAAAGTTACAAGCACTGTACACAGAAAGATGTATATGGGACTACCATATATCTATCCAGTCCGGATAGATATGATAATTTATCAAATATATCAATTAATAGGCGGTTTCCCTGCAAAAATCTGTATCATCAAGTATTAGTAAAAACACATTCTTTCACATGATTGGTAATAAGAGCTTTCATTTCATTTTTTGAGAGGGGGGCGTTTCCAAAACTGGTCTATACC
>CP137671.1:32280579-32356026 GCA_037976565.1 Mesocentrotus franciscanus | reverse complement strand
TTAACAACAACCTACCTTCTATGGGTATTTCTAGCAGTCTCTCCTCAAACTCAATCTCTCTATTCCTGAGTAAAAAAGCCTCAGCATCCTCGTTGAGTAGCGCCCTCGTGGATGCTAGACGGACCCTGCAGTCTGGAAGCTTGTATTCCATGATGGCCGCTGCCAAGAGGTCTCGCACCCGCATGCCGTCCACACACTGCAGCTGTTTCAATAAAACAAAAGGATGAAGTGGAATAAGAACATACAGTTTAATGTATCATCTTGATTTCAACATCAGCAGTTTCCAGATCAAGATTTACAAAGAAGCATCAATATCCTCACTTTCCTTCGAAAACTATCAAATTTTAGTATTACTAAATAAGTACATTGGGTGGTTTTCTCAAAAGCGGACTAACTTTAGTCCATGGTTTAATCCTTCGACTAAGTATGGAATGCCAAGTGTCCATATGAATATATTTAAATAATTTGATATGTCCCTAGATTACCATGATAACATAATTATTCTATAATTATATTGTTCTTTATTAATTATGTTATTACATTTTATTTTAATTTAGTGACAGATTAAGTAATTCAAAAACATATATTAATATGGACACTTGGCATTCCATACTTAGTCGGAGGATTAAACCATGGACTAAAGTAAGTCCGCTTTCGAGAATACCACCCATTTGCTCTTATATAATTATGGTCTGATGAGAGCCATAAGGGAATCAACTCTATGTAAAAGTTTGTGAGTTAAAATCTTTTGGCTCTCAGGAAAACCCCCAACCAAGCTTCAACTCTCCCCCAAATATTCACCCTCCTCCCATGCTCCATAGACCATAGTGAGAAACAAAAGTGCATAATTACATTAGCAAGCACTGGAAGGTCTGACAAGTATACATTTTAGGGACATCAATCTTGAGAAATGCAGTAATAATGGTGTTTTTACAACTAAATTGTGAAGATTGATACCTTATGAGGGTTCAGACGAATAACCTCAGAATTTTCTTCTTTTTTCTTGACTTCACCATTAAGCAATGAGAACAAACTTCAAATCAAAATATTGTCTTAGGTTAAATTTGTCTTGAATTTGCTGTCTAGCATTGAGTACAAATTTCAAGATTAAAATTGCCATTAGGTCAAATACCGTAAAATTTCAACAAAAGTCTCTGAAAGTTCACTTCCTTCCAAAGTTTCTAAGAAGAGCTTTAGAAAGCTAAGGGTGTATAAATACATCCAGTAGAGTAAACATTATCTAAAGGTAAGTAAATCAACTTTGCTGGCACAGAAAGGAGAAAGGAATGCAAGATTCGAGAGCTTTGGTGCCCAACAATATTTGTAAAGTCTTTGATTTTCATATTCACCCCAAGGGCAAGCAGTTACAGATTATTCATACACGCAGAGCAATTAGTGAGATTACAAATTTAATGTTGGGATCATGATCATAATCTCACTTTTTGCGTTTGGTTTGTTTGTTTTACCTGACTGTTAACAAAGAATGTGTACATGCTTGTAAGTAAGCAACCAGGGGACAGACTGCTTTAAGTGGGACTTGGTATTATGTTAATGCCTTACCAAAGCCAAAGGACACTAGCACATCGATTTGCTTTTGAACCCGGGACCTCCCGATTACGAGGCCACTGCTCTACCACTGAGCCATGTGCCTCCATGAGAATAACATAATCTCATGAGATGCTGATCTCAACTCAAATTCAAGGTTAATAAAGGTGTTCATCTGCTTGGGGGACAGAGCCTTTCTTGCAATCATTTGCAATGTACCTTGCGAGCACAAGAAGGTCTGTGGAATTGTGGAAGTGAGATGTAATATATAAGATATATCTTAAATAATGCACACAGTCATGAGAAAAGGAAAGAAGTGTGCTTCAAAACACTTCTTTTCCTTCTTTGTGGATGGACATATAGTCCTATAATGCCACAATTATATTTTCCATCTAATAATGGTTCCTTTTTTCTCCTACTAAAGCATATTTTCAGTGCTTTTCGAAAGTCGGGGGTGCGTCTTATACACGGTTTCGATTTATGCCCCTCCACCTGACACTGTACCTGGCAATGTCCCCCAGCTCAGTCATACCACTCGGAAACTAGAACAACACTACCTGAATGTCCGGATTTCTGTTTGGACTTTCATTTCATTTCATTTCATTATTCTGATAACTTCATTGTTACTATTATGTTTGAAATGTTCATTATTCTGATACTTCATTCAACATTGTTACTATTATTTGTGAAATGTTCATTATTCTGATACTTTATTCAACATTGTTACTATTATTTGTGACATGTTCATTATTGATTATTCTGATAACTTTATTCAACATTGTTACTATTATTTGTGACAAGTTCACTAGCAAAAATTGGTGCCTTCAACTGCACCTCGCAGTAAAATAAAGGTCCTTCCCCACATGGGTTTTTGAACACGGACCTGGCTTGCTGCCTAGCCTTTTGTTGTGCCGCGAGCTCCGTATATGCTAACAAATACAATGACTTTCTATTTTTGTTAACGTAATGATGGATGACTATCCAACATAATCTGTCATTCTATTCACTCAGGCCATTCAAATCTACATCTCAAAAGGCAATACAAAACCATTAAATTGGTTGGTATTTCATAGAAAGTGAAATTGATGAAAACACAAAGGTTGTGGGCCACACCAAACGTAAAGTGAGTGAGGGATTGTCTGTCGCTTGAGCTGGAAAAGAAACACTCTATTTTGCGGTTATCGGAAAGTAAATAAGGTGATTTATCTCACAGTCTAATTCCATAATTCATGAGCATTTACAGGCTCTTTAATATTCGACTCCTGGTTTGAATGAAATGCTTTTTTCCGAAAGCCTAAAGGTATATATACATGTATACATTATACATGAATCCTTGGTACAATGACATATAACCATAATCGTTTAAGTAAAATTGCACAACTTAAAAGTAAAGGAAACTCTAGAAGCTTTTGAATGGATTCATGGTAGAAATTTAAAAAAAAAACGTTTTGAAGGACACGCATTGTATGACAATCCTATGTTCCGAGTTCTGACACTCTTATATTCCTTACATTGGGCCCTTTTTTATAAATAATTCATTAGACTGATGTATAAAAAAAAACAATCCATTCATGAATTATTCATATCAGTCAAATCAGACAAGATTCATGTCTTTAAAGATCTTATACAGCAAGACATCAACAATCTGTGGATTGTAACGAGCACTGGTTAGCACAAAGTGTAACATCTCTCTCTTTTGCCAAGTCTCTGACTTCATGCAAACACCAGATAGCAAGAACAACATGTCTACTACATGTTTAACAGCCTTTTCACACAGGTAATATTCTTTAAAGCTGATAGTTTAAAGCGCTTTAAACTAATCAGCTTTAGATACAACATCATTCACACACAGAAAATTTTGGTGCGGTCGTTCAAGATTCACTGCTCTGTCACTGCTCGTAAATGCGCAATGGCCCTACTGAGCATTTAAAGACAGTGCCCGCCCAGTTTAAACACGTATATCCGTTCACACACAAAATGTCTTGCTCTCTAGATACGGACTTCGTATCTACAGCCTGCTTTGAACGGCGTATGAATCGCGACTTCGTATCTGTCCAAACATCGTATAAATGACGTTCACACAGGGAAAATTTACTTTAAAGCTGTTTAAAGCTGTTCAGTTAAACAGCTTTAAACTAATCAGCTCTAGATACGATGAATTTTAACTGTGTGTGAAAAGGCTGACAATCAGTTAAACCTGACCCTGAGTCTAAGATCACATTTAATAAAGGAAAACTTTAGACCTCAGACTAACTTCATTTGTTAAACCTGTTTTGAACATAAGCTCAAACCAGGCGTCAGGTTTAAATTTTAGTTGAACATGGGCCCATGACTGCAGCGTATTGACTCTAAGGTCACATGACTTCCTTGTCACTTTTCAAGGTTAATTCTTCATCTTTCAAGAGAAGACAAAATCAAGTCAAATATTATTGAGCCAAGATCATGGTTGCTAGTACTTACAGAAGGTCAATACACTATGTACATGTTTATACACATCTGATGATTTACTTTACATGCGGACACTCTACTAAAGTGGTATTTGCATTCAGAGTCGAGCGGAACCAAGGTTTCAATGTTTCATCTTCTTCAGCATACATTTAAGTCAACAGAAGGAGTACTTCAATGTCATCTGTTGTCTATTAAACTGTCAATGAAGTATGAGCACCTGTCAGTTCTGTTGCAGTGGCCACCTCTTTCTTGTGATCATTTCTAAGAACGATCGCAAAGACTTTCGAGAAATCAACCAAAGGGCAATTTAAAAAAATCCTTTTGTACTGCCAGTAAAAAAAATTGTATATTTGCACAGGGCTACTGGAATCGCTTCAGGTTGATGTTTGAAAGTCTTTTTTGGCATAAACGTTTCTCCTATTTAATAGAAAAGTGTGTTGTAGAATATGTTGGCTATGGCTACAGACTACTTTTCATATTTTCTCTGGAGAGGTCTGTATAATCAAGTAATTTTCATCAGGGTGCAGCAATAGCATGTAGCACCATCGGGTGAGGAACATCCTCACTGACTTTCCTCGCTGTAATGCTTTGGGTCAGCTAGGTCCCTGGACTATTTTTACCTACATGTACACCGAAGAGACAGAAATCTTCCCTTATAGCAATCCAGCTAAATTAACCTCTTGGGAGCAATTTCACTATCCTTTCCACCAATTTTCCCACGTGTTTAATTGCAGGTTAGATTCTGAGGCCAAGTAGTAATCAACTGGTTAAGAAGACAGCTCAAAGAACAACATCAACTAGTAATCAAACTGTTGATTATACCAACCGAAATCAATCAGAAGATGTAAGGTGATTCAGTCATGCAAAAATCTTGCTCCCCAGATCTTTACGAAGCACAATAGAGAGAAACAATAAAGGTCTCGGAATTGAAATGCCCGCAAACGGATTAGCATGAATACTTCACAGGCCTTGAATGAAGTACAACCATTTACAGGTAAACATGCCCAAAGACCCAGGAAAATCTCATTACGATTGATTGCTGATAGCAAATACAAAGTAGCATAGACCATTTTTCTTCAAATATTTAGGGAATGCCTTACATTCGTTCAAAGACGATATCAATACATGAACTGTATACAGTATTGAACTTCTGTTATACCCATGTCAAAATGTAAAATAGTAATTTATATAGCCTACAGAAGGCTTGTCTTCATCAGACCGAAGTTGCAAAATAACCCGCCATTTCAGACTCGGGATATTTTCCCGAAGCTCAAAATTGCGTCTTCACCAGACCGATACGCTCATCACAAACGGGCGCAAATTAGCCCGCTATTTCCCAAATAGCGGGTTATTTTGGAAACAAGCCCAAGATTTCTTGGGATATTTTCTCGACCAAATAGCCCGCTAATTGTAACTGCGGGCTGATGAGGACGCAAATTAGCTGGGTAATTTGAGATCGGGCTAGTTAAAATAGCGGGTTATTTTGCAACTTCGGTCTGATGAAGACAGGCCTAGAGAGACCTAAGACTAGTGGTTCAATGCAAGATATGTCATTAGTGTGGCTAATTGTATCCCTTAGGAAACTTGGACAGTTAAACAATAATTCATAATTACCATGCAAACAAGTCTCTCCTAATTAAACATTTGTAGACCAGCATTTTGTTAGTAATAAAATATTGTTTTACATGTGTAGATGCATAATCCAACTACCGGTACGGTAATTAATTATTACCAGTAAATAAAACAGATTCATACAACTGGACATCTCTGAGATTAGTGCCATTTCATATAAATCTTATCACGAAAAAATTTTGATTACACCTCAGCCCCCAAAGGACTGACATCATCCTACATTGTTTGACTGAAATGGGAAAATTTCCTGGGGGGTGTTTCACAAAGATCTTAAGTCGAACTTAACTCTAAGTTGGACTTTAAAATTATGGAGAGCCATTTGTAGCCTTGAAATAAAATATATTCAAAAGCAAAAATTCAAGTATTTTACACTTTTCATAAATTCCACATCAAGCACATGAAATCTCCTTGATAATAGAAAATATGAATAATTTGAATCAACATTTTATGCCTTTTAAAATAACTTTTAAACAATATTTTCATAGATGCTAACGGCTTTCCATAATTTTTAAGTCCAACTTAGAGATAAGTTCAACTTAGGATCTTTGTGAAACACCCCCCTGATGTGATATTGAGCCTAGTATATCATGGTGAGCCTAGTATATCATGGTGTGACTAGTATAACTGCAAAATGAATATGAATAGGCCGATGTGACCATAAAAGAATAGGTGTATGTGCCCATAGACCTTGAAATAATATACCTATATGACCATAAAATAATTTTGATACTGATATGTCAATGTGATCTCATTCCACAGTAACTCCGGGAAGCTCCAACACCGGCGCCGTAGGCGTCGGAGCTTCGGTAAAACTGTAGTGGGGGCTTCTAAAACAGCCGATGGGGTAACATTATTGTTAAATCTGCAATGGTAGTACTTACAATTTTACATCATAGGGTGCACGAATCCTCAGGGCATAACAATGATCACTTGAATTCATAATTTGAAGAAATCTTCGATGGGAAAAAAGGGTTATTCAAAGCCCTACACAAGCGATTCTTCCATGTCGCAGCGTCGATTCAAAATGGCGAAGAGACAGTACGCATGCGCGGCAGAGCCGCAGAAAGTATGAATATTCATGCTATCGAGCGCCGATCGCTCGAAATTGCTGAATATGCACGACTCGAACAAACAGAGCGGTGAATGTAAACAAGCACACGTGTTCTCAACCTCGTGCATATTCAGCGATTTCGCGATCGGCGCCGATAGCATGAATATTCATACTTTCTGCGGCTCTGCGCGCATGCGCACTGTCTCTTCGCCATTTTGAATCGACGCTGCGACATGGAAGAATCGTTGGTGTAGGGCTTTGAATAACCCTTTTTTTCCCATCGAAGATTTCTTCAAATTATGAATTCAAGTGATCATTGTTATGCCCTGAGGATTCGTGCACCCTATGATGTAAAATTGTAAGTACTACCATTGCAGATTTAACAATAATGTTACCCCATCGGCTGTTTTAGAAGCCCCCACTACAGTTTTACCGAAGCTCCGACGCCTACGGCGCCGGTGTTGGAGCTTCCCGGAGTTAATTCCACAGATGACAGACAAGTTAGTCTAACTATAGTTTGTCTGAGTTTTAATTATTCATTGGATGAGGTACATGAAGCAACATTAGGAGAAGACAGATGCAGTCTGGGCTGCTTGTATTATAATAAAGAAGAATAGTGGAATAGCCCTAGGGTATACGGTAATGTCCAATATAATATATGCCTACAATGTCTACGGATGAGCAGCGTAGGTATACAGAAGAGAGGTACAAAAGTTCACACCAGTGGGGTCAGTACAAATCAATACCCACGCTTTGTGCATTCAGGTAAATCAATGGGGTATACACAAGGGTCCCCTAGCTTGCCCCCCTCCATCACAAGCTTCCCCCTACCTCCTGTATACAATGAGTGTATAAAAGCTTGGGGATAGTGGGTGGATGGCAACCCTCCCCCAATCTAAGCGTTCCCCTCCTCTATATCCCCTGTGTAGTGTGTACAAAGGAGTTGATTGCTCACTTGTAGTGGGTGTAAACCTACATGTTTGAAGGAGATATTAATTGTATCATTTGCCCCCTCCCACCTCCCATCATCACAAACTACCCCCCTCCCTTACAACCAATGGAGATGTCAACTGTTCAATAAGAAAGGTTGCTGCCCCTCTCCCTTTGACCCAAGCTCTCCCAATCCCCTTCTTAGTGCATGTACAACCAGTGCATTCACGGGTTGTAGGGGTTAATGCCATATGATAAGAAATCTAGGGAACCTACATGTACATGTACCCTCAATGAAAGTAATATGACTTTTCACTTTTTAATTAATTCTACAGTAAACGTCTAACAACTGAAAGGCCCATGTCTCATGAAAACAACCTACATTTAAGATAACAGCATCTGTTCGGACTTTGGTGGAGCCAAAAGGGCACTATAGCCCACACTCTATCACAGAGTTAACCCCAGACTGGCTCTCGAGAAGTATAGAGTGAACCTTCCATTCAATTTCTTTGTCCTTTACTTCCCATTTCAGTGTGTAGGCCTATGAACATGTTATAACTTCACAAGTTTACAGGCTCAGAAAAAATCAAGCACTTTTGTCCAATTTCTGAATCAAGAATCCAGAGTGCATGGTCTATTGCTGGAGAGGAAAGGGAAGGACATTCTTTGTGCTTTGATACTCCCCTCTTCAAAATACATAATAATGATAATATGTAGACTTATTTCCTAACGTGTCAAGTTCTAGCACATGTGAATGCTGGGCATTTCTGGTAAAGCTCACAGAAATCAAGCACTTTTTCCCACTTTTTGAATCAAGAATCCAGAGTGCATGGTCTATTGCTGCAGAGGAAAGGGAATGACATTCTTTGTGTTTACTCCTCTTCGAAAATACATAATCATTATGTTATTTATGTAGACTTACATGTATTTCCTAACGTGTCAAGTTCTAGCAGGGCATTTCTGGTCAAAGCTCACAGAAATCAAGCACTTTTTCCCACTTTTTGAATCAAGACTCCGGAGTGCATGGTCTATTGCTGGAGAGGAAAGGGAAGGACATTCTTTGTGCTTTGATACTCCCCTCTTCAAAATACATAATAATGATAATATGTAGACTTATTTCCTAACGTGTCAAGTTCTAGCACATGTGAATGCTGGGCATTTCTGGTAAAAGCTCACAGAAATCAAGCACTTTTTCCCACTTTTTGAATCAAGAATCCAGAGTGCATGGTCTATTGCTGCAGAGGAAAGGGAATGACATTCTTTGTGTTTACTCCCCTCTTCGAAAATACATAATCATTATGTTATTTATGTAGACTTACATGTATTTCCTAACGTGTCAAGTTCTAGCAGGGCATTTCTGGTCAAAGCTCACAGAAATCAAGCACTTTTTCCCACTTTTTGAACCAAGATTCCGGAGTGCATGGTCAATTGTTAGAGAGAAGTGGGAATGACTTGTGACAGGTCACACCAAGGGTCTGACCTTTCACACGGTGAGTAGCTGAGGAACTCCACCACTCAAAGTCACCAGGGGCAATACAACACGATGAATGGAAAGGAACAGAAGAAACCTCTGAAGCAAATTCAAGAGTTTCCCTCATAAATATTGCACTGTACATGTATAAGTCTGTTTTATATACACACAAAGCAAACTGATGAAACCCTATGGTGTAACAGTAATTTGTTAGTTTGAAACTTCATTTACATGTTAACTTCAAAATAATGAATATTTGAAAATACAAACAAACAAACATTGGAAAATAAAGCACCCCAACCATTTCCAAAGGGTTGCAGAGAAATCAACAATAACAATGCTGCAATGTCGATTCATCATAGGGTTTATTTTATTTTAAAAATTATTTTGGGGGTACTTTTTCTTTTCATTTTATCCATACCGGCAAACACGTATCTCAATCATGTATCTATTCATAGGCATCATTGGATTCGGTATAAAATTGGAATTATCACAAAAGTTGAAAGAAAACATATATGCTAATTGAGTATTTGATCATTTGCAGGAAAACATATAGAATGTAAATGATTTAAATTCATTACTTTTCAGAAGAACACTAACACTGTAATACAAAGAAGTGTTTCATGATAAACGCTTTAGCTGTCATTTCTTGACAATAAAACGTTGTATGGGCAAACAACAGTCTTGCTAGGTTGAGCAGGACTTCTTCCAAGGTATTTTAATAAGTTCTAATTTGGTTAATCAATGTCGATTCTGAACACTATGAATGGGCCCACCATAGAGCGATAGCCCTCCCTCCCAAGCCTTGTTTGTGGGACCATTATCCCCCGTGTTGGGGGCGAGCTCATTCAGCTGGCTGGAGAACAACTCTTGAGGAAAATCAATTTTTTTCTTCTTCTCTCTCTTTGTTCCAAGACGGTGAAAGCCTGCGTTCCCCGAGGTCTTTAGTTTATAAAGCTTCTTAGCCAGAGCTGTACACACAGGATCTCACTCATCCAGAACTTCAGAGTAGGACTTAAATACCATTTAAATATTCACTGCTGAGAGAATTGGGTCCGGACTTAGTCTGGAGCGCTACTAGCTACATGTACCCACTTGATCGGCACCTTACATCATGGTACCTTCATACAGTTAACCAAATTATTCATACACCTCTGTACCCCTTGTACATTTAAAAAACAGCAAAAACATCAAATTTACAATGGGTATGAATAATTTAGTTGTTAACTGTACATGTCATAATACATATATGTAAAAGTAGGCCTACTTATCATTATCATTATTGGTTTAATAGGTGGGACTAGGTCTTGAGGCTTGCATAAAACATAACTCATTAAGGTGAGTGGCATTTGTGAGTTCTCGAGACAGGGACATGAGGATGATTTAGCAACGAAACTCTCAAACAGCTTCTGTCCATAAAATGAATCCCCTCCCCTCCCCCACTGCCAATTTGGTCAATGAGCTGAAATGCATAGAATTCCTGAAAGGCCTCGCCAAGTCCAGTTTGGCTGAAAACGCAGCCCTCAAAAACATACTTTGATTCTGCAACATACGAGAAAAAAATGTACGTCACATTCTCAAACATGACCAAATAGAGAATGAGGAAGTCACTTTCATCATCAGGCATTCCTGTCACATTCCTTTCAATCACTGATGATTTCCTCTTATCAGACATTCCCTTCCAGAAAAAGGAATTGTATTTAAACAGAGAGTGACTTTGTTTTCGGAAATTCAAATAGAATTCTGGTATAAAATTGAAATAAAAGGCATCCCTGAGAAAGTATAATTTTGTACAGAAAAAAGAGCACTTGTAATGAAATAATTGATATATTCAAACTTGTTAAAGTGACTCGGTAACATTGTTGAAGGTTGATGAAAAAACTGCGTAATTTTTGTATGAAATGTTACTTATTATATTCTTTCTACTGTACAAACCCTATAGCATGCAAAAAATGCTGAAAAAAAATCTAAAATCACAAAGATATTTATGGTTTTCTTTGAAGGCGTCACTGGTCAACACCTTCTAACAGTAAATTCTCCCAACCATTTTTTAATTTTCCCAACCGTATTTCCATGAAAATAAGACATAAGACAGGATTTTAAAAATCTTTCAACACTTAAATGTCTGGAATGATATATAGAGCCGATTCATAGGTTTGTTACGATTTACATTCACCTAAAATGTAATTAAATTGTAATGATATAGTTGGGAGAAATAAGGAATCGATCAGATCAGTTTTTCCCAATTTTTATTGTTGATAATGGTCTGTTTTCACTCAAACTGTCAGATTATCTTTAATTGTACATCTAGCATTGAAGTCACTACCTTAACACCATTTTCTCTCATCTGAACAATGTTACCAAGTCCCTTTAAATACAATTGATGGCTTTCATTTCTCTACTCACATGACATTTTACCTTATATTTATTAAATATCTGTTTGAAAAAGAGTAGTAACTATATACAAATTACAGTAATACAGGATGTATATATGTATTTTTTTCTTACATTATTATGGTGTACATGTAAGTGTTTTAATTCATTTTCATTCCCCCTCCCCTATTTTTTATTGAGGGGGTAGAGCATCGTGATTGATTGGGGTCACTGCCCAGAATATGTTGATCTGCATGTCATCAACAAAGGGAATATAATGTAATTCTTGGATAATAAAATATCCTTTAAAAACTCCTTTTGACAATAATTGCATACATACTTGTACATTGATAGAATTCAATTGTCCATTGTATTGAATATCCATTCAACAATTGAACAAAAATTCTTCGTATAAATTACAATTGCATCCAATGTAATTGAGCAAGTTAGCTATAGTTTCCTTGGTGTGGAATTTTAATCAAAAACCTGAAGAAGAAAAAACAAGGAAATTGGCCCAAAATGAAGTATAAAGAGGATTACAACCAAAGAATGAGTCAATGGATTGTTGAGGCACAGTATCCTCCTAATTAGTAATCTCCTCAAGAATGCTATTACATTAATTGTTATTTCTTGAAAGAATGATACACATACTGTGAGAAGAAAGTGAGAGTGTTGCCAATTTGAATGAGAGAAGTTGATTCCGTCATCTCTATGAGTATGATAGAATGAGTTATACCTCGATGAGCATATGTCTAAAACTAAATATGATGCATGAGGAATACATGTATGTGACTGCCAATAAATACATCTGTACTATTGAAGAGAATTAGAGTGAACATAGAATTTGGAGTATGAAAGAAGTACAACACAGAACTAACATAAGAAAAAATGAAAAATCATAGTGTGTGGAACATAAAAGAACAACACACGAAAGTAGTTCACTATTTTGTATCTTGCCACTGAATGCAACATTCTTTCCAACATATGGTGGTGTCTTTTGGCCAGTCTCGAACGCATGCTCGCGCGCATGTACTATAACCAATGGGCACAGGCTTTAAAAACCGTTCTTTTGTCACAGATATTGGTGTAACTTTGCAATGCTGCAAAATACAAGGCTGGCGCGAGCGGTTTTCTATTGTGTATATTTTTTTCTTGTATTTTCCAGAATATGAGAAAATAATTTTAAGTATTTGCGTCGGACTAGGCCTCAAAAGAAAGATTTTCAAGTGAATTTTGACACCAACCCTTCCATAGCAATGCACGTACTTGCACAATTCGAAGCAGGAAACTAATCGATAACCCCGTGTTTGAGACTCTGTATCCCAGCAACGGATTACCCTACGCATACAGCGTTTTCACTTTCCAGTCCGGAATTTTCCCCTCTCTGTCATATATCAAAATCAAGCTGATTGGTCTAGAAAATTCGTCGGAATCCTTGAAAAAGTATGAAGATTAATCTATTTCATCCAATCACATTTGGTGACAATCCGAGCTCATTAGCATACGACTAGGACTGAGCCTGCACCATTGTCTGACAGGGGGTTTCATTGGCATTGCTTCATTTGTTTATGTCAGCGATGATTACATTGGCTGTATTGTTGAACACTGATGTTCACATTTAAATAAAAAAGAAGAGATGAGATTATTGAACGCTGTTTTATGGAGAAAATTCCCAACTCTACCCAATGCATCTTCAGTCCACACATTACAACTATGTGTTATCCCTCTGTACATTGAGCTTAATCTACCTATATTCGCTAATGGACTGGTCCGCATACTCGCCTTTGCGTGGCCGGCTGTGTGTGCAGTTGGCGCGTAGGGTCATGAATTATTCATGAGACGTACCTGTGCGCGCTGAGCAAAGAAAGACACGCACAGATCCACTTTAGTGGAATTTCGGCCTGAAACTTTTCCATATGAGTTCAACCCTAAAACATGGATTTATCATTGATCTAAATGTTAACATTTTCACTCAACAATACCTTCTTAAATAAATAAACCATATTCAGTATTTTGCTTGAATCCAGGGTTTTTGTTCACCAGTGCATGTTATCTTCAAAATCACATACTTTTCTCACAGTACGATTTCAATCTTTCCACTCCTATTCTAAATGAATGTGCAAACTTAAGAATTGTCAAAATCAAATAGCCCAAAGCCTTTTCTTTCTAACTTTCTTCCGATGGTAAACAGCAAGAAAAATCTGTATGACAAAGGCAGCCAAAAGACTGTCAAAAGGCTACACTGTATATTTACATGTACAATGACAGTCTCCATTCCAGGCTATATGAATTTCTCAAAACACACTTTATAATGAAGATATTTTCAACTAAGCCTGGCAGGAGTAGACTACATGTCCAGCACATGTACGGTATTGTACATACATGTACAACTATACAAGCCTGTACACACGTATACTGTACATGTACATTAAAAGACTTTTCTCTCTCTCTCTCTCTCTCTCTCCCACATCAAGTCGCAGGAATATGGGATAGATGCACTCAGAACTCAATTAAAATTGAGTTATATCCATTGAGAAAGTACAAAAACATCCCCACCGTAGAGCCTGCCAAGCAATATACACGGTTGAAAGAACAAATATACAACGCCTGGTCCATTAAGGTCCAAAATGGCTTCTTTCTATTTTGGGACATCTTCACCAACAACAAAAACAGGCCAGATAAATGTTTACACACTGCCAATGTTTAAGCAAAGCATTTGGCCGACTGCAAGTAAATATAACAAACTCCTTCAAAGCTCCAAGTCAGACTAAGATAAGCTACAAAAATGTATGGCAGGGAAATGGACATTGTAGATTTCAGTCAGTTTTATTTTTACCATCAGAATAAGGAAAATATAAGCTGTCCTGTGTAACATGTAGACTTAGAAACACAAATTGAATGCATACTAGTGTTGTAACATCACGGATATTTCCAATTCCGTTTAACCGCTAGTCAAAACCGGACGGTTTTCGGTTAAACGAAAATTACTCACTTTTGCCAAGGTCGCCGCTGATTGTAAGAATAGTGGTCGGCACTGGGCGGGCGCGGGCCCGACCAGCGCGGGGGATTTTCGCCCACCACTTCTGATGAAAAACACTGCTTTCGACCGGCACTAATTTCACATAAAAACGTAACTATTCGTCAAGAAAAATATTACTTACATTCATATTTCCGTCTTTACTTGTGTTTTATTTGCAATAGTACAAGAATCATGATTTCAATTTGACATAAACTGATTATTTTTAAAGATTTGCCGAGTGTTGTTGTCTAAAGTTGCGATTCATGAAGGCTGCCATATTGAATGTACCGATGTACATGTTATAATACATAGAGATAGCAGCTCAGGCTCGTTCCATTACTGTTCTTATAAATGTTTATTTTCAATAAGTTAAATTTTTTTCTCGTAATTTTCCAGAATAAATAAATTAAAATACTGTAAGATATATTTATTCTATTATTTATATTGTAAAATTTGTCCGAAATTTTTACACTAAAAAAAAAAAAAAATCGGGTAAACGAAACCGTCACATTCAAAACGGATAGTGCCATGGACGGTCGGATACCGGACGGTTAAACGTTTGATCACAGCACTAATGCATACAGTAGTTGTCCTTATAAAATATTGATCAGTGTTGCCCATTTTCATATTTTAATGTGTCACCAATTTTACAAATACACCAAATAAGATTTAAAGGCAAATAATTTGTTTTTGTATGTGTGTTTGGGGGGGGGGGCAAACACATGCATCAATCTCAGGAAGAATTTATGCCAGAGGACACCCTCTGTGCCCCCAATCCACCGCTATGTATTTAGTATCTTAACAAATCAAATGAGGTAGATGTACTCTGAACATCCATCACAAAAACATAGATAGAGCAACATTTCATAATGCTCAATTCATGATCACCCAGCCACAACTCGATTGTTGATGTTGACAACCAACAAAAACATCCTCATTGACATGATACTCACTCTGCTGAGATGCACACAATACACCTGACCCCAGTGACCTACCCAAGTGCAATCAATTAAAATATCTACCAACCAACTACCTAATTACACCTGCCTTGCCTCAGTTTCTATATCAAATGGTCAATTCTATGCCTCAGAATTTGAACCACAAAATAAGAATATTTGATCATTGTGTGAGAACAGAGAGATCCAATTTTGGCTATTAATTAGGGTTCACTTATTCAATTGTAAACAGCGTGTACTTGTTCAGATGCACAGGGTAATATACTATAGCAGATGAGAGGAGAGCCACCCTTGGCCACTGATAGTATTTTATTGGAATAACCTTCTTTTCCTGGAGATTGAATCAAAGTAGGAAAGAGGCCTTACAAGTGAAGAGGACAGACTGGTGTAGTGTACTACATGTAAATGTAAGCTATAAAGTATTAGGTTTCATCAGAAATGTAATCTTAGCATATTTTAGCTCAGATGTAATTAGCATAAAGACATGTAGGCATACAGTAATGAACTATTTTGCAGTTCACACTCTAATGTGTACATGTATGTTACATGCTGATTATAATGTCATCTGCTGAAAGCCAGAAGGGTGTTACATATATTATGTAAGTAATGTTACTCTGATAAATTACATGAGTTTAATAATAACCTTCTGACTCTTCACAAAGCATGCCGAAGACATTAAAGAGGCACTGAATACAGGGTTTCAATAGAAGATACAAATATAACAATAGTGCATAGGCCTACATGTAAATCTATTATAAAACTCTTGTTTGAAGGTTTCAAGCAATAGGGGTGTTCATTGAAAGCTAGAAGGGTGTTAACTCTGTGTTCCACGGTATGAGGTAATATCCTTCTGGCTTCCAGCAGATAATAGGAGAAATTTGTGTTTCTTTTTTGTCATGCCTGTTTGGCCAACACAAAACGACACAAATATCTTTCAGATTGTTCATACTTGTACAAGCACATTGTAGACTTCAAGACATTCAGTGCTCTGCTCACTCTTCTTAATCTTTAATAGCTGACTGATAATAACATGATATGATTGCCATCAACCACTTAGGTCTATTCCAAGTAAAAAATTGCCCTTTTTCTAGTTACACTGTCAACTTAAAATGAATTTATGAACATTTTAGGTCTTCCAGCTTCATATATGAACACTTTTGGAAATGTATGAAACTAAGTTAAGATTTCTTGGACTTCTTTGCTTGAAACTAACATGTACTGTAGGTTGACTTTAGGAAAGAAAAAGGAATCAGTGCAATGATATATGCGAAGGATTCTTTAGTTCATAAAACCACAGACGAAATAATGTCCAATAAAGAGGAATACAGACCTTTATATTCCATTAAACTTTTACATAAAATAAAAGACTAGTTGAAATAAAATAACATTGCAATATCACACACTACTTATCGCTATGAAGCCATCTAACTTCAAAATCCTATAGGAAACTGGGCACAAGAAAGGATGGGTGGGGCGTGAGAAAACCCTAACAGGAGTTCATCCATAAAAGTCTTTTAAAACCCATGTAATAAACAAAAAGCCTTATGCTGCTATTGTAAGAAGTTTGGGAGTAGGCTGGATTTGGGGTTTTGGAATACAAACAGTTTCATGGACCAGTGCATTGAGAGTTTGTCCAATCCTACATGTACGTATATGACCCAGTTCACATATGTACTGCAACACAACTTGCAGTTCTGCAGGCCTACATACACATGGGTCTACACTTGAGGCGTACAAAAAAAGCACTTGATGAAATCATAATGCCTAACTTGGGAGAACACGGTTCACTGAGCCAATTAATTACATGAATGCCTCAAAATGGGATTTTGTCATAATCCTAGGAATACTATTTATATCAAACATTTTTCCCTTTTTTTGTTTGTTTGCTGGTTCACTACGGATATTAAAGCCAATATGGGGAGAATAGCCATTTCATCCCAGGGTGAATGAAGACATACATGGAGGCTTACATACAGCGTAAGCAAGCTACAAATGTACATGTACATATACTGTATGTTTATGCAAGGTTTGTCTCTGATTAATTTTGTGTTATTTGCATTGTAGGGCCTATTTGAAGCCAAGACACTTGAAGTAGCCATCTGTTCTGCTTTATTCATTTTTGTATAATTAAGTAAATTTAGAGGGATCTGCATGTACATGTATAATGTAAACATGTTTACAACCCTAAAGGCTAATGACTATTGGCAGCATAATTACATATATACATGTACACGTACATGTAGAATCCTGCATGTATGAGTATGCCAGGGCTACAGCATATAGCCTGTATCTTGACATGGACATATTGAACAAGTATGTTCATTATTAACAGTGTTATACACAAAAAATCATTTAATAGTTATATATCTTTCTTTTGGCAACAAAAAACTTTGCAAGCATAATGTAAAATGGAGGCCTTTATCACCAAAAAAGATGTACATTACAGTACACAAGTAAAAGTGTTATAAACAAAAAATCATTAAAAAGTTATATATCTTTCTTTTGGCAACGAAAAACTTTGCAAGCATAATGTAAAATGGAGGCCTTTATCACCAAAAAAGATGTACATGTACATTACAGTACACAAGTACAGAGTACATTCTCATAAAATTTACAATGCATACCCGGTACTTGAAACTATCCTACTAAACAGACTTGAAGATGAGCTGGGTGGTCAGAGACTGACAAAGGGGCATTTACACTGTCATCCAAACACGCCAAAAAATGCCAAACCGGAGCCTGACCGCGATGTTTCAGTGATGTTACCAAGGCAACTACCCTTTACCGGCAAAAACATTCCAAACTGAAGTGTGATCTTTTGGCGTGTTTTGGCGTATTTCGCAAGTATAAACGCTCACAGCTGAAACATCGCGAGGTTTGCCACGTGACTTTAGGAGCGTGGCCAGCTTTCGTCCTTGAAGCCTTATTTGCATAAAGTACACTAGTTGTTTACGCTAAACCACTACGAAAGAGTCTCAGCTAAATTGTAAAATCTCGCTTTAGAAACCACCAAATGAAATGATTGAAATGTCAAATGGAAGAAGAAGAGTTGTTCTAACTCATAAATATTGCAAATAGTTGTCAAAACCTGTTTTAATATGCGAAAACTGAGCGAAACATAGCGCAATGTTTTTGTATTATTTTATCTGAAAATATTTCAGTATTTTTCATATTTTCCGTCATTACACCAGATCGATACTTTCGTACGTGATAAATCAAAGTATATCAAAGCTCTCTTCCAAATACCTTCTCATAATTCTATATCCCACGGTTGTTTCGGGAATAAATCGAAGGCAATGTCATCAACGAACCCATGGCGAAACATTCACGGAAGCGGACTCGCTGTATGATCGAGCATTTTCCATTGGGAAGACCGCGCATGCGCATTACCAACCAAAACACGCCAAAACATCGCTGAGCAGCTCAGTCGGTGATGTTTCGGCACAAGTGTAAACGGGTGCATGAAACATCATGATTTTTCAAAATGAGGTATTTGACAGTATAAATGCGCCTAAAGTGAATGGTTTACATTTGTACAGAGCCTTATCTGATCAGTCTGCAATCTTTCAAATCCATGTACATTGCAACTAGCACAGAAATGACAGAATCAGTCTGCGATCTAAAGACTCCCTACATAGGAATGTGGTTGTTTGTTGATGCAGCTCTGATCAGTCTGCAAATTAGAAACTTGACCATCCAAGAGGATGATTCATTCCAACATGTAGGCCTACATGTACACAAATGGTCCACATATTATTTATGAAGATGCACTTTACCTGAAAGAACATACAATGTACATTACTCTATTGAGGGCTCAGTTGCCCAAAAGCCAGAAGGTAAGAATACTGCCCCATCCACAAAATTATTAATAGTAATAATTACATGAATACAAATATATTTCTTATTAAGAAAACAGTGTGAACTGTATTCATGCACCCTAAATTGTGCTACATGTATCATATAAATTCCAGAATGTCATATACTGAAAATGCAGATGTAAGCTTTACAAATGTTATATTCACTGATATTCAGTTTACAATAGTAGTACCGTATATGAAAAACACGAATTCAATCAATTCAACCTTTCAGATGAACTGTGTAATCATAAGGTACAGTATACATGTATGTACAGTACATGTACCTTGTGAGGGAGGGTCTTTTTACAATTAAAATGAAGGGGAGGGGAGACTTTTAGACTTGACTCACAAAGTGCACCTACAAATAGGCTACTTTTTACCACATGCTTTCATCACTTACTATTTTTATCACATACAAAAGAACATTTCTCTCTATTAAAAGCATACAGAATTGATAGGTAGCTATGCAATGGGATGCACATACATGTACATGTTTATCTACACCACGGGCTGTCAACAAGTCTACAAAACCTGGTAAATGGGGTTGTTTTTCAGCTGACATCATTTGAAATTCAATCTCAAGAGAAATAAAATTCAGGCATACCTGGAGCCAACAGTGCGTGACCTCTAAACCCCTGTAGACTACCCTCTTCTCTTGCAGACCCCAAGATTGAGCGAGAATGTGAAAAATAACTGGAAGAAATGATATCTAACTATAGATGTCCATCTCATCTAGCCAAAATTACATATTTCAAACACAGTCATCATACTCAATACTTGTGTAACCAAATCACGGAGATGAAAATGATGACTGCTTCATGGTTCTATTCCCTGAAATCAACAAATTATCGCATTTTCCAGAAATGACTTGAAGTGTGGAATAAAGACCATGTCAAGTTCTTGACCAACTCATCCTCCACAGAGGTTGCACTCTCCAGAGGTCAAAGGTCATCAAGAGATAGACAAATGCAATGGAGAACACCCAGATCTGTATGTACATGTAGCCTAGTAGCCTACTGTACATGTATTCACATTCATTCTCTGTTTCAATTTTTATGTTAGATTTCTTTGAAGAAGAAAAAAATTCATGTACCTGTACATGTATTACAGTCACCATCTATACTTCTCTACATGAAATAAGTTCAATTGCTCAGATGGAGTACTGCTTATTTATCTATATTTTCTGAATATTTCAATTCCTACCTCATTTTATTCTAAATCAATAAAGGCATCCCAGCCATTCCCAGGCCATTTGAGGTGGGCCTTAAAGGCATCGTTTAACAATGTTAAATCTGAGATGCATGGCCCTACATGTTATCAGTGTCTGTGATATGGTGTAATATTGAAGCCCTAAAAAAAATGCTTCAAAATGATCAAGAAGTGCCTCAAAAAAAGTGAAAATCTTTGAGTGACCGGTTTTACCATACTTGTTTTCCCCAATAGACTGTAGTGTTATGAAAACCGTTAGGAAAACGCAAAATTTGGTTTCGATTTCCATCATAAATATCTTGATAATCAGACAGGCGATCGGCTTGTAAAAGTCATGGGGTTCCTGACTGACCTAAAGGTTTATAATTATCATTGCAGCATGAGCTAAATCCAGGATTTCGTTTCAGAATCTGAGACAAAGTTACCAGATCCCTTTAACACTGTGCAGCCTAAATGTATATTGTACAGTTAACAACTGAATTATTCAATACCCTTACCAAGTTTTGTAATTTTTAAGTATGCGAAAAATGTATTTGTTCCGATTTATGCTACTTGGGAATGTGACATATTAAAGTTCACATTCAAAATTATTCAACAAAGGTCCTAATTCAACCAGTCTATTTTCATTCTTGAGTTTAAATACGAGAAACACAAAAACATCAAATTAACAAGGGGTACATGTATGAATAATTTAGTTGTCAACTGTACATGGTAAAAAAGCATAATGGATTTAACTCGATGCGCATGATGACGGTGGATAGATTCGGGTGACAAATTAATCCACATAATAAATTATAGGCTTAATAATAATACCCTTCTGGCTCTGAACAGAAACACTGTATGCAGGATCCATGTACACGGAGGAGAGCTCTTCATTGAGAGCTCTTCATTGAAAGCTTGACTGACAACAGGTGTTTTACGACCCCCAGGAAAGACATTTCTCTGTCAATTCACTCCTCTTCAATGCATTGATCGATGGCACCAGTACATTCCCACAATGACTTAGTGAAATTCTATTATGCCTTTTTTTTCACCTAAAAATATTAAAGCTGAATACTGCTCTGCAGAATGCATCCACTGCATACAGTTACATATACCGTATACTGTACATGTATGTAACTATAAAACAGGCTTGCTATAAAATCATTCTTCTTTAATATTATATCCCTTATCGTAAGATTATTGCATTAGGAGTGTACACAACAAGAAAAAGAATAATTTTACTAGAACAGACGTTTCCTGCCGAATAGTTCATTTTTTATTACTGACGTCACAAATAGTTCACCTTTTCCCAGGAAAAAAGTACCTGTATAGCGCCAGCTAACCATATTTACACCCTTCAATGTTTCATGTGAGCCGTGCAATTTTCTTTTATTTCTCTTTTTAATGTGATGTGAATGTGAGTATGGTACATGTTATTACAGAAGTGTCCAAGGAATGATACAGGTGGAAGGGATATAAAACAAATATACAATGACTCATTCTCGGAACAAGCTAAAACTATTCGCACTCAGGAACATCAATATAATACTATTGATGTTCCTTTGATGCGAATTGTTTTAGCTAGATCCTCAAGTGTCATTGTATATTTGTACATGTATACTATCCAATGTGTAGAGTGGGTCTGTTTGAATGTACAATGTAGGCCTATTTTATTTATATTTGTAAGTTATAATGTATAGCCTAAGTTATCTTGAAGTATGACAGAGAGGGATTTTGCTAAGATTATTCAACTGGTTAATCTGTTCTGCGTTTAAACAAAAATTATTTTATCATGAACTTCTTTTGAACCATCAGGACAATCTTCTGCCTCTCTTCCACAAGTTTCCACCAAAATTTCAACAATAATTTACTAGGCCTGAGTCATTACGTTTTTTTTGCTAAACGTTTAACCGTCAATTTTAAACGGGCGGTTTCGTTTATCCGTTATGAAAATACATGTATTTTTACATGTATGTAAATTCTCAAGTATTAAGTCATTTCGAACAAGACATATCATGTAATCATGTTCATGAAAAGAGGCTTAAAATGGAACTAAAAAACGAGACTTCGTTGCCGATACGGAGGTCTAAAAACAATAATTAATAGCTTGACTTTGTTGCCGATACGGAGGTCTAAAAACAATAATTAATGGCTTGACTTTGTTGCCGATACGGAGATCTCAAAACATTAATTAATGGCGGGATTTGTTGCCGAAACGGAGGTCTACAAACAATAATTATTGGCTTGACTTTGTTGCCGCTACGGAGGTCTAAAACAATAATTATTGGCGGGACTTTGTTGCCGATACGGAGGTCTAAAAACAATAATTAATGGTGGGACTTTGTTTCCGATACGGAGGTCTAAAAACAATAATTAATGGCTTGACTTTGTTGCCGATACGGAGGTCTAAAAACAATAATTATTGAGGGAGTTTGTTGCCGATACGGAGATCTCAAAACAATAATTAATGGCGGGACTTTGTTGCCGATACGGAGGTCTAAAACAATAATTATTGGCTTGACTTTGTTGCCGATACGGAGGTCTAAAAAACAATAATTATTGGAGGGAGTTTGTTGCCGATACGGAGATCTCAAAACAATAATTAATGGCGGGACTTTGTTGCCGATACGGAGGTCTAAAACAATAATTATTGGCTTGACTTTGTAGCCGCTACGGAGGTCTAAAACAATAATTATTGGCGGGACTTTGTTGCCGATACGGAGGTCTAAAAACAATAATTATTGGCTTGACTTTGTTGCCGCTACGGAGGTCTAAAACAATAATTATTGGCGGGACTTTGTTGCCGATACGGAGGTCTAAAAACAATAATTAATGGTGGGCCTTTGTTGCCGATACGGAGGTCTACAAACATTAATTATTGGCGGGACTTTGTTGCCGATACGGAGGTCTAAAAACAATAATTAATGGCTTGACTTTGTTGCCAATACGGAGGTCTAAAACAATAATTATTGGCGGGACTTTGTTGCCGATACGGAGGTCTAAAAACAATAATTAATGGCTTGACTTTGTTGCCGATACGGAGGTCTAAAACAATAATTAATGGCTTGACTTTGTTGCTGATACAGAGGTCTAAAACAATAATTAATGGCTTGACTTTGTTGCCGATACGGCGGTCTAAAAACAATAATTAATGGCGGGACTTTGTTGCCGATACGGAGATCTCAAAACAATAATTAATGGCGGGACTTTGTTGCCGATACGGAGGTCTAAAACAATAATTATTGGCTTGACTTTGTAGCCGCTACGGAGGTCTAAAACAATAATTATTGGCGGGACTTTGTTGCCGATACGGAGGTCTAAAAACAATAATTATTGGCTTGACTTTGTTGCCGCTACGGAGGTCTAAAACAATAATTATTGGCGGGACTTTGTTGCCGATACGGAGGTCTAAAAACAATAATTAATGGTGGGCCTTTGTTGCCGATACGGAGGTCTACAAACATTAATTATTGGCGGGACTTTGTTGCCGATACGGAGGTCTAAAAACAATAATTAATGGCTTGACTTTGTTGCCAATACGGAGGTCTAAAACAATAATTATTGGCGGGACTTTGTTGCCGATACGGAGGTCTAAAAACAATAATTAATGGCTTGACTTTGTTGCCGATACGGAGGTCTAAAACAATAATTAATGGCTTGACTTTGTTGCTGATACAGAGGTCTAAAACAATAATTAATGGCTTGACTTTGTTGCCGATACGGCGGTCTAAAAACAATAATTAATGGCGGGACTTTGTTGCCGATACGGAGGTCTAAAAACAATAATTAATGGCGGGACTTTGTTGCAGATACGGAGGTCTAAAAACAATAATTATTGGCGGGACTTTGTTGCCGATACGGAGGTCTAAAAACAATAATTATTGGCGGGACTTTGTTGCCGATACGGAGGTCTGAAAACAAACGAATCGGCGTCAATGTGCCGATGCAAATATGAACAAAATATTAAGGACAAAAACAAAAACAACACGCATGTAACAAACTGCAAGAAAATAACGGTTAAACGGAGCGAGAAATGCTAAACGGTTTTGATGAATGCGGTCGTTTAACCGTCGGTTAAACGTTTTGACTCAGGCTTATAATTTACACAAAATTGCCCCCAGGATTGTTACAATGTACAATGTACATGTGTATTTTTTTTAATTACCAGGTAAACAATTATTTTAAATCAAACATTATACTGTACATGCAGGCCCTACAATATACAGGCCAATCAGTTGAATATCTGTGAGTCATTTAATGCTTGAACACTTTAGAAAAAGGGGAATACAGTAAATGTAGTAGACTCTAGATTTGTACAAGATTTACTGGAAGTACCTGACCAATGTACATTTCAAAGTTGTAATGCATTAAATGCACCAAGCCAATCTTGATTCTAGGAATACACAAACTGTGCAAATACAATTCTCATAGAAAATGGACAAAGGCAACTTCTGAATTGAAAATCTGACCATTCACAATCAAACAAGGTTGATTTTCTGATCAATAAATCCACCCAAAAGGCCAATTTGGTCAGAAACTTTGTTCAAGTGAAATGAAAATGAAAAGTTCAGGTTTACACCAAGTCCCTGTATCGTGTTTGCACTTTGCAAATTTGAAGGTCTATGCACAAAATATGTGTAAATACAGAGCTCTACCATTCCACCAATACAATTGTACATGTATCTCTCTAGAGAGATGGGATAAAAAGGGGGTAATAATATGAACAAATCAGTTTTTTGTTCCTACAATGCAGGTTGATGTACTGTAAGCCTACAGAGAAAATTTGATTTACAGGTACAAGCAAGAAACTTTTTAATATATTAAACTTTGCACCATTTCCGTACTAAAGTTTGTGAGGGTCTTTATATCATTTCTGATTTGTTGAATGGTATACAGAGTGTTCCAGAATGGAGAATACAATCACACAATGGCCATTTCTGATACCAAGGTTTATGCAATTTTTTTATTGTACTGAGGTCCTCCTGAACAATACAGGCTACAATGAAACATAATGAAGGTAAAGGCTTGGTCACATATATATCACTGATAACTGCAACAATAAAATAGGTCCATATTGAAAAAGGTAATGGATCGTCGAAAACCTGTGCTTGAAGGCCAGGCTCATGAGCATGATCTTGTAAGCTCCAATAACTTTCCTACATGTACATGTACTGTATATGGTCCAATATTATTATTTTAGCTGTGATACATGTACATGTATGCTACCACTCGTTAAAGGGGAACTTAACCCAAACTACATCGATTGGTGATCTAAATAGGCGTTAATAATGTACATGTACATGTATGAAATATTCACCAAAAGAGAGAAAATTCGAAAAATACAGTGTACATTTGCAAAAGTACAATCTGTACAGTATTCATAACATCAGTTTGATGATTGAATTCTCAATCAACTGTGATCAACTATGATGATAAACTAGTCCAAACTTCCTCATGAATGATCAAAATGATGTTAATTCAATATTTGCGGCTTAAAGCAAATACTACATGTATGGCTCCCTACATTATTGGTCATGTATGTGGGTTTTTCATAATTATCTGTCAATATTTGAATAGTTTTCACAAAGGACCCGTTTTCACAAGTGATTAATATCCTATGACACATGTACTCATACATGTAGGCAGATCTAATGTACATTATTGCAAATCATCGATTGTAGCCCCCGGTTTTTATTCCGCTGGGAGGTTGTGGCCCCTGGGAAGTTTGTGGCCCCTGGGAAGTTTGTGGCCCCCTGTGAAGAGGTCAAGACTCGACCTACATGTACACAAATGTTTACATACGATCTCAGATAGTTCATATTCATAGAAAAGTGACTGATAGAATATGAATAGTACCAAACATAACATTGCCGTAGAGAAGTAAACAATGCCCACCTTGAATTATTTTTCTTTCATTTCACTATCTTTTTATATTTATTAAAGTCAATGAATTTCTGACAAATGAAATTTCCCACAGCAAAGATTTTGTTTTCCATTTCCATACGGCCTACGTGTACGTGTAAGTAAACATTTGTGCTTTGTATCAGAGAATACATTGGATCACATGCTTGAAGTAGTCGCAATGAAGAAATAAATGACAGAAGATTAGTACCGGGTATATACAATTACAGTACATGTATACCTTGTATCTCTTCACATCAAAATCCATAGCCTAGTCTGTACAATGTAGGCAATGCAGGCTTGTAGCTTTACATGGCAATATACATGCGTAGTTTGCGTACATGTATGTACATGTACATGTACCTACCGGTAACCAACTTATGACTTGGCTCTCATTCTCTCCCGTCTCACTCTCTCTCTCTCTCCCTTTCTCTCTCTCTCTCAGAGTCTCAGATATGTCTATAGTAATTGTGTGTGGGTAACAGAGGTTTCAAAGTAAAAGCAAATATAATCAATTCATTCATTCAGATCTGAAAAATATATCTGGGAAGAACCTGCAACTCTACTATTAAAAAAATAAACATTTCAGATTTAAACCTTAAAAATGCAGTTGATTTACAGGTATGGACAAATTAAGATCACTACCGTTACTTGACCTACATGTACATGTACATGTAGTCACATCTCCTATTAACAGTGAAAAATACACGGGGCTCAGGGCGATTCCCCCTAAATGCCCAAAAGAGCCCCTGAAAATCAGAAAAGAGCCCCCGTAAATTTGCATAGAGTTCAATGCAAAACAAATTTTAGAGTGTTATTTTTATGCAGGCAAGCTTGAAAAGTAGCCTCTGAAAAATAAATATTAATTTTTTCCCTGCGTATTAAAGTGTCATAATTTTCATCACTGCTAACAATGATACCCTCTTGGAGTCTCACAGGTTATAGCTTTTCAATACCATTCTCCACCTAATGGCTATCCGCAGCCATCCCCAACCATTTTCCTGTCTGCGCTAATGCACAGTGTACATACACGTTTGCAACGGGCATGTTTCTTTCCATCACTGGCAAGTTACGAGTAAATTCTATGGAGTGGGAATGAGAAAACCAATGCATGAGACGGAATGAAACACACCCAGTACAAGGCTCAAAATACGCAGGGGGCGACAGACCGCTCCGTGGAATTATAAAATAAAGATAATCTTTTCTGTTATAACTTTCACACAATATTAATTTTCAATTTTCAATCCTTAAACCAATGAAATGGAACTATGGAAGTTAGATTAGCGTGCAGGATTTCTAGCTCAAATTTTTTGGTGTCTAGAGGCCGCCATATTAATGTAAACAAATGTACGCTTATTCGCCGCAAGATGGCGCTATATCTCCGGACTTAATCTCCCATCTCCACATCTCTATGAATATTACTGATACAAACAACAGAAGCTCGCAGTGCAGTGCGGCCGTCAGCAGTGGCTATTACTAGCTGCGCCGGTAGTTCCGGTGTGCACGCTGCCGCCCCATATCTACTGGAGCTAGAGCCGATCGCGCAAGGACCGAAACATGGAGAAGTTTTTCGTTGTGAAAAGCGTGAATCCTCTGAAATCTGGTGATTCCAAAAGACCAGCAAATAACGAACCTCGACCAGTAAATCAACCGAAAGCTAAAATTAGTAAGAGGAAACCTGTGGGCAAGGAGGCGACTGTACGGGCTTGGACCAGATATTTCGTACAGAGGGGGGAGATCTAACCATTAGCTGCATGTAACTTGTAAAGTTGTAAGAGGGAAAATGCCGACTTGAATAAATGATAATGATGAAATAGCAAAGAATTTAGGAGTATCATGGGTACCAATTCAATGGAAATTTGTATAAAAAAAAGAGCCCCCGTCAGTAAAAAAAGAGCCCCCGTCAGTACTAAAAGAGCCCCCGTGAGAAGGCTCAGGGTGGGCTCTTTTTTTATTGGAAGAGCCCCTGTGGACAAACAAATTATTTGAGCCCTGACCCGGTAGCAGTGTGAAAGTTCACTTTAATACACCTCTCCTGTCTTCATTGATGCAATCCATCCATCCTTTCCATGGTCAGTCCCTCTTTATCCTTCCTTCCCCACTTTGTTCTGCCGATCATCTTATCACCATGATGCTAAATTTTAGTGCGCTAATATCAGATCACTCGCACAGCGTGAATATGCAAGCATGCGCATAGAACTGATTAACGCACTAAAATTAAGCATTCTTCATCACCACTTCATTTTCTGCCTCAGAAAACTTTTTAATGGTAGGAATATGCTGTTAGTTATCTTTACATTCCAATATTACCTTTCCTCTACCCCAGCGGAATTACCGCTTGCCTCAAATTTATTAGTAGACATAAAAACTTTTAAGATTGTGCATTCGCTCCCCTTCGACTTTCGCTGTGGACTGCGACTCGGTGTGAGCTAGTCGAGTCCCGTACCGGTACTGTTTGTGTGCCTGGCCGGAAGTTTCCCCGCCCGGCAGCCGCGGCTGTCCAGACTCCCGAGAACGTTTTGCTCACTACGTCACTGCCCCTGGAAGGTGAGTCCCTGAATGTCCCCCCTCTCCGGATTTGTTAAGGGGGGTGTTTAGCCTTATTTTTCAGTTCAATTTAAATCTTTAATGACATGCAGGAGCGCCTGGAACGATATGGAAGTGGGGGTGGGGCCAATAAGCTCAAAGGAGCTTTACCAATGTAAAGATACATTACAGCATATTCCTACCATTAAAAAGTTTTCTGAGACAGAAAATGAAGTTAAATACCGAAAAGTTATCCGGCGAACGTACGCCTTCGGTTTGTCAAAAATATATTCTTGTTGCAAGGTAAATCGGCTTTATTCTTTAGAACAGCCCTCAAAATACTCACAATTTCCATGTTTCCTGTCGTGACTGTGTTTATAAAAGCATAATGAATACATACAATGACAATTTCATCTAAGGTGAGGGATTTTAGATCTAGAAATCATGAGGGAAAAAGTGTGGCGAGTTGTCCCAAAAGCACCCACACTGGACAACTCGCCCGTGGCGAGTTGTCCCCGCTATTGTGGCGAGATGTCTTGTGGCGAGCTGTCTTTGTGGCGAGTTGTCTGGACCCCGCGCTGCACTACGCACTCAGATACATGTAGTAGGGTGTCGATGTTGTGTGCTAAAATCCTTCCCATAGAGATTGCACGCATCCCTATGCAGTCTGCGTGCAATGCACGATCATGCGAAATTGGTCAATGTTTTTATTTTCAAGTCGAGATTCAAACCTTTATTCTTTGTGATCCTGAAGGTGATACTCAATAAATGAGGTGTCATATGAAAGAGCAGGTTAATCCCCATATTTCCAAAGGGGCGTCATCTCAAAATTTTTTAAATATCTTGGTCAAAACGGCTATTTAAACATTGTTTCCTGGCTAGCTCCGAAATTTGCCACTTTTGAGATATGACGCCCCTGGCGATAAGTAGTCCCAGTCGTAAGGAATATATCGATGCGCTTATTTTTTCGCCAGCCCCCATGGCCCCAGGGATCACAAACAATTACAGTTTGAAAATACCCTTCCCCCAATTTTTCGGATCAGCTAAGTAGGGAGGCGTGAGCTCTACGCAGCCCGAACCCATGGCGACAACGCGTAAAATTTGCACATGCATATATGCATCGGGGCGCGTGTAACAAACCCGGAAGTGGATGCACATTGAAGGCAATGGAGGTAAATTTCTACGTTATTGTTAACTCGTTATTGATATCATGTTTTATGAAACAGGGATCTCGTACCAACAGGTCACCAACAGGGGCGTCAATGCTTTAACTTTAATTGTGACATACATGTACATGTAACATATGAATTATGATGTACATGTACATGTGTATATATGTACTATAATGTAAATCGCATCAAGGCCATATTTCATGTCCACGGCGTCATTTAGTTATACTGAAGAGTGAAGGTAAGCAATAGCAAAGCCCTCTCGTTAATGAATTTTGGGGATCTTTTTCTCTTTTTTCAATTGCGTGATTGCAATTGCGGGTACTTTGGGGTCTGACTCTTGTACTATGTAGTTGTAGTTTGTACATCTTTAGACTTTACCATTTTACGAGAATGTTACTTACGAAACTTTATGTCCCTTGGGTAAAATGGCAGTGACTGAAAAGTCTGTTGATTGTTGTAATAATCTTTTATCAAATACAGAGTGCCAATCCTCTGAAGTTCTCTTCATAGTTGAGTTTGAGGGACTACCAGACAGATCGGAGTCATAAGATATGCTCTGACTCAGCTGTCTCTCCACGACCGTCTCACGCTCACCGAAGCCGTACTCCTCCCAATCCTCATCCTCAATCTCTTCCACAATCACATCGTCTTCGTAAGTTGCAAAGTCTGTGGCAAACTGTCCCCTTGGGGCATAATTACCAGCTGAATCCCTAGCATCATATGCAGTTCTGCCTCTGTGGGATTGGACACCGCCATACATGCGAGTATTCCTAGGCTGCATCGACGAGCTGCCTCCACCGAGGTACTGAGGTGTACCTAGGCCGACGCGTCTCCGTCGCGAAGCCGCCGCCGAGCCGTGCCATTGAGGGTTGTAATTCGGACGAGATGCCATCTCGACGCCTCGATTACTCCACTATATTTTCACGTTGCTCGTTTCACTATAAAAATTCCATGTCTTACCACTGCAATAACTATCACTCAAGGAAAGTATTCATGTTGTTGAATCATTCTGTTATCATCCAACTGCCAATAAGAAGTGATTTAGCATCCATATTTATATTGAAGTTAGCACCGAAATGGGAGCCGCCGCATCCTCGTTGCTATAACACTTGATTCGGCAACGGCGTCTCTCGTCGTTTGGTCGTGAAACGTTTTTTTGTATCCTTTCCAATGTCTTTTCTGAAGAAAACTGAACCCTTGTCTAATGCAGAGTAGACCGTAGCAACCTGTGTCTGAAAATCCAGGATATTTTTTTTTAATAGAAATCCTTTTCTTTTATCAGCTGAGCGTAAACATATATTTACTACAACTGGTTGTGACCTTTCATTCGGGGCCACTTCGAACCCAAGCCAAGCTCTTCAGTGCAGTGACAGCTGGTGAATCGCTTCAATGCATTATTATTATGCATACACGCCGTATGCGATATGCATGTAACGCATGCATGCAGGCTAGGGTTGTACTTGATGCATCAAAGATTTTGTGTTGCCGCCACAAGATGACGCCATACCTTTTCACATCAAATACCAAGCGAGCGACAGAAGCTTTTGACTACTCCGGTTTTTCTAGCCCTCGCCTGCGCCTGTCGCCAAATTACCTCGCAATATGAGATTGGCGATAAACACGTCAGAATGATAGATACATCAATTTTTTTGCAAATCGTGATGTTCGATGATACCCCAGGCTGATGTTTGAATGAGTCTTTATATATAAATACTTAAAATCACATGAAGTGGAACATTTTCATATAATTTTGTACAGAGCGTACATGCAAAACTTAGCAAAGCGTTGATAAAGTTGACATTCTGCTAAGAATGCTAGGGAACCCTGTAGTTCTGAAATACAGATTTTTGACCAGCTCTCAAATATGAGAATACCATTTTCCCCTTCAGGATGACAAATAACACTGTAAAACCCATAGACAAGCTACACACAAAAGCTTATAGGTATAGGCTACTCACTTTTGTTGCCATTAATTTCAACAAAATACTTAGTATCCTATACTCTTTTTATGAAATAAATTTTTTGTTCGGATACACATGTCACAAATGTCTACTCTACCATTGGTATAAGGCTTGTACTTTTAGTACTTGTGTAAAATTATTGTTTTACTTTTTGTAAGGGGTGTACTCACTTTTGCTGGGCACTTTAATGGTTCGATGATGAGAAGGAGGGGGGGGGGGTAAGCTCTTCCCCCAAAATATACAAGGAGAAAGGTTGTTCCCGATAATTTACCAAATTGATTATTTAATGCATGAAATTCCATGAAATGACACTAGTGGAGGCATTATTTTGATAAGTAATCGTTTCTGAATAGGCCTATACCTCGGCCTTCCTGCCTGTCAGGTCGTTTGTCATAACTATGAATATGTATGTAATAGTCTTCACTCACTGTTACTCAATCGGCATATTGTTTATAAACATTTTATGACAAATTAAAGAATTGCATATAGATTATTTAAGTTGTTTGTCTCATTTTGACGAAAAAAACAACAACTAGACTTTTATTGTCTCATTTTGACGAAAAACAACTAGACTTTTATATCAAACATGACTCAAATTTGTATGCTTCTTTGATAAGATTTTAAGATCTTTAAGAACAAAATCTTTTAATCCCCTTTTCCTTGCTGTATTGCAAATTATGCAGAGGGGAAAATATAGTTTCAAGACAAATATGTTTTCTTTTTATCATTATTATCCTGTCAGTTAGTGTTTTGAATGAACAGAGGACTTCGTGATTTTTTTTCTTGTGTTCATGTGAAATCAAATGTTTTATGAATGTTTTTAGTGTTGCCATGATCATAGAGGAACACAGATGATTCTTACAGATATAACTATGAATAATTATGTATGCAATATTCTTCACTCACTGTTACTCTATAGGCATGTTTTTTTTTACAAATTTTATGACAAATTTTTAAGTTGTTGTCTCATTTTGACGAAAAACAACTAGACTTTTATATCAAACATGACTACAATTTGTATGCTTCTTTGATAAGATAAGATAAGGTAGAACAGTGCAAGATATGTACATGTTTTCTATTGTACATTATTATGTATATTAAGTGTACAGCTTTTATCCTTTCTAACTTGTTTAAGATTGAATGTATTGGGCAGTTTTTGTAGAAGTCCTATAGTCCTATAGCTTGGTACATGGATGCCACATAGTGGCTCAATAATTTTCGTAAGTATTTGTACAGAATTTAATGCATATTCATGCAAATAATAATGACAAAAGCCATGGAAAATTGAACTCATTTTTGTCTGTGGTCTTATTTTGTGCAAACCCTAGAAACTGTTACAAAACTGCATGTGATGATTATGATGATGAATATATCGATGATGATGATTAATGTAGTGATGGTTATGACTGCTTATAGATGATGATGAAGATGATGATGAAGATGATGATGATGATGATGATAATAATGCATATGATGATACTTTTAACTGCATTTTTTAATGATTTTTAATCATTGAACTAATCAAATCCAATACAATGTACAATGCAATGCAATACAATACGAGACAATGCAATACATACAATACAATACAACAAATTGGCGCCTTACAAATCTAATTTTTTCATAATTATTATTTGTATTATTATTATGAATATCGTTATTATTATTATTGTTATTATTATCATTGTTATTATTATTGTTGTTATCATCATTGTTATTATTATTATTATTATCATTATTTTTATTATTATTATTGGTATTATTATTATTTTTTTTTTTGTATTATTATTATTATCATCATCATTACAATACAATACAATTCATTTTAATATAATACAATTATAGCAGTACATGTGCTTCATAGGCGCCTTGAGTTTTCGTGGGATGCATTATTTATATAGGCTGCACCTATTAATATCCTTCGTCGTCATTCGGCTCTCACACCGAATCTTAGTCGGTGAATGACTTACATCTAAGTTTTGCAAACCACGGCGTATCGTAGCTCGCCTATCCTTGGTGCCAGCTTAATCACGTGATCATTAAGACAGTAGCCAATCAGAGCACGTCCCTCGCCGTCTGTAGCTTAAGTGAAGTTTTATTGAGTTATATTTATCACAGATATTAAAGGTAAAGACCAGTTTTGGAAACGCCCCTCTCTCAAAAAAATGAAATGGAAGCTCTCATTACCAATGATGTGAAAGAATATGTTTTGACTAATACGTGATGATACAAATTTTGCCGGGAAAGTCGGGAAACCGCCTACTAATTGATATATTTGGTAAATTATTATATCTATTGGGACCAAATAGATATCGCGCACGTGGTCGCGTAGTCCCATATACATTTTCTGTGTACAGTGCTTGTAACTTTACCAAGACTGGGCCAAATTTCTTATCATTTTGATGATTCCAGAACCTTGCAGTACACACCAATACTTATATGCTAGATGATCAACCTTTTCTGATCGATTCCACAACGTTTCTTTCACAATGCAATCGCATGACCAGAACTGGTCTTTCTCTTTAACTATATAAACAATTGATGTAAGACATCATTAGGACAGAGCTGAGACGTAATCAGAAGGTTTCTGATATCCAAAGACCGAAATGACGTCATCTTGAAAATTAGAATTTTAAAAGGATTACTCTGCCCAACAAGTGCGTGCTTGGCAGCTAACACCTGCGCTCTCAGCTTGTAGTAGTGTCTAGTGCTCCGTGTGATCATGTATCAAGCGTCTTCTCTAAAGCTACAGACGGCGAGGGACGTGCTCTGATTGGCTACTGTCTTAATGATCACGTGATTAAGCTGGCACCAAGGATAGGCGAGCTACGATACGCCGTGGTTTGCAAAACTTAGATGTAAGTCATTCACCGACTAAGATTCGGTGTGAGAGCCGAATGACGACGAAGGATATTAATAGGTGCAGCCTATATAAATAATGCATCCCACGAAAACTCAAGGCGCCTATGAAGCACATGTACTGCTATAATTGTATTATATTAAAATGAATTGTATTGTATTGTAATGATGATGATAATAATAATAACACAAAAAAAAATAATAATAATACCAATAATAATAATAAAAATAATGATAATAATAATAATAATAACAATGATGATAACAACAATAATAATAACAATGATAATAATAACAATAATAATAATAACGATATTCATAATAATAATACAAATAATAATTATGAAAAAATTAGATTTGTAAGGCGCCAATTTGTTGTTGTATTGTATTGTATGTATTGCATTGTCTCGTATTGTATTGCATTGCATTGTACATTGTATTGGATTTGATTAGTTCAATGATTAAAAATCATAAAAAATGCAGTTAAAAGTATCATCATATGCATTATTATCATCATCATCATCATCATCTTCATCATCATCTTCATCATCATCATCATCCTCATCTATAAGCAGTCATAACCATCACTACATTAATCATCATCATCGATATATTCATCATCATAATCATCACATGCAGTTTTGTAACAGTTTCTAGGGTTTGCACAAAATAAGACCACAGACAAAAATGAGTTCAATTTTCCATGGCTTTTGTCATTATTATTTGCATGAATATGCATTAAATTCTGTACAAATACTTACGAAAATTGTTGAGCCACTATGTGGCATCCATGTACCAAGCTATAGGACTATAGGACTTCTACAAAAACTGCCCTATACATTCAATCTTAAACAAGTTAGAAAGGATAAAAGCTGTACACTTAATATACATAATAATGTACAATAGAAAACATGTACATATCTTGCACTGTTCTACCTTATCTTATCTTATCAAAGAAGCATACAAATTGTAGTCATGTTTGATATAAAAGTCTAGTTGTTTTTCGTCAAAATGAGACAACAACTTAAAAATTTGTCATAAAATTTGTTTTAAAAAAACATGCCTATAGAGTAACAGTGAGTGAAGAATATTGCATACATATTCATAGTTATATCTGTAAGAATCATCTGTGTTCCTCTATGATCATGGCAACACTAAAAACATTCATAAAACATTTGATTTCACATGAACACAAGAAAAAAAATCACGAAGTCCTCTGTTCATTCAAAACACTAACTGACAGGATAATAATGATAAAAAGAAAACATATTTGTCTTGAAACTATATTTTCCCCTCTGCATAATTTGCAATACAGCTATATGAAGGAAGCAAGGAAAAAGGGATTAAAAGATTTTGTTTTTAAAGATCTTAAAATTCATAACTGAATATATTTGATTTTGATTCGTAACTGAATATATTTTATTTATTCAACACAGATGTTTGTATATTTGAGCAATGAACACACTTGTAAGTCATTCTATGTCAAGTGTATACGAACATTGATATGCGTGTATTAAATTCAACACATGTTTCAAACTTGTACTTCGGATGGTTGTGTGAAACACTGGCCTGCCGTGGCAAAGTAAAATAACATATACTGTAAGTGAAGTGCCTCTCTCTCTCTGTATTTATCACACACAGATAAATGATTTCACTTACAAGCAAAGTTACATGCTGCAATTTTCCTGTCCATCCCCACTTTCCATCTATGAACACGTAAAATGGTTTCGACTTTGCCAGAGCATTTTACTGCATCATGTATCAACAAGCCTGTTCTGGAATCACTAAAAGCTTCGTCTCACAAAGCCATGTCAAAAGGGAAAGTCTTTAAAAAAAAAAATCGGCTTCATCAACACATACTGAAGGTATGCACTTCCAATTCAGCTTTTTAGAACAGTTATTGAAACCTTGCATGCATCCAACCTTTAAAGTTGAAGAACTAGTTGGAAGGCTTTTTTTCCCCCAGGTTGCTTTGCACACATAGAAGAGTTGTATATTAATCAATGACTACAAATGGTTTCATGGGTCAACAGGAAGAGCACATCATCCTGTCTTAAATTTCTTCAAAAACAAAAAGATCGCCTTTCGTAAGTTGGTTCTAAAATATTTAAACTTCTAGTTACTTCTAGTTTCTTCGTGTAAAAGGATTTGATATATAATTTCAACTGTACGAGGAATATGATATTTACCCTGTCATGTCATGCGTGTTTATCTTTGTCTACTCGTTTCCATTGTATAGTTATTAGATGTGTCATGAAAAAGAAAAACTAACACAAAAATATTGTAAATTACTTGATTTAGTAGAGATGTTACACCACAGATTCATTAAAAACGTCATTTTGATGTTCACATTCTATTCACACGACAATAACTTAGGGACAGATCACCATTCGTAATTATAAAAACGATAAAATAAAGAAATATGCTAGGTATGTGTGTGGAACTGACGTTTATTTTTATTTGATAGAACAATTGAATTTAATGAAAGGCTATACAGTTTTGGTGAGCACTCAAAAACTTTCGTCAGACTTTTTAGACGATAAGTAGTAAGATACTAATTAACAAAAGTACAATACTTAGCTGGTGCGATTTATTGTCCCTCCTCGAGTAAAACGTAAAACGATTGAATAAACAAAATAATGCCTGGTCGGGCACTTAACGTCAATGTGCACCACGAATGTAAGACCAGTGAGAATTGTGTGTAGGGTATATGAGACTATATTCGTTACGTTCCATGACTATTTACTTATGTGTTTTTTTTAAAAGAAATCGGAGTTGACTTTACATTATAAGTTTAGATCAATATATAGACAATTTTTTTTAAAAGAATCTATCTTTAAATTCGCAACCAATCATTAACACTTGACCAGGTAAAGTATTAAACGATTTCCTCAAGATCATTTAGTTAGTTTTCTTAAAATTAGGGTACAAACTTATTTCCCAGTATCCAATCACGTACGACTTGCAATTCATGTGGGTACAGTGCATATATTCCAGGGCTGAAAGAGCCCCGAAATTAGTCACCAAGCTGGTGTTTATATCTCCGGAGATTGATTAGGTTTAATTTTGTGGAGAATTAAAACGGTTATTAAGACTTTTGTTACGGATGATGATGATAACAATAACGATAATAGTTATGATAATAATAATAATAATAATAATAATAATAATAATAATAATAATACTAATAATAATAATAATAGTATGATATACTCTGTCTTTTAAACAATAAATTGTTAATGTTTATGCCCTCGAATGATATCCATTACTATGTATATTTTTTCCTTGTGTTTGGGTAATATATATATTATTCTCTTTATAATGCATGCAAAGAAGACGAATCTCCATACACGAACAGTAAACAGTGAATTAATGAGAGAGAGAGAGAGAGAGAGAGAGGGGGGGAGAGAGGGGGAGAGATAAAGAGAGAGAGAGATAAGAGAGAGAGAGAGAGAGAGAGAAATAGAGGTTGACAGAGAGAGACACACATACACATACACACATGCCAGTTAGAAAGAGAGACAGAGAAAGAGCACCACTATTCAACAATTTGAGAACTATGACGTTAAAAGGTTAAATTTCTGACTTGTCATACATTTCTTCATATTGTAAGAAAATCACTTATTACAGGTGTGCAGCTAAAACATTTGATTGGAGGGGATTGTGTGGCCGAATACATTCGCCTAAGATTTAACTAAGAATGTGGGTTTTTTCTTTCACTTTGCGATTTGTGTTCTTAAGATATCCGAAAAAAGGTCAGAAACAGATTTTGACTTTTGAAATTACAGTCGGAAATGTGCGGGGGAAAATGGGGCTGGGATCGAACCTCCAGACATGTTGAATCATAAAAATTCATATTATTCTTTTGCAACTTGACATCTTTTTATTACTTGAACGTTTTGAAAGTGCGATCAATCAAACACAAACTGGCAACTCTGTGACATATCTTACGAGGTCCCCTCCCATTTGCTCTGTACAAGAAAATTGTCAGTCATTACATGCACCGTAAATACAATTATTGCAAATATATTTCTATAAAAACCCTGTACAGTGTATGGGAAAATATTTTTGTCATCAATAACGAAGAAAATGAGAGTTTACGAAAGTCTATGTACAGAGCTAATTGTAGAGGACCTCGCAAGATATAATACGTCACATTGATGCCAATTGGTGTTTGATTGATCGCAACTTCAAATATTCATAACATTCTTATCTTTAATCGAAATTGGCTCAAACTTTCACTCACCTGTCCCTCTCATTTTTGTTTTGCTTCTAATAGCCCATAATGGGCTTCCCTTTTAAAAGAAAGCTACAATTAAATAGCATTTAGCAATTAAGTCTGCGCTTGAAATAACATACAAGTATTAAATAGTTCTAAAAAATATGCTGTCAACAATTATTTGTCTTTCAGTATCGCCCTACAACAAGGATTCGTGTCCATTGTACGACCACCCACACACCCCAAACACACTGCGCAGAAATATATATCTTAATTCAATAGCAGAAATTTGAGAAAAACCAACAGAATGATACATACATTTGTTTAAAGATGGGAAAGAAAGAGACGGTAAAGAAATTATTTTGATGAGCTAGAACAATACAAATAATGAGGGCAATTATAGAAAGTGAATAATGGAAGGGACATCACAAAGAAGATACATGATTTCCATGACTTCTACTCAGCATCTTCTTGATGGCTCTTTATTGCCTCCGCTAATGGCATCTGCTGTCATTGAGTAAAAGAAAAAAATCGACCATTGGAGGGGTGGGATGAGAGAGGATAATGTAAATCATTAGATCAAGAAAGACAAAGTGGGATGACCAATTTTGTTCTGCTATTCATCTTATTGAGGGCGCTCTTGCCTCCATGCACTCTGGGCACCCATTGTCTTTGAGTGAAAAAGAGCGACCACAAGCCAGCTAATGGTATGATACAGGTACTCATGACCAGTGGGATTATCTACGAACATGTGACAAAATCTTCCCTAGACGGAGCAGATGGGGCGAACAGCGGCTCCTTCTTTTATAATGATGAATACGTCCCTGGTGACATCCGTTAGTAATATGCATGCAAAGAGGATGAAAAGAGAGAGAGAGAGAGAGAGAGAGAGAGAGAGAGAGAGAGAGAGAGAGGAGGGATGACGAAAGAGAATACAACAAATCTTTAGAAAAAGAAAGATAAACAAACGTAAAGGGAAGATGATCACAGACGATATTGATTATCAAATTTTGCTGAGCTACATATTAGATGGCGCTCTATCGCCTCCATTGTCGAGATGCATAGTTTTAGACATGTAAGAGTGAAAATCGAGCGCCACTTCACAGCTAATTGAATCATATATAGTAGAGTCAAAGTGTGTAGACCCCGCTGATATTTTTCGGGGACAAAGGTTTTTAAGTGTTTTTGAGTTGTTTGGAGGTCAATGATTAAAATTAGCTTGGGTAGTCCCCTCCTAACTCCCGGCAACTCTCGTAGGGGTCAAAATAAGGTCAAAATGGGGTCAATAGGGGTCAATTTTTTAAATGCCCTGATTATGTTAAAAGACATGTCAAATTGTTTGTCTCGTCATACTGAACAAAAAGTGTACATGATCATATACCCCTGACCTCCCGTTAAGAAGTTATGGCCGGAAAAGTCAAAAGGTCAACGAACTTTCATTTGAGGGCAAAATACACTAAAAGTGTTAGGATCGATCAATTTTCATGTTTTTGTGTCTATTTATATGTATTTTTATTTAGAAATTTGAATGAGACAATTTCTACTTAAGAAGACCGTATTCAAAAGATATAAGGGGTCAAAATAAGGTCATTTGGGGTCAAATGAGCTCCTTTGGGATCAAAATACACTAACAGACTTAGGAGTTATTTGTGTCAAATTATGTGTTAATTGATGAATAATAGTGAATGAATTTTTTTTTTTTTTTAAATTTAGAAAACCATATTCCATTGATGTAAGGAGTCATTATAAGGCCAAAATGGGGTCATTTGGGGTCAAAAATGTTTAATTGACCTAAATTGTGCTGTAATGCACTCTCACACTGAATGAGAAAGAGCAGTTTCATTCTAGGGTTAAAATACGATAGGAGTGACAACAAAGCCATGTTCATTTTTTTTAAGTGTCACAATGCAGTTTACATGTAATTTAACTGGTGGCCACAATGTCAAATTAGCTTGATTGTTTTTATCTGCCCATCAGTTACATACACAACCCTGCGCTCTCTTACTAGGTATGGTAAATGTCTTAATTTGTTGCAACATACCTTTAAGGACGGATAGATGTGACAAATCAGAGGTTCTACGCATAGTCGGAATCTTCAGAGACAGAGTCTTGATCATTATCGATATCCGAATCGGAGTCAGACTGTGGAGATTGGTCATCTGCTGGTATTAGGTTGGTCAAACGTGTAGGCAATGCAGGCTTGGTGTATCGAAGTGGGATGCAGTTGCCATCTTTCATGTGCCATCCATGGTGGAGAGGTGATGGAGGAGCATCTGGACTCCTGAAGTTCAGGAAGATGTATGCCTGATAGTTGGCTCGTCTGACCTTCATCTGATGTGAGTCGCAATCAGGTGGCATTCTCTGTGTTGCTTTTTCTTCATACTCTCCCACTTCTTTGCTCTTGCCTCTGCTAAACTTGTACTAGTTTTGTCTTTGTAGATGAACTTAATTGTGAATTGCTCCATGTCGATTTGGGTGTCTTCTGATACAGGCAGCTGTTTCCCAAGTCCTTGGAGCAAACTCCTTCCTTCCTCTGACTTCATTGCCGATTCAAAGATGGATGGTTTGCCATGGCCATAGAAGCCAGAGACAGCGTCTGCACCAGTATGAACATGAAAGGGGACAATGACATCTGCCACTTCAGGACTGCAAAGCTTCTTACAGTCATAGACGAAGCCCTTCCTCTTGATGCCTAATGGTCCTTCAATCTGATGGGCTGCGTATGCTGCTAGAACCATAACATCTGTGTCTTCTGCATCGATAACAACAGTGTCTTCCACACCTGACTGTCTTAGTTGGTAATACACATAGAGAAGGATGGTGTCCGCTTCTGTGTGTTGGCATGTGAATTGCTCTAATTCTGTGCCCTTCTGCAGATCTGAGCAACGATCTCTCACTGAGTATATATAAGTCGTCTCTGGGTGTTCTAATGACATGATCTTGAACTCTGCATTCAGAAACTGTTGGAGCCGAACTTTGTTGCCTGGATTTTTGAACATATCATTGAACAGCCTGGATGTTGGCAGTGGATCATCTCTTCTCATAAATACATTTCGGCTACCTCCTACATAAGTAACGCCTGTACGCCTCTGATGTTCACTATCCTTGATACTCTCATCTAGGTCATAGGGATCATTCACAAAGAAAATTGTGGTCGCCTTTCTGTGACGACCTGCAACTATGTTGTAAATCTTGTTTGCATAATCGCCCCACGTGTAATCTGTACCATCCTGCTTCTCTCTATCCTCTGCTGATGGAGTACTAAGTCTCCAAATGAATCCCATGTCGACGAGTGCAATGTAGTTGTTAAGCGAGTTTATCTCCTCAAGATTGAGCTTGTCAACCAACTTTGATTTCATCACCTTTCTCAGTGTTCCGTTCACGTTAAAGATAGGTAGACATTCATCTGTAACACGATATTGCATTACATCGCTCAGTCGAAATGCATGTACTGGCAAACCTCAAAGACTCTTCCAAGGATCACAGAGAAAATTGCAAGAAGAGACTGCAGAGAGATGAGAAAGGGGTTCAAGATCTGGACAAATGCCTGGGTGAGTTTGACTGTGACCCGTTTGATGAGACCAAGCCAACATTGAGGTCTCTGCAGTCTGGTATGATGGCATCCGATCAGCTGGTCGTTGACTTTGAGAATGCGCACAAAGATGGTGAAGTGCTTGTTCAATCATTTTTCAAAGAGAGGATGTTTTCCGATGAGAAGAACTTTGATGACACGATGCACAGGAATTCACGCTGCAGTTTCACCAAGCCACCAATTGTTAAAGGAACATCTCGGGTTACAAAGACTGATGCAATGGAGAACAAGGCCATGACAGACTCATAGGTAATCTCTCTTGCTCAGAAATGTGAGGACACATTTCGACTGAGCGATGTAATGCAATATCGTGTTACAGATGAATGTCTACCTATCTTTAACGTGAACGGAACACTGAGAAAGGTGATGAAATCAAAGTTGGTTGACAAGCTCAATCTTGAGGAGATAAACTCGCTTAACAACTACATTGCACTCGTCGACATGGGATTCATTTGGAGACTTAGTACTCCATCAGCAGAGGATAGAGAGAAGCAGGATGGTACAGATTACACGTGGGGCGATTATGCAAACAAGATTTACAACATAGTTGCAGGTCGTCACAGAAAGGCGACCACAATTTTCTTTGTGAATGATCCCTATGACCTAGATGAGAGTATCAAGGATAGTGAACATCAGAGGCGTACAGGCGTTACTTATGTAGGAGGTAGCCGAAATGTATTTATGAGAAGAGATGATCCACTGCCAACATCCAGGCTGTTCAATGATATGTTCAAAAATCCAGGCAACAAAGTTCGGCTCCAACAGTTTCTGAATGCAGAGTTCAAGATCATGTCATTAGAACACCCAGAGACGACTTATATATACTCAGTGAGAGATCGTTGCTCAGATCTGCAGAAGGGCACAGAATTAGAGCAATTCACATGCCAACACACAGAAGCGGACACCATCCTTCTCTATGTGTATTACCAACTAAGACAGTCAGGTGTGGAAGACACTGTTGTTATCGATGCAGAAGACACAGATGTTATGGTTCTAGCAGCATACGCAGCCCATCAGATTGAAGGACCATTAGGCATCAAGAGGAAGGGCTTCGTCTATGACTGTAAGAAGCTTTGCAGTCCTGAAGTGGCAGATGTCATTGTCCCCTTTCATGTTCATACTGGTGCAGACGCTGTCTCTGGCTTCTATGGCCATGGCAAACCATCCATCTTTGAATCGGCAATGAAGTCAGAGGAAGGAAGGAGTTTGCTCCAAGGACTTGGGAAACAGCTGCCTGTATCAGAAGACACCCAAATCGACATGGAGCAATTCACAATTAAGTTCATCTACAAAGACAAAACTAGTACAAGTTTAGCAGAGGCAAGAGCAAAGAAGTGGGAGAGTATGAAGAAAAAGCAACACAGAGAATGCCACCTGATTGCGACTCACATCAGATGAAGGTCAGACGAGCCAACTATCAGGCATACATCTTCCTGAACTTCAGGAGTCCAGATGCTCCTCCATCACCTCTCCACCATGGATGGCACATGAAAGATGGCAACTGCATCCCACTTCGATACACCAAGCCTGCATTGCCTACACGTTTGACCAACCTAATACCAGCAGATGACCAATCTCCACAGTCTGACTCCGATTCGGATATCGATAATGATCAAGACTCTGTCTCTGAAGATTCCGACTATGCGTAGAACCTCTGATTTGTCACATCTATCCGTCCTTAAAGGTATGTTGCAACAAATTAAGACATTTACCATACCTAGTAAGAGAGCGCAGGGTTGTGTATGTAACTGATGGGCAGATAAAAACAATCAAGCTAATTTGACATTGTGGCCACCAGTTAAATTACATGTAAACTGCATTGTGACACTTAAAAAAATGAACATGGCTTTGTTGTCACTCCTATCGTATTTTAACCCTAGAATGAAACTGCTCTTTCTCATTCAGTGTGAGAGTGCATTACAGCACAATTTAGGTCAATTAAACATTTTTGACCCCAAATGACCCCATTTTGGCCTTATAATGACTCCTTACATCAATTGAATATGGTTTTCTAAATTAAAAAAAAAAAAATTCATTCACTATTATTCATCAATTTACACATAATTTGACACAAATAACTCCTAAGTCTGTTAGTGTATTTTGATCCCAAAGGAGCTCATTTGACCCCAAATGACCTTATTTTGACCCCTTATATCTTTTGAATACGGTCTTCTTAAGTAGAAATTGTCTCATTCAAATTTCTAAATCAAAATACATATAAATAGACACAAAAACATGAAAATTGATCGATCCTAACACTTTTAGTGTATTTTGCCCTCAAATGAAAGTTCGTTGACCTTTTGACTTTTCCGGCCATAACTTCTTAACGGGAGGTCAGGGGTATATGATCATGTACACTTTTTGTTCAGTATGACGAGACAAACAATTTGACATGTCTTTTAACATAATCAGGGCATTTAAAAAATTGACCCCTATTGACCCCATTTTGACCTTATTTTGACCCCTACAAGAGTTGCCGGGGGTTAGGAGGGGACTACCCAAGCTAATTTTAATCATTGACCTCCAAACAACTCAAAAACACTTAAAAACCTTTGTCCCCGAAAAATATCAGCGGGGTCTACACACTTTGACTCTACTAATACGCATTTGAATATATTATCTAGAAACGATAAGGTAAGGAGTGGTAAACATTCATTAGGGCATCCCCTATGCTGTAACTCGTGCAACCTTTTTTGATATTCATCTGGGAATTTACAAGGAGGAGGAGGAGGGGTTAATCTTTACCCATGGCTAGATACTGATGTCAGATAATTGATACCTTGGCAACATCCCGTAACACGATCGTAACTATTTTCGAAAAATCAACTCGAGGGCAATTTCAGTTATCTATTTTATGTCCCATAGAAATCGTGTTCGAACTACGTAAAACGTCATTGTCATGTTCGCACATTTCAATAGGTAACGCACGAGGCTATTGAAATTGCGGTAGGTTGATTTTTCTAAAGTAATTGCTATCGTGTTGCGTAAAGATGGTAAAGACAGAAGGAAGAGAGAGAAGAGGGAGAGAGAGAGAGAGAGAGAGAGAGAGAGAGAGAGAGAGAGAGAGAGAGATAGGAAGGGGGCAGGGGTGTAATAACAGAAAATAAGATGATAATCGTGATGACAATGATGATTCTGATGATTCTGATGATGACTCTGATAATGGTAATATTGATAACAACAAGATAATGATGATGATAATAATAATTATAATAATGCTACTAATAATAATAATAATAATAAACCAACCAATAATAAACCAACCAATAATAAACCAACCAATAATAAACCAAACAATAATATACCAACCAATAATAAACCAACCAATAATAAACCAAACAATAATATACCAACCAATTATAAACCAAACAATAATAAACCAACCAATAATATACCAACCAATAATATACCAACCAATAATAAACCAAACAATAATAAACCAATAATAAACCACCTAATGGCAGCACCTTCAGAAGCCAAACGGAGAAGAAATTAGAGCCATTTAGAGATGGAGATTACATATATCTAGGCGTATTCGAGGAAGATCAGGTGAAACATCAAGCCAGAGGCGGCGCTCCCGGGGGGCAGGGGGCACAGTGCCCCCCACACTTTTTCAAGTACCCCAAAAGTGCCCCTTTTTACATAGGAACAGTGCCCCTTTCACTTTGTAAGAAGTGCCCCATTTTACATAAGAAAAGTCCCCCTTTTACTTTGAAAAGTGCCCCTATTAATTGTTAAAAGTGCCGCTTCCCCTTTCCACCTCTGATAAGTGCCCCTTTATTTTGACACACATACCCCTTTTCCTTCGACAAGTTCCCATTTTCCTTTGCAATAAGGGTCCATTTTCCATACTCATAAGTGCCCTTTAATCTCTAGTAAGTGCCCCTTTTCAGGTACGAGAAGCGCCTTTTTTCTCTTTTGATAAGCGCCCCCTTCACCTCTGATAATTGCCCTATTCAAATCTGAGATGTGCCCCTTTTACTTTGACAAGTGCCCCTTTTCCTTTGAAATGCCCCTTTCCTTTTAATAACTACCCTTTTAACTCGGATAAGCGCACTTTATATTTTCACATGTGCCCCTCTCCTTTCTAATAAGTACCCTTTCCCTTATGATAAGTGCCCCATTAAAAAGAGCCCCTTCCTTTTCATAAATGCCCCTTTTCACCTATGCAAATAGTCCCTTTTCATTCTCATAAGTGCCCCTTTTCATCTCTGGTGAATGACCTTATTAAATTCTGAGAGATACTCGTTTTACTTTGACAAGTGCCCCTATTCCTCCTGATAAGTGCTCTTTTCATCTCTAATAACTGCCCCTTTTATTTTGACACGTGCCCCTTTTCCTTCCTAATATGCTCTTTTTCCTTCTTATAAGTGCCCCTTCCCTTCTCATAATTACCCCTTTTAATCTCTGATAAATGCCCCGTTTATTCTAACATGTGCCTCTTTTTCTTTTTAATAAGAGCCACTTCCCCCTTCTTAAAATTTGATCGGTGCCCCTTTTCTTTCAACAAATGCACATTTCCCTTTATTATCAGTGCCCCTTTTTCATTCTCATAAGTGCCCCTTTTCACCTCTGATAGATACCCTTTTAACAATGATACGTGCCCCTTTTCCTTTCTTATAAGGAACCTATCACTCTTTTTTTTTATAAATGCCTATTTTCACTTCTTATAAATGCCCCTATCAAAATATGATGGATGCCTCTTTTCCGTCGACAAATGCCCATTTCCCATTCTCATAAGTGCCTTTTTCATCCCTGGTGAGAGCACCTTTTTTAGGTGTAAGAAGTGCCACATTTTACCTCTGATAATTACCCTTTGTACTTTGACGCGTGCTCCTTTTCTTTTCTAATAAGTGTCATCCCTTTCGATAAGTGTCCCCTTTTCCTCTCATCATTAAACGTGCCCCTAATTTCAAGCGACTAAGAGCAATATCCCCCAAAGCTACGCTCGCTCGTATTTATAGATGTTAAATTATGTTACGTATCAAAGGTATCTTCAGTCTTCTGTTATGTGAATGTGATTATAACCCCATCAGGATTGGATTGTTCATCTTTATAAGATGTAATTTTTCGCACTGCGACCTCACAAATGTTAATTTTTTTTCCTCACTGGCTTTGCTCGCTCGCAAATGAATTTTCAGACCATCACACCCAACTGCAAGGTATGATGCTTAAGCAATATATTATACGATGTATAAAGAGAAACAAATATTGAAATCATCCATGATAATGTAATCACAATATAGGGGTATATACCAATGTTTTAAAAAATGTATATTTTCGCTTTGAGATTTCCCTTTGTAGGTGCTCCGCCGCCTCTGCCTCGAGCTATGAAGAAGACTATTGAGACCGAGTACATCAGAAGAGTTGCAAAGGTTCCCAAATCTAAACTCTATGCTGGAAACGTAGTTGTGACCCTCGTGATGTATGCTGCGGTAATAGTAGACTAGAGGAAACCCAAGAGAGATATGAAGACGTGGTCTGATGATTATACAGAAGACTGTAAGGTATGAGGAACAGGGTCTGTACTGATATGTTGTAGTCAAGATGGATGAAATCATGAGGGCGATTAAAGGATCCATGAAGACAAAGAAATACCGTGACAAGACAGCAGAAAGCTGATCAGAAAAATGAAAGACTTGAAGGATCGCAAGGAAAAGCGACGTACGGACAGCATCTAAAAAATACAGAAGGTGAGAATTGGCAGTAGCTTAAAAGAGGAAGTCTGAGAAAGGAGACAGAAAGTCTGTTAGTTGCTGTTCAGCACCAAGCACTGAGAACAAAGTACAGGAAATCAAGTATTGAGAAACAGGAAATATCCCCATCTTGCAGAATGTGCCAAAGCACAGACGAGAGTATGGTATAGTAACTTATCTGGTGAGCGAATGCAGTAAGATGGCAGAAACATTTTTTTATACCGTTTTGTGTGTGTGAGTGGTGCGCATGCGCCACTCGTTGGTGCTCTGCATAATGTATGCATTAGCACGGAAGCGACGAGAGTTACGTGAGCAAATATCGGTATCTTACCCAAGTTTGAATATACACTGAATATAGTCAATACCCAAGTATGAGCCTCATTTCTCGTTGTTGTTGAGTAGGATATTTAGGATTTTTTGGATGTTTTTATTACAGCATTTTTTATTAATTATAAGTATTTATTATTATGAAAACTTTTAATCATGGTCATGACAGTTTTCACTCCCAAGTTTCAGTCAGTGGATTCTGTACCTGCCACTTTCCAGCAGTTGCAGGTTGATATTTTTGCTCATTTGATTTCAGTATACGGATTTTCTTAAAATGCAACCTTTATAGCAAACTACTCTAGAGGAAAGCAAACAAATCAGAGAAGTAGACTGGTGAAGGTTTGAATAAATTCGTGCCAAAAATGAGAAAGTTATGAATTTTCGAGAGTTGTAATCACTTTAGGTATGGGCTCTTCAAATTGGCTGAATCGGTAATGGCTCTGTGATGTAGTGGCGGAAAATCTTTCCTCGTCCCTATATTCACATCTTTTAAAACAATTCTAGTGTAGGCGTTACACCCTCTGGCCTTAAATGAAATACAATATGCTTTATTATAAGAATTATTGCATTGCAGCATTTATTTCTCAATGTATTTCCTATTATGCCAACAAGAATAATGTCCCACTTTGCGTTTTGTAGCTCTACTAACCCAGTTCTGTGAATCAATCCCTGCCACATGGCTTTGACATATGTAAAAACCCGAAATAAATGAGTATGATTATGACATTTGCTAACAAAATGAACGCTGGTCATTATCAACAAAACAGTAAGAGATGCTCTTTTGTATAAATTGCTTCGTGGAGTAATTTGTACTGAAATTTTTATCAAAAACGTTCGATTTCTGGCTCTTACAAAACCATCTTTGATCTCCTTTTCCCCACCCTAGCACATATACACACACGCACACACACACACACACGTACGCACACACGCACACACACATTCTCCCTCCCTCTCCTTTCTCTCTCCCTCTCCACCATCTCTCTTTCTCTCTCTCCACTATCTCTCTCTCCCTCTCCACCATCTCTCTCTCTCTCTATCAACCTCTCCACCATCTCTCTCTCCCTCTCCCTCATCTCTCCCCTCCCTCTCTCTCCATCATCTCTCTCTCTCTCTCTCTCCACCATCTCTCTCTCCCTCTCCACCATCTCTCTCTCCCTCTCCCACTCACCCTCCACCATCTCTTCTCTCCCTGTCCACTTTCTCTCTCTCTCTCTCTCTCTCTCTCCCTCTTCACCATCTCTCTCTCTCTCTCTCCCTCTCCACCATCCCTCTTTCTCCCCGTCTCAACCATCTCTCTCTCTCTCTCTCTCTCTCTCTCTCATTCGATCTCTCCCTCTCATCATATCATTTTCTATATTTCACCTCCATTCTCTCTGTATCTGTTTTCCTCTCCACTATCTACCTCCCCTCTCATTCCCTTTTTATCCCAATCCATTTATCTTTTTCTTGATATCATGTTTTTATCTCATCCAGATTATGCTGATAACATTCAAATAGTCATGTACGCATGTGTAATTATATAGGGGGATGGGATGGCGGGGTTCGAGGTTTTGAACACTCCCGCGAGCCTGATATAATAACATGTTTAGAGAGCAGATATCCTTTCTAGGAGAAATTGAAACATCTAGCACAGACTAATGCTATGAAGAATTTTGAACAAGAATTAAAGAAATACATATTTTAATGTGGACAGTAGCTAGCATGACTAGAATTAAAATAATAAAAAATAAAAAAAAGTCGCCATCGCTTTATTAGAGGCCTAAAAAGAATGGGGGAAGGGGTGATGTCAATGCCATTAATATTTTGACAAACTACAAATTGTTTTCACTACAACGTAGATTATCATGTTTAAAAATGCTCAAATTGGACGGGGACACCCCATCCTCCTCCTTTCTCGCTCCGTACATCCATAGTTGTGACCTTTTCCTCTAAACTGTGAGAAACTCAGGTACACATTAATTTTGCTGTAAAACGATTTTATTTTCCTTTGACACAGCGTCTTACACTAAAAAGGTGAACTATCATACAACAATGTGCAAGTTTGTGTGAAGTATTAGAAATGCTTTTGAAAACAAGCAAATTTTGTTGAGACTGGCATAATTTACAGAACTGTACATAAATGTATATATAAAGCATTAAGCTATTCCACAGTCATGTTCGACATGTTCGATGGTGAAAACTTCTATATCATTTCAGAGATCGGTATTCTTGAGGTAATCTCATTGACACCGAGAGATCTTAAGACATAATTTCATAAAACAGCAAATGAGACGATGAGAAAACCCTTACTTTTACCTCGAATTATCAATATAACTTCTTGTGTTATGTTCCAAACCGTAGTCTACAGAAAAGGTAGTCGTTAAAGAGGTTTCATGGACATGGTTTTTGGTTACCTTGAAAAGATTCACTCCTTCATAAATATTTACACTTATACACTTACACTTACACTTACCGGCGCACACTACAGTATCCGACTGCGATCCAATTCTTGAAGAAGTGGCAATTATATTAGTTATGAAAATCTAAACAAAGAGCGTTTTGCTGATTTAGATTGTAAATAATGATAAGAATACTAACAAAAATCAATTTAGTGCTTTGAAGCCTTCTAGTCACAATTAATTCCGAATCGGCTTCAAATCGTAGACAATCGTATGACTGGTATGATGTCACTAAGATTCTGAGCCGATTCACCTTTTCCTCCGACAAGTAGGCTTAAAATCCACTAAATGTTAGATTTCATTAATTACATGAATAAACAGATCCTCAATCATTAAGATTTTACATGTTGGAATGTTCATATAAAATACTGTTGTTAATTCTTCCAAAATCGGATCGCAGTCAGATCGTGTAGTGTGCGCTGAGCCTTAGAGTACTAGGAATCAGTAAGTAGAAACCTATAAATGCTAATTCTCTTATTCAGCAAATATGAAATAATACAACTGCAGTCATGGTGATTGCAATCCTGATATTGACAGAGGAAATAAACTGCCGATACAAGTTCTATAAAGATTTGTATTCAACCATTTCATAAAGCCATCATACCACGAGGATACACGTTAAGTCTATAATTGCCAATTATCTTACCGATTTTCTAACAGATTTCAATTTCCATGTATACTTTTAACAGAAACAAGAACAAGAACATCAACAACAACCATGATAATGGTGATGGTGATGATGATAATAATAATAATTATAATAATGATAGTAATAACAATGATAATATTAATGATAACGAAGATGATGATACTGATGATAGTGAATAAGAATATTAAGAAGACAATTATGATGATAATAGTATAATAGTAACAATATAAGTAGCGCGATTGTACAACTACTACTACTACAACAACTACTACTACTACTACTACCACCACCAATAATACTACTACTAATTCTGTTGCGGCTGCTACTACTACAACCATTAATACTTCTGCTACTACTACTGATACTACTGATACTACTACTACTACTACTACTACTACTACTACTAATACTACTAATACTAATACTACTACTACTACTACTACTACTACTACTACTTTTACTACTACTACTACTACTACTACTTCTACTACTACCACCACTTTCATTACTGATAACCATCACACGTATCTCTATATTCCTATATGACTGCTACTCGTTTGGGATCAAGTCATTCGTCCTTAGATTAATGGTCAGATCTTTGGTCAATTCATCCCAGAAATAATCTTGTCCTCTCACGTCCTCAGTCCAGTGGATATAGGGTCTGCCATTACTGAGGTACAACTTCGCCAAGAATGGCATTTCATTATCTGGGATGTCTTCGAGGAAGACCACGACTACGAATTCCGTCAGAGTGTCACTCACGTGGTCCATGGCCGTCCGGAACTTGAGTATGAACCAGTGGTCGTGCACAGCAGCTCTGCTAAGCACTACGATGGTCTTGTAACTATGGCTCACCACGTAATCGACGGAATCTAAGTAATGCATACCCAACACAAGGTCTTCGTCACCAAAGACGTTCCTCTGAAACTGTGGAAGCCGTTCTTCGAGAGCCGGTCGAAGCTGTTCACGAATCCATTCTTCGTCATCTTCGTCATCGTCGTAGAAAATTATGTTCACGTCAAACTCGTAGTCATTGTGTGCTCGAGCGTCTCGCATCTCTTTAAATCCCAGTACGGCCAATTTCAAGAGATAGAGTTTGTACCTCAACAGCCAACGGTAGTTATACAACAGCACGCTGATTACAACCAAGCTAATGGATACGAGGGGAATCAGAGAGAATAGGCCATTGCTTATTATACAAAGTTCATTTGGATCAAAATCAAGCAGGGGTTTCTCACGAAGAGGCTCCAGAGATGCTGACGAACAGATAGTTTTGTCCTTGTTTTCCAGGCGTATAGGTTCATTTAACCAATCAATAAGCCACTTTAGATCACAGTTACAATCAATTAGGTTGATTGATAGATCAATTGAAGAAATGGAGGAAAAGATCGGCTTGAAAGTGCTTTGATTAAGGCGCGTTAATCTGTTGTTGGCCAAGGAAAGATTTGTGAGTTTCCAGTTGTTTGAGAACATTAGCTCCTCCATGTACTCGATACGGTTTCCTTCCAAGTTGATACTTTTATTTGACCCAACCTCGACAATACATCATCATGAATATGCTGGATGTTGTTTCCTTTCAAACTCAACGTCTGAAGCGATTCCAACCCCGAGAAGACAAGAGGATGTAGATTTGTAATATCGCAGTAGTCTAGATTTAGCTCTTGTAAAACAGAGAGTTGCTGGAATATCCCTGGCGGTAAATCACTAGCACACAGGAAAGGGTTATTACTCAAGTCCAAATGCTTAAGATCCAATAATCCATCGAAAAGAGACGCGTTTGCAGTTGCATTCCATAGGTATCTCTGGACGAGCTGAGAGTCTTTCATGTCTAAATTAACAAGTGATTGTAAATGTTGAAACGATTTTCCTGGTCGCAAAGGAAGCAAGTCTGAACGAAGAGAGTTTAGGGAAAGTGATCTTAATATTGGGGTGTACAATTCCAGAACAGTTAAACGACTTCCGGTCAAATTAATGCTTTGAATATTGTCAAGTCCCGAAAAGGCCGTCAGCTCAAAGACAGAAAGGAGTTCGTTCCGGCTCATGTCTAAGAAAGTTAAACTTCCTAAACCGCGAAATACAGATGCAAATATTTCTGTAAACAGATTACCGGATAAGTCGAACTCCGATAAGTCCACTGTCCAAGTCTGATTGTGAGGATTTATTTGTCTTACTTTGTTGTCGTTGATTGCCAGTACTTTTAATGCATTCATGCCGTCGAAAAAGTCTGGTTGAATTTCGTCTATGGGGAGTTTGTTATCACTGAAGCTGAGTTCTCTGAGTTTTGTCAAATTTGAGAAGACTAACGGATGGAGGCTATTCAGGTTGTTGCCGTTGAAGTCCAGAACAGAGAGAAGAATCGCGCAGAGGATCAAAGAAACCTTTAGGAAACGCACCAACAGAGCCTTCCTTGATTATAAGCTCTTCGATGTCTGATTTTGAGATTCCGAGGATGATGTTCGCCAACACCTCGTCACTCAAAGGGTAGCCACCTAGCATCAAAGAGCGAACATATAGTGATGCGATCACATCAGGGTCTACTGATTTGATAGGGTTATATCTAAGATCTAGAGTATCAGTGTGGCACAAAAGGTGAAATCTTTTGCCGTAAGGTTGTGTAGTTGATTTCCTCTCATGTACATTGTCGGCCATGCCACAAGAACTTACATTGATGAAGGAAAGCTGGTTGAAGGAAAGATCTGCAGTATCTAGATGTGGACTCCACTTTAGAATGTCATTGGGGAGCGACTTCAAGTTTGATGCCGTTAAATCGAGAATGGAAAGCTGTGAAGACATCATAAAGACGCCTGTTGCTGGAAGCACAAGACGCGGGTTAAATGATAGAGACAGGTACATTAAGCCCTTGAGGGGTAAAAGCGGCGGATTCTATCGCTCTTACATCGTTAAAAGAAATTTCAAGGAGTTGATTAGAGGGTATACTTCAAACGAGGAGTTCAAGAGTTTGGTGATATTGTTCTGAGACAAGTCAAGCACCTCGGTATCCTCAGAAAGATTCTGGGAACCGTGTCCAGGCCTTTATTGCGGCAAGAAGCTTTTTCAGTTCAAGGTTCTGATCGCATCCATGGAAAGATTTGTCCATGTCCAGTGTTAAGGATGTCATCGCCGAATCTCCATCGTGTCGATGTAAAGATTGAAAGGACGAGCTGACGAGAAGACAAGCGACGAGCAATGGGTACACGATTGAGCCGTTTGCCATGACTTCAATATATCACCTCAGAAAAAGGAAAGGTACACCTTCGTCAGATGATAATATATCGCTCTTGATTATATGCTAACACAAGTTCATAGAAGCACAAATTGTTATCCTTTGCTGCAGACGGTCAGCCTCGTTTTGAGCTGTGAAAAGGCGCTCGGATTTCTTTTACTTAAAATATTGTGGTTATCATATTTTTAACTAGTAATCAAAACTAAAATAAAGGTTTGGAAAACAATAATGAATGTTTTCAGATGAAACCGAAAGTCATATTTCATTTTTGGATAAACATATAACCAGTAATTAAATCACACGCGGGAGGATCAACATGGCGGCATGCACGTAACCACGCAATTTAGAGTCAGCAGCAAGTTTCGTTTGATTTTGATTTGTTTAAAGGGCAAGTCCACTCCAAAAATAACTTAATTTCAATAAAAGCAAAAAAATCAGACAAACCAATCAAAAAAAGTTTGAGCAAAATCGGATAACTAATAAGAAAGTTATGAATTTTTGAAAAAGTATGTAAATATATGGAACAATGAGAATCACAACACAAATTGCCAAGATGGTTATCAGTTTGTGACGTCATGTCCTCACAACTTATCAATTGCTTTATATAGTTTAATCCCATTAATTTCCTTTTTATCCCCAAAACTTGATTTCCCATGCCTTTGCCCAGGTTATATGATTTGTATCATATTGCGTGCATGACATTTCCCAAAAACTTTTATGAATTTTGAAGAATTGATACTATTTTCTGAATATTGTATATCATAATTATTGATTTTTATATAAATAGTTTATCAAAATTCAATTTTCATGATTTAACTGGACAAAAGTTACTCTTTAATTGTGCATCCACGCAAAAACATATTACTAACAATCTAAATTGGATGCTGATGTGAAGAAATAAGATTCTTAGGGTGAAAATAGGAAATTTATATTATCAATATAAAGAAAATAATTAGTGGATAGTGAGGACCATACGTCACAGACTCATGAGTGAGTTGCCAATTTGTGTAGTGATTTTCAAAGTTTTTCATGTCATTAAAAATTCATAACATTCTTATTAGTTATCCGATTTTGCTCAAACTTTTTGATTGGTTTGTCTGATTTTTCTGGTCAATTGAAAGTAAGTTATTTTTGGAGTGGACCTGGGCTTTAAGGAGTATTTAATACATTTTGATATGGCGGACGGTAAAGTGAAAGGACATGAAAGACCCCGGGGATGGAATGGATCTGGAAACTCGCCTGTTAAAAAGAAAATTATGATGGAGAATTTCTCGGATTATCCCCTCTCACAAGCGAGGTCGAATTCAGCTAGATCTATGCCCATGGAAACAATAATGAATGTTTTCAGATGAAACCGAAAGTCATATATCATTTTTGGATAAACATATAACCAGTAAAAAAATCACACACGAAACCAAATGAGTTATTATAACGGTTATTTATTAAAGAACAAAAGGGGACATATTTGATATCAAATCGAAGTTACTGAGAAAGACCAGTTCTGGTCATGCGATTGCATTGTGAAAGAAACGTTGTGGAATCGATCAGAAAAGGTTGATCATCTAGCTTATAAGTATTGGTGTGTACTGCAAGGTTCTGGAATCATCAAAATGATAAGAAATTTGGCCCAGTCTTGGTAAAGTTACAAGCACTGTACACAGAAAGATGTATATGGGACTACGCGACCACGTGCGCGATATCTATTTGGTCCCAATAGACATAATAATTTACCAAATATATCAATTAGTAGGTGGTTTCCCGACTTTTCCGGCAAAATTTGTATCATCACGTATTAGTCAAAACATATTCTTTCACATGATTGGTAATGAGAGCTTCCATTTCATTTTTTGAGAGAGGGGCGTTTCCAAAACTGGTCTTTACCTTTAACAGCGACATTAAACTTCCGTTCGCTTATACAATACGCCTATTAGTCTACTCACAAGTCGCCCATTCCTTTGTAATTTTGACAATTAAAACCTGAAACACTTTATACAGAAATCGTACAGAAATATCAATATCAATACACGCTCTTTCTGTTTCCAGTTATGTTGAAGTGGTATATTGGAATACCACATGTTTAATAAAAAGTCGCGAATTAACACGATTAATGTGATAGAACGGACTAAATTTCTGTAGTAGGCGTTCCCATCGTACGCTCGTATGACCTACCTGATCATGCTGATGAAGGTAAAGAAAGAATATAGTTGTGAGAAAGTTGTGATACGGTGGTGGAATTATCCATAAATATTATCGGATATCTATCTCTATCCATCACCCCCTCTCCAAAAGGGTTCAGCCTTTATTTATGGCAAATACTTAAAGCGGCAATAAAGTAGTTATCAGGTAATCATAACGCAAGAATTTCTTTCATATTACTTTTAAAAGATAGTCCATTTCGTTCACAATAAGTATACATATCGTAGACTAGTATAAGTATATAGTATTGCCCACATATTGAGAAGCTGCTACGATACTGTAACGATACAACTCTAAAAAACTGTTACACAAGTTATCCTGCTGATGCAAATTATCGATCTGTCAAAAGTGAAGTTTTATTGAGTTATATTTATCACAGATATTAAAGGTAAAGACCAGTTTTGGAAACGCCCTCTCTCAAAAAATGAAATGGAAGCTCTCATTACCAATGATGTGAAAGAATATGTTTTGACTAATACGTGATGATACAAATTTTGCCGGGAAAGTCGGGAAACCGCCTACTAATTGATATATTTGGTAAATTATTATATCTATTGGGACCAAATAGATATCGCGCACGTGGTCGCGTAGTCCCATATACATCTTTCTGTGTACAGTGCTTGTAACTTTACCAAGACTGGGCCAAATTTCTTATCATTTTGATGATTCCAGAACCTTGCAGTACACACCAATACTTATATGCTAGATGATCAACCTTTTCTGATCGATTCCACAACGTTTCTTTCACAATGCAATCGCATGACCAGAACTGGTCTTTCTCTTTAACTATATAAACAATTGATGTAAGACATCATTAGGACAGAGCTGAGACGTAATCAGAAGGTTTCTGATGGCCAAAGACCGAAATGACGTCATCTTGAAAATTAGAATTTTAAAAGGATTACTCTGCCCAACAAGTGCGTGCTTGGCAGCTAACACCTGCGCTCTCAGCTTGTAGTAGTGTCTAGTGCTCCGTGTGATCATGTATCAAGCGTCTTCTCTAATAACAGATCGATAATTTGCATCAGCAGGATAACTTGTGTAACAGTTTTTTAGAGTTGTATCGTTACAGTATCGTAGCAGCTTCTCAATATGTGGGCAATACTATATACTTATACTAGTCTACGATATGTATACTTATTGTGAACGAAATGGACTATCTTTTAAAAGTAATATGAAAGAAATACTTGCGTTATGATTACCTGATATCTATTTTATTGCCGCTTTAAGTATTTGCCATAAATAAAGGCTGAACCCTTTTGGAGAGGGGGTGATGGATAGAGATAGTTATCCGATAATACTTATGGATAATTCCACCACCGTATCACAACTTTCTCACAACTATATTCTTTCTTTACCTTCACCAGCATGATCAGGTAGGTCATACGAGCGTAAGACGGGAACGCCTACTACAGAAATTTTGTCCGTTCTATCACATTAATCGTGTTAATTCGCGACTTTTTAACATGTGGTATTCCAATATACCACTTCAACATAACTGGAAACAGAAAGAGCGTGTAATGATATTGATATTTCTGTACGATTTCTGTATAAAGTGTTTCAGGTTTTAATTGTCAAAATTACAAAGGAATGGGCGACTTGTGAGTAGACTAATAGGCATATTGTATAAGCGAACGGAAGTTTAATGTCGCTGTTAAAGGTAAAGACCAGTTTTGGAAACGCCCTCTCTCAAAAAATGAAATGGAAGCTCTCATTACCAATCATGTGAAAGAATATGTTTTGACTAATACGTGATGATACAAATTTTGCCGGAAAAGTCGGAAACCACCTACTAATTGATATATTTGGTAAATTATTATGTCTATTGGGACCAAATAGATATCGCGCACGTGGTCGCGTAGTCCCATATACATCTTTCTGTGTACAGTGCTTGTAACTTTACCAAGACTGGGCCAAATTTCTTATCATTTTGATGATTCCAGAACCTTGCAGTACACACCAATACTTATAAGCTAGATGATCAACCTTTTCTGATCGATTCCACAACGTTTCTTTCACAATGCAATCGCATGACCAGAACTGGTCTTTCTCTTTAACTTCGATTTGATATCAAATATGTCCCCTTGTGTTCTCTAATAAATAACCGTTATAATAACTCATTTGGTTTCGTGTGTGATTTTTTTACTGGTTATATGTTTATCCAAAATGATATATGACTTTCGGTTTCATCTGAAAACATTCATTATTGTTTCCATGGGCATAGATCTAGCTGAATTCGACCTCGCTTGTGAGAGGGGATAATCCGAGACATTCTCCATCATAATTTTCTTTTTAACAGGCGAGTTTCCAGATCCATTCCATCCACGGGGTCTTTCATGTCCTTTCACTTTACCGTCCGCCATATCAAAATGTATTAAATACTCCTTAAAGCCCAGGTCCACTCCAAAAATAACTTACTTTCAATAGAACCAGAAAAATCAGACAAACCAATCAAAAAAAGTTTGAGCAAAATCGGATAACTAATAAGAATGTTATGAATTTTTAAAGAAGTATTAATGGTTGTAGTAGTAGCAGCCGCAACAGAATTAGTAGTAGTAGTAGTAGTAGTAGTAGTAGTAGTTGTAGTTGTAGTAGTTAATCGCGCTACTTATATTGTTACTATTATACTATTATCATCATAATTGTCTTCTTAATATTCTTATTCACTATCATCAGTATCATTATCTTCGTTATCATTAATATTATCATTGTTATTACTATCATTATTATAATTATTATTATTATCATCATCACCATCACCATTATCATGGTTGTTGTTGATGTTCTTGTTCTTGTTTCTGTTAAAAGTATACATGGAAATTGAAATCTGTTAGAAAATCGGTAAGATAATTGGCAATTATAGACTTAACGTGTATCCTCGTGGTATGATGGCTTTATGAAATGGTTGAATACAAATCTTTATAGAACTTGTATCGGCAGTTTATTTCCTCTGTCAATATCAGGATTGCAATCTCCATGACTGCAGTTGTATTATTTCATATTTGCTGAATAAGAGAATTAGCATTTATATGTTTCTACTTACTGATTCCTAGTACTCTAAGGCTCAGCGCACACTACACGATCTGACTGCGATCCGATTTTGGAAGAATTAACAACAGTATTTTATATGAACATTCCAACATGTAAAATCTTAATGATTGAGGATCTGTTTATTCATGTAATTAATGAAATCTAACATTTAGTGGATTTTAAGCCTACTTGTCGGAGGAAAAGGTGAATCGGCTCAGAATCTTAGTGACATCATACCAGTCATACGATTGTCTACGATTTGAAGCCGATTCGGAATTAATTGTGACTAGAAGGCTTCAAAGCACTAAAGTGATTTTTGTTAGTATTCTTATCATTATTTACAATCTAAATCAGCAAAACGCTCTTTGTTTAGATTTTCATAACTAATATAATTGCCATTTCTTCAAGAATTGGATCGCAGTCGGATACTGTAGTATGCGCCGGTAAGTGTAAGTGTAAGTGTATAAGTGTAAATATTTATGAAGGGAGTGAATCTTTTCAAGGTAACCAAAAACCATGTCCATGAAACCTCTTTAACGACTACCTTTTCTGTAGACTACGGTTTGGAACATAACACAAGAAGTTATATTGATAATTCGAGGTAAAAGTAAGGGTTTTCTCATCGTCTCATTTGCTGTTTTATGAAATTATGTCTTAAGATCTCTCGGTGTCAATGAGATTACCTCAAGAATACCGATCTCTGAAATGATATAGAAGTTTTCACCATCGAACATGTCGAACATGACTGTGGAATAGCTTAATGCTTTATATATACATTTATGTACAGTTCTGTAAATTATGCCAGTCTCAACAAAATTTGCTTGTTTTCAAAAGCATTTCTAATACTTCACACAAACTTGCACATTGTTGTATGATAGTTCACCTTTTTAGTGTAAGACGCTGTGTCAAAGGAAAATAAAATCGTTTTACAGCAAAATTAATGTGTACCTGAGTTTCTCACAGTTTAGAGGAAAAGGTCACAACTATGGATGTACGGAGCGAGAAAGGAGGAGGATGGGGTGTCCCCGTCCAATTTGAGCATTTTTAAACATGATAATCTACGTTGTAGTGAAAACAATTTGTAGTTTGTCAAAATATTAATGGCATTGACATCACCCCTTCCCCCATTCTTTTTAGGCCTCTAATAAAGCGATGGCGACTTTTTTATTTTTTATTATTTTAATTCTAGTCATGCTAGCTACTGTCCACATTAAAATATGTATTTCTTTAATTCTTGTTCAAAATTCTTCATAGCATTAGTCTGTGCTAGATGTTTCAATTTCTCCTAGAAAGGATATCTGCTCTCTAAACATGTTATTATATCAGGCTCGCGGGAGTGTTCAAAACCTCGAACCCCGCCATCCCATCCCCCTATATAATTACACATGCGTACATGACTATTTGAATGTTATCAGCATAATCTGGATGAGATAAAAACATGATATCAAGAAAAAGATAAATGGATTGGGATAAAAAGGGAATGAGAGGGGAGGTAGATAGTGGAGAGGAAAACAGATACAGAGAGAATGGAGGTGAAATATAGAAAATGATATGATGAGAGGGAGAGATCGAATGAGAGAGAGAGAGAGAGAAAGAGAGAGAGAGATGGTTGAGACGGGGAGAAAGAGGGATGGTGGAGAGGAGAGAGAGAGAGAGAGATGGTGAAGAGGGAGGGAGAGAGAGAGAGAGAGAGAGAGAAAGTGGACAGGGAGAGAAGAGATGGTGGAGGGTGAGTGGGAGAGGGAGAGAGATGGTGGAGAGGAGAGAGATGGTGGAGAGAGAGAGAGAGAGAGATGATGGAGAGAGAGGGAGGGGAGAGATGAGGGAGAGGGAGAGAGATGGTGGAGAGGTTGATAGAGAGAGAGAGAGATGGTGGAGAGGGAGAGAGAGATAGTGGAGAGAGAGAAAGAGAGATGGTGGAGAGGGAGAGAGAGATAGTGGAGAGAGAGAAAGAGAGATGGTGGAGAGGGAGAGAGAAAGGAGAGGGAGGGAGAATGTGTGTGTGCGTGTGTGCGTACGTGTGTGTGTGTGTGCGTGTGTGTATATGTGCTAGGGTGGGGAAAAGGAGATCAAAGATGGTTTTGTAAGAGCCAGAAATCGAACGTTTTTGATAAAATTTCAGTACAAATTACTCCACGAAGCAATTTATACAAAGAGCATCTCTTACTGTTTTGTTGATAATGACCAGCGTTCATTTTGTTAGCAAATGTCATAATCATACTCATTTATTTCGGGTTTTTACATATGTCAAAGCCATGTGGCAGGGATTGATTCACAGAACTGGGTTAGTAGAGCTACAAAACGCAAAGTGGGACATTATTCTTGTTGGCATAATAGGAAATACATTGAGAAATAAATGCTGCAATGCAATAATTCTTATAATAAAGCATATTGTATTTCATTTAAGGCCAGAGGGTGTAACGCCTACACTAGAATTGTTTTAAAAGATGTGAATATAGGGACGAGGAAAGATTTTCCGCCACTACATCACAGAGCCATTACCGATTCAGCCAATTTGAAGAGCCCATACCTAAAGTGATTACAACTCTCGAAAATTCATAACTTTCTCATTTTTGGCACGAATTTATTCAAACCTTCACCAGTCTACTTCTCTGATTTGTTTGCTTTCCTCTAGAGTAGTTTGCTATAAAGGTTGCATTTTAAGAAAATCCGTATACTGAAATCAAATGAGCAAAAATATCAACCTGCAACTGCTGGAAAGTGGCAGGTACAGAATCCACTGACTGAAACTTGGGAGTGAAAACTGTCATGACCATGATTAAAAGTTTTCATAATAATAAATACTTATAATTAATAACAAATGCTGTAATAAAAACATCCAAAAAATTCTAAATATCCTACTCAACAACAACGAGAAATGAGGCTCATACTTGGGTATTGACTATATTCAGTGTATATTCAAACTTGGGTAAGATACCGATATTTGCTCACGTAACTCTCGTCGCTTCCGTGCTAATGCATACATTATGCAGAGCACCAACGAGTGGCGCATGCGCACCACTCACACACACAAAACGGTATAAAAAAATGTTTCTGCCATCTTACTGCATTCGCTCACCAGATAAGTTACTATACCATACTCTCGTCTGTGCTTTGGCACATTCTGCAAGATGGGGATATTTCCTGTTTCTCAATACTTGATTTCCTGTACTTTGTTCTCAGTGCTTGGTGCTGAACAGCAACTAACAGACTTTCTGTCTCCTTTCTCAGACTTCCTCTTTTAAGCTACTGCCAATTCTCACCTTCTGTATTTTTTAGATGCTGTCCGTACGTCGCTTTTCCTTGCGATCCTTCAAGTCTTTCATTTTTCTGATCAGCTTTCTGCTGTCTTGTCACGGTATTTCTTTGTCTTCATGGATCCTTTAATCGCCCTCATGATTTCATCCATCTTGACTACAATATATCAGTACAGACCCTGTTTCTCATACCTTACAGTCTTCTGTATAATCATCAGACCACGTCTTCATATCTCTCTTGGGTTTCCTCTAGTCTACTATTACCGCAGCATACATCACGAGGGTCACAACTACGTTTCCAGCATAGAGTTTAGATTTGGGAACCTTTGCAACTCTTCTGATGTACTCGGTCTCAATAGTCTTCTTCATAGCTCGAGGCAGAGGCGGCGGAGCACCTACAAAGGGAAATCTCAAAGCGAAAATATACATTTTTTAAAACATTGGTATATACCCCTATATTGTGATTACATTATCATGGATGATTTCAATATTTGTTTCTCTTTATACATCGTATAATATATTGCTTAAGCATCATACCTTGCAGTTGGGTGTGATGGTCTGAAAATTCATTTGCGAGCGAGCAAAGCCAGTGAGGAAAAAAAATTAACATTTGTGAGGTCGCAGTGCGAAAAATTACATCTTATAAAGATGAACAATCCAATCCTGATGGGGTTATAATCACATTCACATAACAGAAGACTGAAGATACCTTTGATACGTAACATAATTTAACATCTATAAATACGAGCGAGCGTAGCTTTGGGGGATATTGCTCTTAGTCGCTTGAAATTAGGGGCACGTTTAATGATGAGAGGAAAAGGGGACACTTATCGAAAGGGATGACACTTATTAGAAAAGAAAAGGAGCACGCGTCAAAGTACAAAGGGTAATTATCAGAGGTGAAAATGTGGCACTTCTTACACCTAAAAAAGGTGCTCTCACCAGGGATGAAAAAGGCACTTATGAGAATGGGAAATGGGCATTTGTCGACGGAAAAGAGGCATCCATCATATTTTGATAGGGGCATTTATAAGAAGTGAAAATAGGCATTTATAAAAAAAAAGAGTGATAGGTTCCTTATAAGAAAGGAAAAGGGGCACGTATCATTGTTAAAAGGGTATCTATCAGAGGTGAAAAGGGGCACTTATGAGAATGAAAAAGGGGCACTGATAATAAAGGAAATGTGCATTTGTTGAAAGAAAAGGGGCACCGATCAAATTTTAAGAAGGGGGAAGTGGCTCTTATTAAAAAGAAAAGAGGCACATGTTAGAATAAACGGGGCATTTATCAGAGATTAAAAGGGGGGTAATTATGAGAAGGGGAAGGGGCACTTATAAGAAGGAAAAAGAGCATATTAGGAAGGAAAAGGGGCACGTGTCAAAATAAAAGGGGCAGTTATTAGAGATGAAAAGAGCACTTATCAGGAGGAATAGGGGCACTTGTCAAAGTAAAACGAGTATCTCTCAGAATTTAATAAGGTCATTCACCAGAGATGAAAAGGGGCACTTATGAGAATGAAAAGGGACTATTTGCATAGGTGAAAAGGGGCATTTATGAAAAGGGGAAGGGGCTCTTTTTTAATGGGGGCACTTATCATAAGGGAAAGGGGTACTTATTAGAAAGGAGAGGGGGCACATGTGAAAATATAAAGTGCGCTTATCCGAGTTAAAAAGGGGTAGTTATTAAAAGGGAAAGGGGCATTTCTTACAAAGGAAAAGGGGCACTTGTCAAAGTAAAAGGGGCACATCTCAGATTTGAATAGGGCAATTATCAGAGGTGAAGGGGGCGCTTATCAAAAGAGAAAAAAGGCGCTTCTCGTACCTGAAAAGGGGCACTTACTAGAGATTAAAAGGGCACTTATGAGTATGGAAAATGGACCCTTATTGCAAAGGAAAATGGGAACTTGTCGAAGGAAAAGGGGTATGTGTGTCAAAATAAAGGGGCACTTATCAGAGGTGGAAAGGGAAGCGGCACTTTAACAATTAATAGGGCACTTTTCAAAGTAAAAGGGGACTTTTCTTATGTAAAAGGGGCACTTCTTACAAAGTGAAAGGGGCACTGTTCCTATGTAAAAAGGGGCACTTTTGGGGTACTTGAAAAGTGTGGGGGCACTGTGCCCCTGCCCCCGGGAGCCGCCTCTGGCTTGATGTTTCACCTGATCTTCCTCGAATACGCCTAGATATATGTAATCTCCATCTCTAAATGGCTCTAATTTCTTCTCCGTTTGGCTTCTGAAGGTGCTGCCATTAGGTGGTTTATTATTGGTTTATTATTGTTTGGTTTATTATTGGTTGGTATATTATTGGTTGGTATATTATTGGTTGGTTTATTATTGTTTGGTTTATTATTGGTTGGTATATTATTGTTTGGTTTATTATTGGTTGGTTTATTATTGGTTGGTATATTATTGTTTGGTTTATTATTGGTTGGTTTATTATTGGTTGGTTTATTATTGGTTGGTTTATTATTATTATTATTATTAGTAGCATTATTATAATTATTATTATCATCATCATTATCTTGTTGTTATCAATATTACCATTATCAGAGTCATCATCAGAATCATCAGAATCATCATTGTCATCACGATTATCATCTTATTTTCTGTTATTACACCCCTGCCCCCTTCCTATCTCTCTCTCTCTCTCTCTCTCTCTCCCCCTCTCTTTCTCTCTCTTTCCTTCTGTCTTTACCATCTTTACGCAACACGATAGCAATTACTTTAGAAAAATCAACCTACCGCAATTTCAATAGCCTCGTGCGTTACCTATTGAAATGTGCGAACATGACAATGACGTTTTACGTAGTTCGAACACGATTTCTATGGGACATAAAATAGATAACTGAAATTGCCCTCGAGTTGATTTTTCGAAAATAGTTACGATCGTGTTACGGGATGTTGCCAAGGTATCAATTATCTGACATCAGTATCTAGCCATGGGTAAAGATTAACCCCTCCTCCTCCTCCTTGTAAATTCCCAGATGAATATCAAAAAAGGTTGCACGAGTTACAGCATAGGGGATGCCCTAATGAATGTTCACCACTCCTTACCTTATCGTTTCTAGATAATATATTCAAATGCGTATATGATTCAATTAGCTGTGAAGTGGCGCTCGATTTTCACTCTTACATGTCTAAAACTATGCATCTCGACAATGGAGGCGATAGAGCGCCATCTAATATGTAGCTCAGCAAAATTTGATAATCAATATCGTCTGTGATCATCTTCCCTTTACGTTTGTTTATCTTTCTTTTTCTAAAGATTTGTTGTATTCTCTTTCGTCATCCCTCTCTCTCTCTCTCTCTCTCTCTTCTCTCTCCCCTCTCTCTCTCCTTTTCATCCTCTTTGCATGCATATTACTAACGGATGTCACCAGGGACGTATTCATCATTATAAAAAGAAGGAGCCGCTGTTCGCCCCATCTGCTCCGTCTAGGGGAAGATTTTGTCACATGTTCGTAGATAATCCCACTGGTCATGAGTACCTGTATCATACCATTAGCTGGCTTGTGGTCGCTCCTTTTTCACTCAAAGACAATGGGTGCCCAGAGTGCATGGAGGCAAGAGCGCCCTCAATAAGATGAATAGCAGAACAAAATTGGTCATCCCACTTTGTCTTTCTTGATCTAATGATTTACATTATCCTCTCTCATCCCCCCCTCCAATGGTCGATTTTTTCTTTTACTCAATGACAGCAGATGCCATTAGCGGAGGCAATAAAGAGCCATCAAGAAGATGCTGAGTAGAAGTCATGGAAATCATGTATCTTCTTTGTGATGTCCCTTCCATTATTCACTTTCTATAATTGCCCTCATTATTTGTATTGTTCTAGCTCATCAAAATAATTTTTTACCGTCTCTTTCTTTCCCATCTTTAAACAAATGTATGTATCATGCTGTTGGTTTTTCTCAAATTTCTGCTATTGAATTAAGATATATATTTCTGCGCAGTGTGTTTGGGGTGTGTGGGTGGTCGTACAATGGACACGAATCCTTGTTGTAGGGCGATACTGAAAGACAAATAATTGTTGACAGCATATTCTTTAGAACTATTTAATACTTGCTAATGCTATTTAATTGTAGCTTTCTTTGAAAAGGGAAGCCCATTATGGGCTATTAGAAGCAACAAAAATGAGAGGGACAGGTGAGTGAAAGTTTGAGCCAATTTCGATTAAAGATAAGAATGTTATGAATATTTGAAGTTGCGATCAATCAAACACCAATTGGCATCAATGTGACGTATTATATCTTGCGAGGTCCTCTACAATTAGCTCTGTACATAGACTTTCGTAAACTCTCATTTTCTTCGTTATTGATGACAAAAATATTTTCCCATACACTGTACAGGGTTTTTATAGAAATATATTTGCAATAATTGTATTTACGGTGCATGTAATGACTGACAATTTTCTTGTACAGAGCAAATGGGAGGGGACCTCGTAAGATATGTCACAGAGTTGCCAGTTTGTGTTTGATTGATCGCACTTTCAAAACGTTCAAGTAATAAAAAGATGTCAAGTTGCAAAAGAATAATATGAATTTTTATGATTCAACATGTCTGGAGGTTCGATCCCAGCCCCATTTTCCCCGCACATTTCCGACTGTAATTTCAAAAGTCAAAATCTGTTTCTGACCTTTTTTCGGATATCTTAAGAACACAAATCGCAAAGTGAAAGAAAAAACCCACATTCTTAGTTAAATCTTAGGCGAATGTATTCGGCCACACAATCCCCTCCAATCAAATGTTTTAGCTGCACACCTGTAATAAGTGATTTTCTTACAATATGAAGAAATGTATGACAAGTCAGAAATTTAACCTTTTAACGTCATAGTTCTCAAATTGTTGAATAGTGGTGCTCTTTCTCTGTCTCTCTTTCTAACTGGCATGTGTGTATGTGTATGTGTGTCTCTCTCTGTCAACCTCTATTTCTCTCTCTCTCTCTCTCTTTATCTCTCTCTCTTTATCTCTCCCCCTCTCTCTCCCTCTCTCTCTCTCTCTCTCATTAATTCACTGTTTACTGTTCGTGTATGGAGATTCGTCTTCTTTGCATGCATTATAAAGAGAATAATATATATATTACCCAAACACAAGGAAAAAAATATACATAGTAATGGATATCATTCGAGGGCATAAACATTAACAATTTATTGTTTAAAAGACAGAGTATATCATACTATTATTATTATTATTATTATTATTATTATTATTATTATTATTATCATCATAACTATTATCGTTATTGTTATCATCATCATCCGTAACAAAAGTCTTAATAACCGTTTTAATTCTCCACAAAATTAAACCTAATCAATCTCCGGAGATATAAACACCAGCTTGGTGACTAATTTCGGGGCTCTTTCAGCCCTAAAAATATATGCACTGTACCCACATGAATTGCAAGTCGTACGTGATTGGATACTGGGAAATAAGTTTGTACCCTAATTTTAAGAAAACTAACTAAATGATCTTGAGGAAATCGTTTAATACTTTACCTGGTCAAGTGTTAATGATTGGTTGCGAATTTAAAGATAGATTCTTTAAAAAAATTGTCTATATATTGATCTAAAATTATAATGTAAAGTCAACTCCGATTTCTTAAAAAAACACATAAGTAAATAGTCATGGAACGTAACGAATATAGTCTCATATACCCTACACACAATTCTCACTGGTTTTACATTCGTGGTGCACATTGACGTTAAGTGCCCGACCATGCATTATTTTGTTTATTCAATCGTTTTACGTTTTACTCGAGGAGGGACAATAAATCGCACCAGCTAAGTATTGTACTTTTGTTAATTAGTATCTTACTACTTATCGTCTAAAAAGTCTGACGAAAGTTTTTGAGTGCTCACCAAAACTGTATAGCCTTTCATTAAATTCAATTGTTCTATACTAAAATGGCATTATCTTCACACTACTTTCAAATTCATTAATCACTCTCCCACTCCCAGTGAGCGATAAAATAGGTAAAGGGAATTAAACAATATTATCAAATAAAAATAAACGTCAGTTCCACACACATACCTAGCATATTTCTTTATTTTATCGTTTTTATAATTACGAACCGGCTTCTATCATATCGATAAATTATTAAACAGAAATTCATTTGCAGATTACAACATGGGATCATGGTAGCTGCAATGCCACGCAGACAGGAGTGATTCCCTGTCCTGATCATGATCAAAGGCATGGGTAGGCTGGGTGACTCCTCTCTCCATTCTTACCAGAATTATGTATTAAAATACATACAAAAAGTGTTGAGAGGAGGAAAGGGAGAGCGAGGGGGTGTGAAGGAGTATTTAGAGGCAGCCATTATAAAATATGCATGGACAGCCGTAAACAGACAGTCAAATCGATTCGCTGCTGCTGATGTATTTTAATGAATCTGTGGTATAACATCTCTACTAAATCAAGTAATTTACAATATTTTTGTGTTAGTTTTTCTTTTTCATGACACATCTAATAACTATACAATGGAAACGAGTAGACAAAGATAAACACGCATGACATGACAGGGTAAATATCATATTCCTCGTACAGTTGAAATTATATATCAAATCCTTTTACACGAAGAAACTAGAAGTAACTAGAAGTTTAAATATTTTAGAACCAACTTACGAAAGGCGATCTTTTTGTTTTTGAAGAAATTTAAGACAGGATGATGTGCTCTTCCTGTTGACCCATGAAACCATTTGTAGTCATTGATTAATATACAACTCTTCTATGTGTGCAAAGCAACCTGGGGGAAAAAAAGCCTTCCAACTAGTTCTTCAACTTTAAAGGTTGGATGCATGCAAGGTTTCAATAACTGCATACCTTCAGTATGTGTTGATGAAGCCGATTTAAAAAAAGAAAGACTTTCCCTTTTGACATGGCTTTGTGAGACGAAGCTTTTAGTGATTCCAGAACAGGCTTGTTGATACATGATGCAGTAAAATGCTCTGGCAAAGTCGAAACCATTTTACGTGTTCATAGATGGAAAGTGGGGATGGACAGGAAAATTGCAGCATGTAACTTTGCTTGTAAGTGAAATCATTTATCTGTGTGTGATAAATACAGAGAGAGAGAGGCACTTCACTTACAGTATATGTTATTTTACTTTGCCACGGCAGGCCAGTGTTTCACACAACCATCCGAAGTACAAGTTTGAAACATGTGTTGAATTTAATACACGCATATCAATGTTCGTATACACTTGACATAGAATGACTTACAAGTGTGTTCATTGCTCAAATATACAAACATCTGTGTTGAATAAATAAAATATATTCAGTTACGAATCAAAATCAAATATATTCAGTTATGAATTTTAAGATCTTTAAAAACAAAATCTTTTAATCCCTTTTTCCTTGCTTCCTTCATATAGCTGTATTGCAAATTATGCAGAGGAAAATATAGTTTCAAGACAAATATGTTTTCTTTTTATCATTATTATCCTGTCAGTTAGTGTTTTGAATGAACAGAGGACTTCGTGATTTTTTTTCTTGTGTTCATGTGAAATCAAATGTTTTATGAATGTTTTTAGTGTTGCCATGATCATAGAGGAACACAGATGATTCTTACAGATATAACTATGAATATGTATGCAATATTCTTCACTCACTGTTACTCTATAGGCATGTTTTTTTAAAACAAATTTTATGACAAATTTTTAAGTTGTTGTCTCATTTTGACGAAAAACAACTAGACTTTTATATCAAACATGACTACAATTTGTATGCTTCTTTGATAAGATAAGATAAGGTAGAACAGTGCAAGATATGTACATGTTTTCTATTGTACATTATTATGTATATTAAGTGTACAGCTTTTATCCTTTCTAACTTGTTTAAGATTGAATGTATAGGGCAGTTTTTGTAGAAGTCCTATAGTCCTATAGCTTGGTACATGGATGCCACATAGTGGCTCAACAATTTTCGTAAGTATTTGTACAGAATTTAATGCATATTCATGCAAATAATAATGACAAAAGCCATGGAAAATTGAACTCATTTTTGTCTGTGGTCTTATTTTGTGCAAACCCTAGAAACTGTTACAAAACTGCATGTGATGATTATGATGATGAATATATCGATGATGATGATTAATGTAGTGATGGTTATGACTGCTTATAGATGAGGATGATGATGATGAAGATGATGATGAAGATGATGATGATGATGATGATAATAATGCATATGATGATACTTTTAACTGCATTTTTTAATGATTTTTAATCATTGAACTAATCAAATCCAATACAATGTACAATGCAATGCAATACAATACGAGACAATGCAATACATACAATACAATACAACAACAAATTGGCGCCTTACAAATCTAATTTTTTCATAATTATTATTTGTATTATTATTATGAATATCGTTATTATTATTATTGTTATTATTATCATTGTTATTATTATTGTTGTTATCATCATTGTTATTATTATTATTATCATTATTTTTATTATTATTATTGGTATTATTATTATTTTTTTTTTTGTATTATTATTATTATCATCATCATTACAATACAATACAATTCATTTTAATATAATACAATTATAGCAGTACATGTGCTTCATAGGCGCCTTGAGTTTTCGTGGGATGCATTATTTATATAGGCTGCACCTATTAATATCCTTCGTCGTCATTCGGCTCTCACACCGAATCTTAGTCGGTGAATGACTTACATCTAAGTTTTGCAAACCACGGCGTATCGTAGCTCGCCTATCCTTGGTGCCAGCTTAATCACGTGATCATTAAGACAGTAGCCAATCAGAGCACGTCCCTCGCCGTCTGTAGCTTTAGAGAAGACGCTTGATACATGATCACACGGAGCACTAGACACTACTACAAGCTGAGAGCGCAGGTGTTAGCTGCCAAGCACGCACTTGTTGGGCAGAGTAATCCTTTAAAATTCTAATTTTCAAGATGACGTCATTTCGGTCTTTGGCCATCAGAAACCTTCTGATTACGTCTCAGCTCTGTCCTAATGATGTCTTACATCAATTGTTTATATAGTTAAAGAGAAAGACCAGTTCTGGTCATGCGATTGCATTGTGAAAGAAACGTTGTGGAATCGATCAGAAAAGGTTGATCATCTAGCATATAAGTATTGGTGTGTACTGCAAGGTTCTGGAATCATCAAAATGATAAGAAATTTGGCCCAGTCTTGGTAAAGTTACAAGCACTGTACACAGAAAATTGTATATGGGACTACGCGACCACGTGCGCGATATCTATTTGGTCCCAATAGATATAATAATTTACCAAATATATCAATTAGTAGGCGGTTTCCGACTTTCCCGGCAAAATTTGTATCATCACGTATTAGTCAAAACATATTCTTTCACATGATTGGTAATGAGCTTCCATTTCATTTTTTTGAGAGAGGGGCGTTTCCAAAACTGGTCTTTACCTTTAATATCTGTGATAAATATAACTCAATAAAACTATACTTTTAACAGATCGATAATTTGCATCAGCAGGATAACTTGTGTAACAGTTTTTTAGAGTTGTATCGTTACAGTATCGTAGCAGCTTCTCAATATGTGGGCAATACTATATACTAGCAGGGCCCGTGGAAAATCCACGGGATTCTAGGGAGGGTGGGAGGGGGTTGTAAATACTTTAAAATAGATATGTGCTATCGATTTTTTTGATTTTTTTTTTTGATTTTTTTATAATAATTTTTTAATTATAATTTTTATTATATTAAAAAAGAGATATTTCTGTGCTAGATGATATTATTTTTCTTCATTGTATATGCCTACTTTTTATCATTTTATAATTTTTCTTCTTATTTTCATTAATATTTTACTCGTTAGAATACCAACCTTTTGTTTGCTGTCCCATCATGTATCGTTTTTTTATCGCTTTTTTTCATGTATCGTTTCGAATTTTTAATTTTTATCAGAATTATGTAATAAAACTTGAAAACTGGAAGAAAACAGTGAAATCAATTATTTGTAATCAAAATTGATGCAGATATTTTAGACTTTACCTTCGTTTTCACTTTCGTTATTTACGATTATTATTGTCGTCACTTCGTTCCTATTATTCTCACTATCCCTTTCCCGGATCCTCACTCTCGTTATCTATACGAATCAAGGGCGTCATTGCAATCCGAGTTTGAGCATGGGGGGACACAATTACATGTCACTCTCTCTCTAGTTACGCTGTTTCACGGCATGTACTTTCATTGGTGACCGGTTCATTTATTGTCTTTTTATCTTTGACGTTTCATTACATTTTTAGAGAAAGAAGACGATTGGTTGTACGGTTCTCGACTCTTAATCTTTGTCTGAATTCAGTTTCCCATCTCCCGCGCGAAGCGCGTAAGTTTCGACGTTTCATAATTATCAGAGAAAGAAGACGATTCGTTCTACCGTTCTCGACTCTTAATTCTTGTATGAATTCAGTTTCCACCCTCTCGCGCGTATAGCTCGGAAGCTTTGACGTTTCATTAAATTATTAGAAAGACGATTCGTTATACCGTTCTGGACTCTTAATCCTTGTCTGAATTCAGTTTCCACCCTCTCGCGCGTAGCGCGGAAGCTTTGACGTTTCATTAAATTATTAGTGAAAGAAGACGATTCGTTCTACCGTTCTGGACTTTTAATCCTTGTCTGAATTCAGTTTCCACCCTCTCGCGTAGCGCGGAAGCTGTGACGTTTCATTCAATTATTAGAGTAAGAAGACGATTCGTAATGTACCGTTCTCGATCGACTCTTAATCCTTGCCTGAATTCAGTTTCCACCCTCGCGCGTAGCGCAGAAGCTTGACGTTTCATTAAAATATTAGAGAACGAAGACGATTCGTTGTACCGTTCTCGACTCTTAATCCCTGTTTCATTAAATTTTTAGAGAAAGAAGACGTTTCATAGTACCGTTCTCGACTGTTTGAATAAAGTTCCCCCTCCCGCGAAGTCAACAGAGAGAGAAAGAGAAAGAAAGAAAAAGGAAAGATTTTAACCCCAAATCGTGGGGGGACATTTCACCACCTGAAAATTCGTGGGGGACGTGTCCCCGTCCCCCAGGATAATGGATTGACGCCCCTGATAGGCCTACGAATATTGTTCTCAGCATGCACTTCACTCCCATTATCATTTTGGTTTTTTCACACATTGCTAAGTTAATTTAGTCCTACAATGAAAATAATATACAAATATACAATGACACTCGAAGGATAATGGATTGACGCCCCTGATAGGCCTACAAATATTGTTCTCATGCACTTCACTCCCATTATCATTTTGGTTATTTTCACACATTACTAAGTTAATTTAGTCCTACAATGAAATAATATACAAATATACAAATATACAAATATACAATGACACTCGAAGTGACTCGAGATCTAGCTAAAACTATTCGCATCGAAGGAACATCAAATCGTATTATATTATCCCGAGGGCCATCGATCGCGGCCCCAGAGAGAACAGTACTGTTCCCGAGTGCGAATAGTTTTAGCTTGTTCCGAGAATGAGTCATTGTATAATTGTTTTATATCCCTTCCACCTGTAGGCCTATCATTCCTTGGACACTTCTGTAATAGCATGTACCGTACTCACATTCACATCACATTCAATAAAGAAATAAAGAAAACAACAATTCATTGCACGGCTCAAACACGAAACATTGAAGAATCTAAAGACACGCTATACAGCCAGTATTACAGGTACAGCAGTAGAGTGCTGCAGTTACCGCACAGGGTACAGTAAATTGCATGGCGTGAGCGCCGTGACTGGCACCGCGGGAGTTGCCCGTGCGGAGGCATTTGATATTACGTGAGCTCGCTGAATTTACCTTCTCGTCAGTTATATGGTCTCGATAATTACAATCTATTTGCGTTATTGTTGTTGTGATTTTAATGTAGTTTTCATGAAAAGACCAATAAAGCAGAAGCTTGGACTATGATTATGTTGACATGGTT
>CP137671.1:32229798-32280079 GCA_037976565.1 Mesocentrotus franciscanus | reverse complement strand
GACTGACCTAACAGGTTTATGATTATCATTGCATCATGAGCTAAATCCAGAATTTTGTTTCAGAATCTGAGACAAAGTTACCGGATCCCTTTAACATGCGACTGTTATTGGAATATTTCCCGGCTAGATTTTAGCACGAATTTAAATAAACGCTCATGGTTTAAATTATATATCTTGTTTCCACTGTTTTTTTTTATTATAGCTGTCTGGTCTCTCGTGAATCACAGTAGAAAGAAAAGGATGAATTAAATTAGGAATTAATTGGGATGTTGACCGAGTTATGATCATCGATCATGATCATTCAACTCCTAATCGGGCTCCTAATCCAGTTCTTGCCAAAACTCTATATGCAGCAACATCATTTAGAAAAGCCACAAACATGCTATGAAGCACTCATTTTGTATGGTAATGTGATTCAAATATTTGATCAAAACTTGGGGTAATTCTTTGTGTCACATCTTGTTTGATTGTGTTTGTTACAAGGACACATCTGTATAATTTATTTTACACCGTATCAAAGATTGCAGTAACTTCTTCCTTTTCAATATACTGCTCTAAGGATGAGCCATTTTGGGAGGGCCACAGCCTTCTGAAGTCTTAATAAATGTATATTCCACATTCTTACTCTTCTCGGCACCTTCTTCTTTCCTTGCTCTTCTTCCTTTGTTTCTTGATCCCTTCGTGTTTCTTCTCCTCCTTCCTCCTTTTCTTTTCTGCTCTGTCCCCCTTCTTTTTATCTCTCTCTCTCTTCTTCTCTTTCTTCTTCTGCCCCTCGTATCTCTCCTCCTTTTCATCCCAATGCTCCTCTCTCCTTCTGCTTCCTATCATTCCTCTCGTTCCTGTTTCTTTTTGTTTAATTCATCATTCATACTTGTTCAACAGCTTTTGTATGAATGTATATAGAGTTCAGGTAAAATTAGTTTGTTTTCCATATGATGTTACTTACACATCAGTCACAAAGTTCGTTTCTAAATTCTATTTATTCATTTCGAATTCATGTAACATCGTCTGTTTGGAGCCACAATGGCATTGATCTATATTACTTTGACATGGAGTTAGCGCCCTTGTGACCCTAAACAGATGATATGTTAAACGTGTCCGTTAATAATTTTCTACATTATGAATAATATGAAGTATTAGCCCTGCATTGTTAATAATAAAACATGACCTGGGCTTCTTCTCTTTTCTACTTCTATATACTTTTATTTTGTAGTATCTATACAAGTATATGTACTATTACTTCCTTTGTTAATAAAGTGATATTGGAACAAAAACTGCTGCAAAATTTAAGAAACTGAAATTACTGAAATTGAGGTTTCTGCAACAACAGGCTAGTAAACCCAAATAGGGCATTCTGTCATCAACACATTTGTTTTGAAAATCCTTGAAGTGTGTTTAAAATGACACCCCCTTTCATGCATGTCATTATACAATTTAAGTTCATTTTTGCCACAAAATTTTGGGCTGCCAACACTGTAGATTTCTTGAAACCTCTCAAAAACTGATTACACTTAAAACGTTGACACATGAAGTAATAACCAACACCAAACATGATCATGGTAAAATTTGTTAGGTTATTTTAATATGAAGTGTATAAACAAGTATGAACATAGGAAAAAGATCTGTCTAAATGCACCGTTTTCATGATAATACAACTGAATAGTTGTTACACTCAGCTTTTGTAATAGATTTTCAAGAACATTAAAAATGTACTTAAAAACGCCCACATTCAGTGTGAAAGACAAAACAGCAGAACAAGTACATATTAATAACATAATTGGCGGTAATGCTTTTTGGGAATGGAAAATTGCAAACATGAGTATCTTATATGGCATCAAATGACAGTTGGTAAGACATTTGCTTTTTTGTGATTTTTTCTCTTGATCCATAATTGCGTATCATATAGTTTCAATACCTTCATTATAACATACATGAACATGTATAACAAGAGGCCAATGGACCTTGTGTTTAAAGGTACTATGTCCCAAATGCCAACAATTTTTGTGGGAAAATAACGACCATTAGTTGTCGAATCGACATAAGTGATTGCTATGGGCTAAGTAATAGTCTGATTTTCAGACCCTTGTACCAAATGGTCGTACGTTTTGTGCTGCACAAAGATTCAATCAGTTTAATTTTGGCCATTACAAGTAGTGGGTTATTGATGTAAACAAATGCTCATGTACCTGTTACAGCTCATTTTATGTATGTTATTACCAAAGAAAAAGATGTCAGTCAGTCACTCAATATTGTCTGACAGGGAAGCCTAGAAAGTAAACAGGTTTCCTTTGATGTTGGCTGCAAAAGGGACATAGTATCTTTAACAGAGCCTGTGAAATTAGTGGCCACAGCAATTACTATACTATATCATGTGTGGCTTGTGTGCCCTTGGGTAAGTAGTACATCGAAAATGTATCACAGATAAATATTTTTTTAAATATCTCCCCCATGCATAAACATCTGGCAACACTACGTACAAGCATGGAGCTAGAAGACCTAAACCTTAGGGGAGCACTGCCGCCGAGTCCCCATGAGGGGCAACGTAATCAATACAAACAAATTCAGATCCCTCTCAAATGTCAAATTTTATTGAGTGCCAGCATTAAGTTTTAGAGTCAAAGTAAAGAAATTGCTATATAGGACAATTTCGGGGTTCCCTGAGGGGGCAAGGTACTGCAACAACCTATCATTTCTAATGAATGATCCCTGCCAAATTTGATTGAATTTTGTCTTGTATATTTTCAAAGAAAGAACAATTAACCTTAATGCTTCCTGCTGTACTATGTGGCAGAGGTATAAAAGTAAATTTTATCTTTCTACAAACCCCCCCCCCCAAAAAAAAATACACTGAATTTACACTATTTAATTATTTATTGAACTGTTAAACAGTTAAATAAGGGCATTTTTGGTATGACAAATGGCAAATTTGCATTCCTAAAATTGAATTGATAGCACACATTGCATATTACAAAATCTAAAAAGTGAACCATCAGATTTGATTTGATTTGATCGATTTGAAAAGGTAATTATTAAAACCAGATGGCAGCTCAAGAGTGGAATTGAGTGGAATTTACATCATAAAAATTTCAAATAAATGCAATACAAAGTAAATATGATACAATTTGACATTAAGACTTATACATAATCAAAGGGAAATACATTGTAGCCATGGCATAGCATGTATATCAAAATAAAATAGGGTGAAATTAAACTTTATACAAATCAAGCGAAGAGCTGCTGTTTCAAGTAATTAGAAAATTAGGTATATAGTACTACTTAGTATAAAGTGGGAGTTGGGTCCGTGAAATATAATTATATGATATAAGTTTATTTAAAAGCATAGGGATTTGTATCTTAAAGGCATCGTTTAACAATGTTAAATCTGAGATGCACGGCCCTACGTGTTATCAGTGTCTGTGATATGGTGTAATATTGAAGCCCTAAAAAAATTGCGCTTCAAAATGATCAAGAAGTGCCTCAAAAAGTAAAAATCTTTGAGTGACCGGTTTTACCATACTCGTTTTCCCAATAGACTATAGTGTTGTGAAACCGTTAGGAAAACGCAAAATTTGATTTCGATTTCCAATCATAAATATCTTGATAATCAGACAGGCGATCGGCTTGTAAAAGTCATGGGGTTCCTGACTGACCTAAAGGTTTATAATTATCATTGCATCATGAGCTAAATCCAGGATTTTGTTTCAGAATCTGAGACAAAGATACCCAATTCCTTTAAGTCTTTAAAACTAGTTAATAACATGATCTTATTGTGGGTTAACTATAGTATCCAATATACATTATTAAACTTGTATGTACTGTCCAATATGCAATGTCCAAAATAGGGTAAAGTTCATGAATAAACCAGTATTTTAGTTCACAAGAGATGAGTAAGGAAGGGGGTTGGACTATTTCTGTGTCTTTCAGTCCTTCACAAGTTCACAAATTTGCCAGTGTTCCTGGTGTTGTACCCATGTTTACTACGCGGGGGCAACAGGTGATGGAGCTTTGAAGAAGGGTCCATCATTGATTCAGCTAACGTGACACAGAGACTGTACCTTCTGTCTCTGAGGGTTGGTAGCTTTAGTTGATCTATAGCATCAGAGTAACATATATCACGACCCAGGATGATCTGGCAAGCATGCTTCTGGATACGCTCTATTGATTCTCCTTGTTTCTCGCGATGCCGCCTGACCAGACTGGGACAGCGTATTCCAAGACGGGTTGAACGATGCTCAGGTATATAGTCACTAGACCATGAGGGGGTAGGCCATGGTGTTTTAATCTGCGGAGTAAGTAGAGGGGACTGTTGCTTCTACGGATCATTGATTTTACACGCGTGTCCCATTTGAGATTGGACTGAAGAAACACTCCAAGCAGCTTGATGACATTGCAGTGTTGGACAGTGTGATCAGCAAGGCTAAGGCGAGAGGCAATGTCCTGCTCAGATGATTCTTGGCAGCGGCGGCGAAGTCTGAGGCTTCCACAAATGCACTTCACCTGCCAAACACTATAGAGGGAAAGATAATATATCACAGTTTAAACCCAAAATACAAAAATGCCCCCTTAGTTACCGACATTCAAGCTAATGGATATTCTGTGGTGTATCTTCCTTTGGAAATCGGCTCTACAGACAATGTGCCTAGGATAAAGCAGCTGTTGAAAGAAATTGGAAAACCTGTCAACTTGAAACAAGTTCGACAGAATCTATCCAAACTATCTATTGTATCTTCGTTTGTCATATACTACTCAAAGAATGCCAATAAATGGGAAACCCAAATTCCTCTTTGCATTTCAAGTATGTAAGGATAACCAGTCTAATATTTTCTTTCTATTGCTTGCCTCTTTTCATTGCCTGGCACATTAACCCAAATGAGACTCTCAAAATACTCATTATGTATGCTTCCTATTGATTCAGTTGATATATTAAATGAATTTTCAATATTTAGCTCCTTTTATTTGATCTATAGCTAGGAATATCCAAAACTCCTCAGTCCTCACTATGTTGTAAAATTGGTTTATTTTTTGTTTATATAAAATTATATGTACTTTTAATGCCCTGCAATTTCCAGTAAAATAGAAATGTCCTGGGCTATTCTATCTTCTCCTTTGTTGTGCAAGTTTGAACAATAAAGTGATGTTTAAAAAATAAAAATAAAAATAAATACTTCAAATTCCAACATTGAACCCAGCAATGCATACATGTGCAAAACAATCATATTATGATACATAAACAGGGGCCCCAACAGTTTGATGTAAAATTATGCAGTAGCATTATCAGTTATTTTATGAACATGCCATTCAAAGCAATGGTACATGTAGTTGGTTTTTATGTTATTAAAAATGCTCCAGGTTTTGAAAGATTTATCTTTCGGGTTAGGTACATCCATAAATAAAAATTAACAAATAATGAAACATCATGTATAAAAATTGTTTTATAGTTCATACCTCTTCCTGATGCCATGTCGATAATGCTCAATGAATAGCCTGTTACAAAATAAGAGGCAATCCAGTAACGTACTGTGCGTTATAGAATTTGTGAAATTAAGGAGCAAAACAAATTTTGAAAAACTTTAAAAAGCATCCACATATACAATAAATAACTGTTTTCACATCTATTATATCAAGTTGTTAGCTTGAAATACTAGGTACTCATGTGTTTAGATCCTACCAATGGTATACACATAAAGTAAAGTATTGCAGAACACTTTTGGGGTTGAAATCAAATGAATTGCACATTTACAATGACTTGAAAATATGTTCGGGACAAATTTCAAAGAACATCAAATATTTCAAAGGTCATACAGGTCTGTGACATTGTTCCCGATTAAAAGAACGTTAAGACTCATAAGCATACCAGTACAGTTCTCTTGTAGTCAAGTGGCTTAGCGTCAAATTTATCGACTATCGTTACTTGCCGGATAAAAGCACCATTTTTGGTACTTGCTACTGAACGATATTAGGAGCCCCTGGCAAGAATATCATATAAGGGTCTGGGACAGGGGCGTCGCCTCGTAGTCCACAACTAATATATATAACATTGAGTTTTTTTTGTACAATGGCATGGGGTCCCCAATCACACATATATGAATATTTATGCCAGGGGCTCCTACCCTAGCTACCATCATTCAGCAGGTCTTAATGAAGCCCTGTATCAAAAATGGCGTTTGTACAACAACTCAGTTATATTACCATATAAATTATTTGTGGGCTACGAGGCGACGACCCTGCCTCACACCCTTATACGATACTCTTGCCGGGGGCTCCTACCCTTATATCGTTCAGTAGGTCCTAAGTAGGTCCTAAGGAAGCCCTGTACCCAAAATGGCGTTTGTACAACTACAAATAAATGTTACATGTTATATTACCTTCTAAATTATTTGGGGCTACGAGGCGATGCCCCGCCCCACACCCTTATATGATATTCTTGCCGGGGGCTCCTACCCTAATATCGTTCAGTAGGTCCTAAGGAAGCCCTGTACCAAAAATGGCATTTGTACAACAATAAATCAATGTTATAAAATCATTTGGGGGCTCCAAAAAGACGCCCCACCCCACACCCTTAAATTGAAATTTTGCCAGGGGCTCCTAGCCTAATATCGTTTAGTAGGTCCTAAGGAAGCCTTGTACCAAAAATGGTGCTTTTATCCGGCAAGTAACGATAATTTCAGTAAGCCACCTGACTATTGATACCAATATTATAGAAATGTAACGTATATTCTAATGGGGTAACCTCGCTAGATTCATAATGCGGAACGAGGGTTGCTATTCATAATACTGAATGAGGGTCGCTATTCATAAAAATTAAATAAGCAAACAAAATGATAAGGGAAATATTGAAAAGGGGACACCCCCATGGCTGTGGCATAACCATGGTGGGGGGGGGGGATACATGGCCTTGAATATTTGTCGAAAACATTTATTACAAACATACATTTCTGAACAAATAAAGAAAAAAGGTGTGACACAATTATGTACATGACCCATCACCCCTCCCCCAATCAGTCCACCATGCATCATTCGGCCCACCCTCCCTGCAGCATTCCCTTGGTACAAGTACATATTACCAACAATTTTCGTCAAGGTGTTGCCATCAAGGGGCTTATCTATCATGTCCCTAACCCTCAGCAAAGGAAGAAAGCGATGGAGAGGAGGTTGTAGGGACTTAGGTTTTATACCATGATTTTGTGACCGTTAGGCGTTACTCGAATGGTGGCATTCCCTGTATTACCGGTATGTCTTTTTAAAAAGTATATTGTACCTGTTATCTTTGATAATTATATAGAGACATCCCCATTACCTACATATAGCTAATATATTTGCCCGCTCCTGTGGTGACAACAAAATTAAGTAAAACCCAACACACAAATAATCCTATCTGACTGATCTTATCCTGGCGACGCCACTGCATGAGACAATAAGTAGAACAAGTAGGCCCATGCTATTTTAGGAACTAGTAATTGTTTATACAACAATAATGTTTTGTGGAAATTAGCTTTTAAAAGGACCTATGGACCTACAAATTATATAGCCTTAGCCATAATCCAGTCCCAGAAGTCAAGGACCAGGCCCCAGAAGCTCAATTTTAGCCAATGAAGAGTTTCAAGATTTTCGTTTTCCCAGGAATTATCCAACCTCAGGATACTAGTAATCATATCAATTAACCTATCTTCATTTATCCACAATCTTGATTTCCTGAAACTTTCCTAACACCGAAAACAAAAGGAGATGGACCGGACCATAAGCCTAGTTACTGCCCAGAGAGGGGTGGGGAGGGGGCACTTCAAAATTGTGTTTTGTTTGGGGATAGGGGGCTTGAACATTTTCGGACCTTGAAGGTTTTCGCGTCATGTAGCGTACAAAGAGGTAATGTGATCCAAATATGAATCATATCAAAATCACAATTTTATTGGGGGTGGTGGTGGTGACGGGTAAGGAGGCCTGATAAGGTATAGAGCAACAAAATACAAATAAAAAATAATATGAGAAATTTGATTTTGTATTTATTATAGGGGTGGGATATCTAGCAACAAGGGGGCAGGATATAATGATAAATACAGAACGAACGCCAGGAAAATTATGGAATGTAAATACAAATATGCATGCAGGTTCAGAATTTTTAAAGAAAACATTACCGTAGTTGATTCGAGACATGATAAATTCCAACCAAACACAGAAAATACACGTAATAATTGTTCAAATCCATGTTTACATTACTTTAAACAGCCAAAGCAAAATATAAAATTACAATAAAGGGAACAAAACAAATGAGTAAGGCTGACGTGAATTGTCATGAAACAAGATCTATTACAGAACACATCATTACATATGAAATATCCCCAGCCCCCCTCCCTTTCTTAAAGGCAATACAAAGTTTTTGGAAATTTTGAAAATGGCCGGATAGCGATTCTTTAAAATTTTGATATATGATTTCCAAACGGGAATAGCCAAACGGTTGATTTTAGTCAAGAAACATTGTTTTAAAGCTAAATTAATATTTTGACCTTGAGAGGGAGCTATACAACATAAAGGAGTTTATTATTTACGATTTCATCTTTAGACTTGATTTCAACTGCGACAACGATCACTGAAAATTGTAGGATCGCATATGCTTCCAATATGTTCATTTTAACCAAATTCATGACCCCATACCAAAACTTTGTATTACCTTTAATATCATTTTATTTGCCTATTTAATTCTATGAATGGCGACCCTTTCCGTATTATGAATAGCGACCTTTTCCGTATTATGAATAGCAACCCTCTTCTCGTATTATGAATAGCGACCCCCTTCGATTATGAATAGCGGTCTTTATGAATAAAGACCCTCTCCGCATATTTTGAACAACGACCCTCATTCCGCATTATGAATGGCGACCCTCTTCTCGCATTATGAATAGCGACCCTCTTCTCGTATTATAAATAGCGACCCTTTGTCGTATAATGAAGAGGAACCCTCATGAGTAATGACCCGATTTTGTATTATGAATAGCGATCCTCTTCTCATATATTATGAATAGCAACCCTCTTATTCAATTATAAATAGCGGTCCTTATGAATAATGACCCTTTCTCAAATTATGAATAGTGGTCCTCTTGAATAGCGGTCCTTATGAATAGTGATCCTTATGAATAGCTGTCCTCATAAATAGCGGTCCTTATGAATTGAGAGCAGACCACATTCTAACAGACCTTTAGATGATCATACATTTGGTGTATACACTGTATTTCAACTTTAAAAAAATAAATATGTAACACTGGCCATTTCTCCTTTGACAAATCTAACAGGTCTTAAAAATAAAGTTGTCCTTTATATTTAAGCTGATCTCTCTGGACATTACTAGTTCATACCTTTACAAATAAAATTATTTGTTGTGCAAGCTTCATTAAAGGGACTTGTTAACATTGTTCAGATGAGAGAAAATGGTGATAAGGTAGTGACTTCAATGCTAGATGTACATTTAAAGATAATCTGAAAGTTTGAGTGAAAACAGGCCAGTATTAATGATAACAATTGGAAAAAATGATATGCTTGATTCTTGAATTCTCCCAACTATATTATTATATGTATCAACTAGGTTTTAGCAAGGACAATTAAAAACAAAAAGTATTACAAGTCGTTTGACTGTAGTAACATTCCTTCATAAAGAAAACAACTTCTGAGGCCAGCTCCCAGGGGTTGTTAAAGAGAAGGGATTGCAAGGGATATGAAGAAAAAACATCAGTATCTGTAACAGGAGATTAGCAATGTATAACCCATCATTAACTAAGATAATTTTATTTTGTTTTCATTTGAACGCATACACTCAATAAGGATACATTCAGCTTAGTTTCCATCACAATCCTGGGCTGGTTTGTATGGAGTGTTGACAAATGACACTTGTACTACAAGTTGTAGGGCTTGCTTGCATGAATGCCAACCAGGTAATCTGTTCAATGAATAATAAAAGAAACATATGCAAACAAAATCTAGTGATAAACTTTGCACGTTATAAAACAAAAACAAAAACACAAACACTAAAGTCCTACTGTATAACCCTACAAGCGTCTATCAGTGGACATGGATGCATCATTAGAGACACAGCAGAATGTTGGTTTTGTTTTTCAAATTTAAAATGCCACGACTAAGATACCTCTAGGACTAATCTGATTTTGAGGTTTTTGTCATATTTTTAAACATATTTGTTCATCCATTTTTATCCCCTCACCGACAAAGTCGGAGGATATAAATGCCGCCGTCCGTCCGTCCGTCCCGCGTGCGTCTGTGCGTGCATCCTTCCGTGCGTGCGTCCTTCCGTGCGTCCGTCCGTCCGTTCGTAACAAATTTGGTTTCCGATCGATAACTTCAGTAATGTTTGACGGATTTTAATGAAATTTGATAAGAAGGTACATGGTATCAAAATACAGGCTAAGTTCGATTCCAGAGTATGTAGGTCAAAGGTCAAAGGTCATAGCTCATTAAATATGCGAAAAATACACATCTGGTTTCCAATCGATAACTTTAGTAATGTTTGACTGACGGATTTTCATCAAATTTGATATGAAGGTACATGGTATCAAAACACAGCCTAAGTTCGATTTCGGAGTATGTAGGTCAAAGGTTAAAGGTCATATCTCATAAAATATGCAAAAACACCTAATTATATATGTGAAAATGTGGTTAACTTCCTTGCCTGGTAATATGATAGTATAGTCTAATGAAAGTAACTTGTTCTGACATATATAGGCCATAATTTGTACCCTGCGAGGGGATGCTACGCTTTGCGTTGACTTGTTTAAATAGTGGCAAGATATAAGGTTTTTAAAAGTTACTCACACTGTGGGTTACCTTTTCACATTTAATATTTTATTAGGCCTACAGTATTTGACATTGCTCTACATTTGTATCTGTTCATACCAATCTGAAAATTTAATTGATTTATCCCGAGTAATTTAGCAATACATTGAACTGTCTCATACATATAGGGCTTGCTTCGCACATCCATTCAACCTACCTGTTCAAAGTCTAGAAACTAGAATTATCCATTTACATTTTCATGTTAAAGTTAAACATATCATATCATTATATTCTTGAAAATCTGGGAGCAGCCCCAGCGCCCTCATCCATCTGTGTGTTATAGAATTAACACACGTTTCTATGGGATATGTCAACAAACTTAGACTTATGACGGTTTCGAGAAACCGCCCACAGGTTTCATATACATACACTGTAGTTCACCCTCCTTTGTCGACAACCTGAACACTATGACATGCGCCAAGAGATACATATTTACATTTTACACTGACAAATATTTTTACTGAGCAAAAATTCATAAGCTTTGTGGACAATATAGGAAAATGGCTAAACAAATATGTAGATCTAGACCCTAGCTATAGGTCTAGTCTAGATCCAACTATGTAAGCAGGGTAATTTACGCTTTAGCGACTTGCCTTATTTTTTGGAGGATCATTATAGCAACGGCCAATAAGAGAGCAGAAAAAAAAACTTTGATACAAGAAAAGTTAAATCATAATATCTAACCGCAATGTTATCCAGTCATAATTGAGAGTTGCACAAATCAATCAATTTGGGTGACAATTTGTATTCTTTGTATGCATGTGCAACCACTAGACTTCCAATAAAATTTGTTGCAAATTTCAATGTTGATGCGCCAAGAAAAAATAGTTCTGTAGATTTCAAGGAAAAAAATTAAAAAATTTAAACTTTAAAATCCTAATTTTTCTTTTACTTATGTCCCATTTGCAGGCCAAAAACATGAAAAGGTTAAATTCCAACGGCATTGAAAGATAATACTATATTTAAAAGTTCCTCAAAACGAAAGGGCTTGAAAATGTCTTTTAGTGGGAAAATAATGAGCATTAGTTGTCGAATCGACTTAAATGATTGCAATCATTTTAGTAATAGTCTGATTTTCAGACCCTTGAACGTTGTACCGAATGGTCGTTTTGTGCTGCGCAAAGATTCAATCAGTTTAATTTTGGCCATTACAAGAACTGGGTGATTGATGTAGACAAATGCTCATGTACCTTTAAAGCTCATTTAATGTATGTTATTTTACCAAAGAAAAAAAAGAAGTCAGTCAATCAATAGTGTGTGACAATGAAATCTAGAAAGTAAACACGTTTCCTTGCATAATTTAAATAATAGGACACTGCTAACGTTTAAATTTCATAGATAGGACAAACGTGACATATTCATAATTCCTGCACAGACGATTTCTTGTTTCATAAATTTCTGTGTTTGCGTGGCGAGCTTGATTTCGGTCATTTTCTTTGTGTACGCTAGAAATACAGCTCCGTTATTCATGGATGAGCTATCAAAATGACCGGTATCAATTAGGAATACCTGTAAGAAACGTCAATGAAATATCTTAACCGGTTCAATTTAAAAAATTTTTAACTTCAGCTAAGAAAATACAGCGTCTGCTGCAACGGCCGGTTTTAGCCCCTGAGTTCTGGGAAGAAAAGGGCTAGAAATAGCTATGATTACTGATTAATTTGTTCCATTAAACATCACATCCTATTTCTTCGAATATTTCTAAAGCCTTCAAACCGCATACCTTCGATTTAAATTAAACATGAGGGATCTGCACAAACGATTTCTTGTTTAATAAATTTCTGTGTTTGCGTGGCGAGCTTGATTTCGGTCATTTTCTTTGCGTACGCAAGAAATACAGCTCCGTTATTCATGGATGAGCTATCAAAATGATCGGTATCAATGTAGGAATACCTGTAAGAAACGTCAATGAAATATCTTAACCGGTTCAATTTTAAAAAAAAATTTTAACTTCAGCTAAGAAAATACAGCGTCTGCTGCAACGGCCAGTCTTTAGCCCCTGAGTTCTGGAGAAGAAACGGGCTAGAAATAGCTATGATTACTGATTAATTTGTTCCATTAAACATCACATCCTATTTCTTCGAATATTTCTAAAGCCTTCAAACTTCATGCATACCTTCGATTTAAATTAAACATGAGGGATCTGCACAGACGATTTCTTGTTTCATAAATTTCTGTGTTTGCGTGGCGAGCTTGATTTCGGTCATTTTCTTTGTGTACGCTAGAAATACAGCTCCGTTATTCATGGATGAGCTATCAAAATGACCGGTATCAATGTAGGAATACCTGTAAGAAACGTCAATGAAATATCTTAACCGGTTCAATTTAAAAAATTTTTGTTTTAACTTCAGCTAAGAAAATACAGCGTCTGCTGCAACGGCCGGTTTTTAGCCCCTGAGTTCTGGGAAGAAAAGGGCTAGAAATAGCTATGATTACTGATTAATTTGTTCCATTAAACATCACATCCTATTTCTTCGAATATTTCTAAAGCCTTCAAACTTCATGCATACCTTCGATTTAAATTAAACATGAGGGATCTGCACAGACGATTTCTTGTTTAATAAATTTCTGTGTTTGCGTGGCGAGCTTGATTTCGGTCATTTTCTTTGCGTACGCAAGAAATACAGCTCCGTTATTCATGGATGAGCTATCAAAATGATCGGTATCAATGTAGGAATACCTGTAAGAAACGTCAATGAAATATCTTAACCGGTTCAATTTAAAAAAATTTTTAACTTCAGCTAAGAAAATACAGCGTCTGCTGCAACGGCCAGTCTTTAGCCCCTGAGTTCTGGAGAAGAAACGGGCTAGAAATAGCTATGATTACTGATTAATTTGTTCCATTAAACATCACATCCTATTTCTTCGAATATTTCTAAAGCCTTCAAACTTCATGCATACCTTCTATTTAAATTAAACATGAGGGATCTGCACAGACGATTTCTTGTTTCATAAATTTCTGTGTTTGCGTGGCGAGCTTGATTTCGGTCATTTTCTTCGCGTACGCAAGAAATACAGCTCCGTTATTCATGGATGAGCTATCAAAATGACCGGTATCAATGTCGGAATACCTGTAAGAAACGTCAATGAAAAATCTCAACATCTTGGCTGCAAATGGGGCATAGATCTAGTACCTTAATTATTAAGCGATAAATCTAGATCTATTTCTATTTGTAGTGTAATTGTATAAAAATAAAAAGTGGTCTTTTTATTTGCTTATTCCAACAAAATATTTCTCATTTAAGCCCGAAAAAGACACACACTGAATGAATTTCATATAATCACAAATTCACAGATGCACATAGCTCATAGATTGTCGATCTAGGCCTATCGTATCCTGATCCGTATGAAGAAAAAGAAATTGCGACAGGGGGACGGGTACTGGGGCCTGGGGGTTCCCCCTGATGTTACTGCGCATATGGGCTGCAAAAATTTCAACACGGAGCAGAGTTAAATTTTGATGAAGAAAACAGGGGAAAAAAGACCCTTAAACGCATCATACAGTCAATCTGGTATTGGTAAGTGGAACCGATGTATATTAGCCTAGACTCTAGAGTCCTAGACCTAATTTTCAAAAATAAATGCATCGCCATCGGTGCATCGGATATGAATCCGCTAAAGTGACATTTTAGTCCAAAAGTTTGGCCGAATTTGTTGTTGAGATAGTCTATATCCTAATACCAGTTTGCAATGCAGTCCCTATCCCTATCCCGAGTATTAATATTTATTAGGCCCAATAATTATTGTAATATAAATGTAATAATTATAAGCCAGGTCGTAAATTACCCTGTGAATTGTAACTGTAGATCTAAGCTTATTTAGTAAACAAGTCACCCCTGATTCGTAGATGCTACTTCTGCTAGCTGCTGCTAGTAAGGATTACTAGTTTTTAGTGTTACATCAACCTTGTTTAATTTGCTATTGCATTTGCAATGCCAATGGACATTACAACATGTAAGTAAACGTATGGGACCATGCATTTTTGCAACTGGACAATTTAATGTTAAATAGTCTAGATCTAGATCTAGATGTAGTAGATCAACTATCAATTGCATAGATCTACAGGGTACTTATTCCGCTGTAAAATTGTCTTTATCCCTATCTTGTCAAAGATAAAATACAAATAGAGCATAATGTGAAGTTAAAACCTACCATTTTTACAGAAATCATGGTGAAAACGTCTCGTAATAATCGTCTTCAGGGGGCTGGTTTTGGGTACCGCCTAAGCAAGTAAAATAATTTCGCGACGTAATTGGGGACGAAGCAAGTCAGGCGTGAATTTCGTCGTCAATTTTATCGCCAATTTTACACGATAAAATTGACAACGTCGTATATTTTATCGCCAATTATTGGCGACGAAATTGGCGACGAAATTGACGATATCGCAAATTTCGTCGTGAATAATTTGCGATTTCGTCTATTCGCGACTGTCGTGAATTTTTATCGCCAATTATATACGACGAAATTGACGATATCGTGAATTTCGTCGCCAATCTCGTCGCCAATAATTGGCGATTTCGTCTATTTGCGATGTCCCTTCAGGGCCACCATACGTATATGATTCAATTAGCTGTGAAGTGGCGCTCGATTTTCACTCTTACATGTCTAAAACTATGCATCTCGACAATGGAGGCGATAGAGCGCCATCTAATATGTAGCTCAGCAAAATTTGATAATCAATATCGTCTGTGATCATCTTCCCTTTACGTTTGTTTATCTTTCTTTTTCTAAAGATTTGTTGTATTCTCTTTCGTCATCCCTCCTCTCTCTCTCTCTCTCTCTCTCTTTCTCTCTCCCCCTCTCTCTCTCCTTTTCATCCTCTTTGCATGCATATTACTAACGGATGTCACCAGGGACGTATTCATCATTATAAAAGAAGGAGCCGCTGTTCGCCCCATCTGCTCCGTCTAGGGGAAGATTTTGTCACATGTTCGTAGATAATCCCACTGGTCATGAGTACCTGTATCATACCATTAGCTGGCTTGTGGTCGCTCCTTTTTCACTCAAAGACGATGGGTGCCCAGAGTGCATGGAGGCAAGAGCGCCCTCAATAAGATGAATAGCAGAACAAAATTGGTCATCCCACTTTGTCTTTCTTGATCTAATGATTTACATTATCCTCTCTCATCCCACCCCTCCAATGGTCGATTTTTTTCTTTTACTCAATGACAGCAGATGCCATTAGCGGAGGCAATAAAGAGCCATCAAGAAGATGCTGAGTAGAAGTCATGGAAATCATGTATCTTCTTTGTGATGTCCCTTCCATTATTCACTTTCTATAATTGCCCTCATTATTTGTATTGTTCTAGCTCATCAAAATAATTTTTTTACCGTCTCTTTCTTTCCCATCTTTAAACAAATGTATGTATCATGCTGTTGGTTTTTCTCAAATTTCTGCTATTGAATTAAGATATATATTTCTGCGCAGTGTGTTTGGGGTGTGTGGGTGGTCGTACAATGGACACGAATCCTTGTTGTAGGGCGATACTGAAAGACAAATAATTGTTGACAGCATATTCTTTAGAACTATTTAATACTTGCTAATGCTATTTAATTGTAGCTTTCTTTTAAAAGGGAAGCCCATTATGGGTTATTAGAAGCAACAAAAATGAGAGGGACAGGTGAGTGAAAGTTTGAGCCAATTTCGATTAAAGATAAGAATGTTATGAATATTTGAAGTTGCGATCAATCAAACACCAATTGGCATCAATGTGACGTATTATATCTTGCGAGGTCCTCTACAATTAGCTCTGTACATAGACTTTCGTAAACTCTCATTTTCTTCGTTATTGATGACAAAAATATTTTCCCATACACTGTACAGGGTTTTTATAGAAATATATTTGCAATAATTGTATTTACGGTGCATGTAATGACTGACAATTTTCTTGTACAGAGCAAATGGGAGGGGACCTCGTAAGATATGTCACAGAGTTGCCAGTTTGTGTTTGATTGATCGCACTTTCAAAACGTTCAAGTAATAAAAAGATGTCAAGTTGCAAAAGAATAATATGAATTTTTATGATTCAACATGTCTGGAGGTTCGATCCCAGCCCCATTTTCCCCGCACATTTCCGACTGTAATTTCAAAAGTCAAAATCTGTTTCTGACCTTTTTTCGGATATCTTAAGAACACAAATCGCAAAGTGAAAGAAAAAACCCACATTCTTAGTTAAATCTTAGGCGAATGTATTCGGCCACACAATCCTCCAATCAAATGTTTTAGCTGCACACCTGTAATAAGTGATTTTCTTACAATATGAAGAAATGTATGACAAGTCAGAAATTTAACCTTTTAACGTCATAGTTCTCAAATTGTTGAATAGTGGTGCTCTTTCTCTGTCTCTCTTTCTAACTGGCATGTGTGTATGTGTATGTGTGTCTCTCTCTGTCAACCTCTATTTCTCTCTCTCTCTCTCTCTCTTTATCTCTCTCTTTATCTCTCCCCCTCTCTCTCCCTCTCTCTCTCTCTCTCTCTCTCATTAATTCACTGTTTACTGTTCGTGTATGGAGATTCGTCTTCTTTGCATGCATTATAAAGAGAATAATATATATATTACCCAAACACAAGGAAAAAAATATACATAGTAATGGATATCATTCGAGGGCATAAACATTAACAATTTATTGTTTAAAAGACAGAGTATATCATACTATTATTATTATTATTATTATTATTATTATTATTATTATTATTATCATCATAACTATTATCGTTATTGTTATCATCATCATCCGTAACAAAAGTCTTAATAACCGTTTTAATTCTCCACAAAATTAAACCTAATCAATCTCCGGAGATATAAACACCAGCTTGGTGACTAATTTCGGGGCTCTTTCAGCCCTAAAAATATATGCACTGTACCCACATGAATTGCAAGTCGTACGTGATTGGATACTGGGAAATAAGTTTGTACCCTAATTTTAAGAAAACTAACTAAATGATCTTGAGGAAATCGTTTAATACTTTACCTGGTCAAGTGTTAATGATTGGTTGCGAATTTAAAGATAGATTCTTTAAAAAAAAATTGTCTATATATTGATCTAAAATTATAATGTAAAGTCAACTCCGATTTCTTTAAAAAAAAACACATAAGTAAATAGTCATGGAACGTAACGAATATAGTCTCATATACCCTACACACAATTCTCACTGGTTTTACATTCGTGGTGCACATTGACGTTAAGTGCCCGACCATGCATTATTTTGTTTATTCAATCGTTTTACGTTTTACTCGAGGAGGGACAATAAACACTAGCTAAGTATTGTACTTTTGTTAATTAGTATCTTACTACTTATCGTCTAAAAAGTCTGACGAAAGTTTTTGAGTGCTCACCAAAACTGTATAGCCTTTCATTAAATTCAATTGTTCTATACTAAAATGGCATTATCTTCACACTACTTTCAAATTCATTAATCACTCTCCCACTCCCAGTGAGCGATAAAATAGGTAAAGGGAATTAAACAATATTATCAAATAAAAATAAACGTCAGTTCCACACACATACCTAGCATGTTTCTTTATTTTATCGTTTTTATAATTACGAACCGGCTTCTATCATATCGATAAATTATTAAACAGAAATTCATTTGCAGATTACAACATGGGATCATGGTAGCTGCAATGCCACGCAGACAGGAGTGATTCCCTGTCCTGATCATGATCAAAGGCATGGGTAGGCTGGGTGACTCCTCTCTCCATTCTTACCAGAATTATGTATTAAAATACATACAAAAAGTGTTGAGAGGAGGAAAGGGAGAGCGAGGGGGTGTGAAGGAGTATTTAGAGGCAGCCATTATAAAATATGCATGGACAGCCGTAAACAGACAGTCAAATCGATTCGCTGCTGCTGATGTATCTATCTGTTCGATGGTGATCTGTTCCCTAAGTTATTGTCGTGTGAATAGAATGTGAACATCAAAATGACGTTTTTAATGAATCTGTGGTATAACATCTCTACTAAATCAAGTAATTTACAATATTTTTGTGTTAGTTTTTCTTTTTCATGACACATCTAATAACTATACAATGGAAACGAGTAGACAAAGATAAACACGCATGACATGACAGGGTAAATATCATATTCCTCGTACAGTTGAAATTATATATCAAATCCTTTTTACACGAAGAAACTAGAAGTAACTAGAAGTTTAAATATTTTAGAACCAACTTACGAAAGGCGATCTTTTTGTTTTTGAAGAAATTTAAGACAGGATGATGTGCTCTTCCTGTTGACCCATGAAACCATTTGTAGTCATTGATTAATATACAACTCTTCTATGTGTGCAAAGCAACCTGGGGGAAAAAAAGCCTTCCAACTAGTTCTTCAACTTTAAAGGTTGGATGCATGCAAGGTTTCAATAACTGTTCTAAAAAGCTGAATTGGAAGTGCATACCTTCAGTATGTGTTGATGAAGCCGATTTTTTTTATAAAAAGACTTTCCCTTTTGACATGGCTTTGTGAGACGAAGCTTTTAGTGATTCCAGAACAGGCTTGTTGATACATGATGCAGTAAAATGCTCTGGCAAAGTCGAAACCATTTTACGTGTTCATAGATGGAAAGTGGGGATGGACAGGAAAATTGCAGCATGTAACTTTGCTTGTAAGTGAAATCATTTATCTGTGTGTGATAAATACAGAGAGAGAGAGGCACTTCACTTACAGTATATGTTATTTTACTTTGCCACGGCAGGCCAGTGTTTCACACAACCATCCGAAGTACAAGTTTGAAACGTGTTGAATTTAATACACGCATATCAATGTTCGTATACACTTGACATAGAATGACTTACAAGTGTGTTCATTGCTCAAATATACAACCATCTGTGTTGAATAAATAAAATATATTCAGTTACGAATCTAAATCAAATATATTCAGTTATGAATTTTAAGATCTTTAAAAACAAAATCTTTTAATCCCTTTTTCCTTGCTTCCTTCATATAGCTGTATTGCAAATTATGCAGAGTGGAAAATATAGTTTCAAGACAAATATGTTTTCTTTTTATCATTATTATCCTGTCAGTTAGTGTTTTGAATGAACAGAGGACTTCGTGATTTTTTTTCTTGTGTTCATGTGAAATCAAATGTTTTATGAATGTTTTTAGTGTTGCCATGATCATAGAGGAACACAGATGATTCTTACAGATATAACTATGAATATGTATGCAATATTCTTCACTCACTGTTACTCTATAGGCATGTTTTTTTAAAACAAATTTTATGACAAATTTTTAAGTTGTTGTCTCATTTTGACGAAAAACAACTAGACTTTTATATCAAACATGACTACAATTTGTATGCTTCTTTGATAAGATAAGATAAGGTAGAACAGTGCAAGATATGTACATGTTTTCTATTGTACATTATTATGTATATTAAGTGTACAGCTTTTATCCTTTCTAACTTGTTTAAGATTGAATGTATAGGGCAGTTTTTGTAGAAGTCCTATAGTCCTATAGCTTGGTACATGGATGCCACATAGTGGCTCAACAATTTTCGTAAGTATTTGTACAGAATTTAATGCATATTCATGCAAATAATAACGACAAAAGCCATGGAAAATTGAACTCATTTTTGTCTGTGGTCTTATTTTGTGCAAACCCTAGAAACTGTTACAAAACTGCATGTGATGATTATGATGATGAATATATCGATGATGATGATTAATGTAGTGATGGTTATGACTGCTTATAGATGAGGATGATGATGATGATGAAGATGATGATGAAGATGATGATGATGATGATGATAATAATGCATATGATGATACTTTTAACTGCATTTTTATGATTTTTAATCATTGAACTAATCAAATCCAATACAATGTACAATGCAATGCAATACAATACGAGACAATGCAATACATACAATACAATACAACAACAAATTGGCGCCTTACAAATCTAATTTTTTCATAATTATTATTTGTATTATTATTATGAATATCGTTATTATTATTATTGTTATTATTATCATTGTTATTATTATTGTTGTTATCATCATTACTATTATTATTATTATTATCATTATTTGTATTATTATTATTGGTATTATTATTATTATTTTTTTTTGTGTTATTATTATTATCATCATCATTACAATACAATACAATTCATTTTAATATAATACAATTATAGCAGTACATGTGCTTCATAGGCGCCTTGAGTTTTCGTGGGATGCATTATTTATATAGGCTGCACCTATTAATATCCTTCGTCGTCATTCGGCTCTCACACCGAATCTTAGTCGGTGAATGACTTACATCTAAGTTTTGCAAACCACGGCGTATCGTAGCTCGCCTATCCTTGGTGCCAGCTTAATCACGTGATCATTAAGACAGTAGCCAATCAGAGCACGTCCCTCGCCGTCTGTAGCTTTAGAGAAGACGCTTGATACATGATCACACGGAGCACTAGACACTACTACAAGCTGAGAGCGCAGGTGTTAGCTGCCAAGCACGCACTTGTTGGGCAGAGTAATCCTTTAAAATTCTAATTTTCAAGATGACGTCATTTCGGTCTTTGGCCATCAGAAACCTTCTGATTACGTCTCAGCTCTGTCCTAATGATGTCTTACATCAATTGTTTATATAGTTAAAGAGAAAGACCAGTTCTGGTCATGCGATTGCATTGTGAAAGAAACGTTGTGGAATCGATCAGAAAAGGTTGATCATCTAGCATATAAGTATTGGTGTGTACTGCAAGGTTCTGGAATCATCAAAATGATAAGAAATTTGGCCCAGTCTTGGTAAAGTTACAAGCACTGTACACAGAAAGATGTATATGGGACTACGCGACCACGTGCGCGATATCTATTTGGTCCCAATAGATATAATAATTTACCAAATATATCAATTAGTAGGCGGTTTCCCGACTTTCCCGGCAAAATTTGTATCATCACGTATTAGTCAAAACATATTCTTTCACATCATTGGTAATGAGAGCTTCCATTTCATTTTTTTGAGAGAGGGGCGTTTCCAAAACTGGTCTTTACCTTTAATATCTGTGATAAATATAACTCAATAAAACTTCACTTTTGACAGATCGATAATTTGCATCAGCAGGATAACTTGTGTAACAGTTTTTTAGAGTTGTATCGTTACAGTATCGTAGCAGCTTCTCAATATGTGGGCAATACTATATACTTATACTAGTCTACGATATGTATACTTATTGTGAACGAAATGGACTATCTTTTAAAAGTAATATGAAAGAAATTCTTGCGTTATGATTACCTGATAACTATTTTATTGCCGCTTTAAGTATTTGCCATAAATAAAGGCTGAACCCTTTTGGAGAGGGGATGGATAGAGATAGATATCCGATAATATTTATGGATAATTCCACCACCGTATCACAACTTTCTCACAACTATATTCTTTCTTTACCTTCATCAGCATGATCAGGTAGGTCATACGAGCGTACGATGGGAACGCCTACTACAGAAATTTAGTCCGTTCTATCACATTAATCGTGTTAATTCGCGACTTTTTATTAAACATGTGGTATTCCAATATACCACTTCAACATAACTGGAAACAGAAAGAGCGTGTATTGATATTGATATTTCTGTACGATTTCTGTATAAAGTGTTTCAGGTTTTAATTGTCAAAATTACAAAGGAATGGGCGACTTGTGAGTAGACTAATAGGCGTATTGTATAAGCGAACGGAAGTTTAATGTCGCTGTTAAAGGTAAAGGCCAGTTTTGGAAACGCCCCTCTCTCAAAAAAATGAAATGGAAGCTCTCATTACCAATCATGTGAAAGAATATGTTTTGACTAATACGTGATGATACAAATTTTGCCGGAAAAGTCGGGAAACCACCTACTAATTGATATATTTGGTAAATTATTATGTCTATTGGGACCAAATAGATATCGCGCACGTGGTCGCGTAGTCCCATATACATCTTTCTGTGTACAGTGCTTGTAACTTTACCAAGACTGGGCCAAATTTCTTATCATTTTGATGATTCCAGAACCTTGCAGTACACACCAATACTTATAAGCTAGATGATCAACCTTTTCTGATCGATTCCACAACGTTTCTTTCACAATGCAATCGCATGACCAGAACTGGTCTTTCTCTTTAACTTCGATTTGATATCAAATATGTCCCCCTGTGTTCTCTAATAAATAACCGTTATAATAACTCATTTGGTTTCGTGTGTGATTTTTTTACTGGTTATATGTTTATCCAAAAATGATATATGACTTTCGGTTTCATCTGAAAACATTCATTATTGTTTCCATGGGCATAGATCTAGCTGAATTCGACCTCGCTTGTGACAGGGGATAATCCGAGACATTCTCCATCATAATTTTCTTTTTAACAGGCGAGTTTCCAGATCCATTCCATCCCCGGGGTCTTTCATGTCCTTTCACTTTACCGTCCGCCATATCAAAATGTATTAAATACTCCTTAAAGCCCAGGTCCACTCCAAAAATAACTTACTTTCAATAGAACCAGAAAAATCAGACAAACCAATCAAAAAAAGTTTGAGCAAAATCGGATAATAAGAATGTTATGAATTTTTAATGACATGAAAAACTTTGAAAATCACTACACAAATTGGCAACTCACTCATGAGTCTGTGACGTATGGTCCTCACTATCCACTAATTATTTTCTTTATATTGATAATATAAATTTCCTATTTTCACCCTAAGAATCTTATTTCTTCACATCAGCATCCAATTTAGATTGTTAGTAATATGTTTTTGCGTGGATGCACAATTAAAGAGTAACTTTTGTCCAGTTAAATCATGAAAAATTGAATTTTGATAAACTATTTATATAAAAATCAATAATTATGATATACAATATTCAGAAAATAGTATCAATTCTTCAAAATTCATAAAAGTTTTTGGGAAATGTCATGCACGCAATATGATACAAATCATATAACCTGGGCAAAGGCATGGGGAAATCAAGTTTTGGGGATAAAAGGGAAATTAATGGGATTAAACTATATAAAGCAATTGATAAGTTGTGAGGACATGACGTCACAAACTGATAACCATCTTGGCAATTTGTGTTGTGATTCTCATTGTTCCATATATTTACATACTTTTTCAAAAATTCATAACTTTCTTATTAGTTATCCGATTTTGCTCAAACTTTTTTTGATTGGTTTGTCTGATTTTTTTGCTTTTATTGAAAGTAAGTTATTTTTGGAGTGGACTTTCCCTTTAAACAAATCAAAATCAAACGAAACTTGCTGCTGACTCTAAATTGCGTGGTTACGTGCATGCCGCCATGTTGATCCTCCCGCGTGTGATTTAATTACTGGTTATATGTTTATCCAAAAATGAAATATGACTTTCGGTTTCATCTGAAAACATTCATTATTGTTTTCCAAACCTTTATTTTAGTTTTGATTACTAGTTAAAAATATGATAACCACAATATTTTAAGTAAAAGAAATCCGAGCGCCTTTTCACAGCTCAAAACGAGGCTGTGATAACAATTTGTGCTTCTATGAACTTGTGTTAGCATATAATCAAGAGCGATATATTATCATCTGACGAAGGTGTACCTTTCCTTTTTCTGAGGTGATATATTGAAGTCATGGCAAACGGCTCAATCGTGTACCCATTGCTCGTCGCTTGTCTTCTCGTCAGCTCGTCCTTTCAATCTTTACATCGACACGATGGAGATTCGGCGATGACATCCTTAACACTGGACATGGACAAATCTTTCCATGGATGCGATCAGAACCTTGAACTGAATAAAGCTTCTTGCAGCAATAAAGGCCTGAAGACGGTTCCCAGAAACTTTCTGTGGATACCCAGGTGCTTGACTTGTCTCATAACAATATCGCCAAACTCTTGAACTCCTCGTTTGAAGTATACCATAAAATCAGCTCCTTAAACATTTCTTTTAACGATGTAAGAGCGATAGAATCCGCCGCTTTTTACCCTCTCGAGGGCTTAATGAACCTGTCTCTATCATCTAACCCGCGTCTTGTGCTTCCAGCAACAGGCGTCTTTATGATGTCTTCACAGCTTTCCATTCTCGATTTAACATCATCAAACTTGAAGTCGCTCCCCAATGACATTCTAAAATGGAGTCCACATCTAGATACTGTTGTTCTGTTCAACAACAGCTCTCCTTCATCAATGTGAGTTCTTGTGGCATTGCCGACATGGTATTCATGGATACTAATCAAATAAAACACCTTACGGCGGGAGATTTCACCTTTGTGTGCAACACTACTATTCTAAATCTTAGACAAAACCATATCCAATCAGTAGACCCTGATGTGATCGCATCACTACATGTTCGCTCTTTGATGCTAGGTGGCTACCCTTTGAGTGACGAGGTGTTGGCGAACATCATCCTCGGAATCTCAAAATCAGACATCGAAGAGCTTATAATCAAGGAAGGCTCTGTTGGTGCGTTTCCTAACGGTTTCTTTGATCCACTGCGCGATTCTTCTCTCTCTATTCTGGACTTTAACAGCAACTACCTGAATAGCCTCCATCCTTTAGTCTTCTCAAATTTAACAAAACTCAAACAATTAATTATCAGTAATAACAAACTCCCCATAGACAAAATTCAACCAGACTTTTTCGACGGCATGAATGCATTAAAAGTACTGGCAATCAACGACAACAAAGTAAGACAAATAAATCCTCACAATCAGAATTGGACAGTGGACTTATCGGAGTTCGACTTATCCGGTAATCTGTTTACAGAAATATTTGCATCTGTATTTCGCGGTTTAGGAAGTTTAACTTTCTTAGACATGAGCCGGAACGAACTCCTTTCTGTCTTTGAGCTGACGGCCTTTTCGGGACTTGACAATATTCAAAGCATTAATTTGACCGGAAGTCGTTTAACTGTTCTGGAATTGTACAACCCAATATTAAGATCACTTTCCCTAAACTCTCTTCGTTCAGACTTGCTTCCTTTGCGACCAGGAAAATCGTTTCAACATTTACAATCACTTGTTAAATTAGAAATGAAAGACTCTCGGCTTGAAATATGGAACATATGGGCTGCATATAAAAACGCGTCTCTTTTCGATGGATTATTGCATCTTATTCATTTGGATTTGAGTAGTAACGACTTCCTGCATTTTTTATTTTCAGGTTTATTCCGGCAACTCTCTGTTTTACAAGAGCTAAATTTAGACTACTGCGATATTACAAATCTACATCCTCTTGTCTTCTCGGGGTTGGAATCGCTTCAGACGTTGAGTTTGAAAGGAAACAACATCCAGCATATTCATGATGATGTATTGTCGAGGTTGGGTCAAATAAAAGTATCAACTTGGAAGGAAACCGTATCGAGTACATGGAGGAGCTAATGTTTTCAAACAACTGGAAACTCACAAATCTTTCCTTGGCCAACAACAGATTAACGCGCCTTAATCAAAGCACTTTCAAGCCGATCTTTTCCTCCATTTCTTCAATTGATCTATCAATCAACCTAATTGATTGTAACTGTGATCTAAAGTGGCTTATTGATTGGTTAAATGAATCTATACGCCTGGAAAACAAGGACAAAACTATCTGTTCGTCAGCATCTCTGGAGCCTCTTCGTGAGAAACCCCTGCTTGATTTTGATCCAAATGAACTTTGTATAATAAGCAATGGCCTATTCTCTCTGATTCCCCTCGTATCCATTAGCTTGGTTGTAATCAGCGTGCTGTTGTATAACTACCGTTGGCTGTTGAGGTACAAACTCTATCTCTTGAAATTGGCCGTACTGGGATTTAAAGAGATGCGAGACGCTCGAGCACACAATGACTACGAGTTTGACGTGAACATAATTTTCTACGACGATGACGAAGATGACGAAGAATGGATTCGCGAACAGCTTCGACCGGCTCTCGAAGAACGGCTTCCACAGTTTCAGAGGAACGTCTTTGGTGACGAAGACCTTGTGTTGGGTATGCATTACTTAGATTCCGTCGATTACGTGGTGAGCCATAGTTACAAGACCATCGTAGTGCTTAGCAGAGCTGCTGTGCACGACCACTGGTTCATACTCAAGTTCCGGACGGCCATGGACCACGTGAGTGACACTCTGACGGAATTCGTAGTCGTGGTCTTCCTCGAAGACATCCCAGATAATGAAATGCCATTCTTGGCGAAGTTGTACCTCAGTGATGGCAGACCCTATATCCACTGGACTGAGGACGTGAGAGGACAAGATTATTTCTGGGATGAATTGACCAAAAATCTGACCATTAATCTAAGGACGAATGACTTGATCCCAAACGAGTAGCAGTCATATAGGAATATAGAGATACGTGTGATGGTTATCAGTAATGAAAGTGGTGGTAGTAGTAGTAGTAGTAGTAGTAGTAGTAGTATCATCATCTTCGTTATCATTAATATTATCATTGTCATTACTATCATTATTATAATTATTATTATCATCATCATCACCATCACCATTATCATGGTTGTTGTTGATGTTCTTGTTCTTGTTTCTGTTAAAAGTATACATGGAAATTGAAATCTGTTAGAAAATCGGTAAGATAATTGGCAATTATAGACTTAACGTGTATCCTCGTGGTATGATGGCTTTATGAAATGGTTGAATACAAATCTTTATAGAACTTGTATCGGCAGTTTATTTCCTCTGTCAATATCAGGATTGCAATCACCATGACTGCCGTTGTATTATTTCATATTTGCTGAATAAGAGAATTAGCATTTATAGATTTCTACTTACTGATTCCTAGTACTCTAAGGCTCAGCGCACACTACACGATTTGACTGCGATCCGATTTTGGAAGAATTAACAACAGTATTTTATATGAACATTCCAACATGTAAAATCTTAATGATTGAGGATCTGTTTATTCATGTAATTAATGAAATCTAATTTTTAGGGGATTTCAAGCCTACTTGTCGGAGGAAAAGGTGAATCGGCTCAGAATCTTAGTGACATCATACCAGTCATACGATTGTCTACGATTTGAAGCCGATTCGGAATTAATTGTGACTAGAAGGCTTCAAAGCACTAAATTGATTTTTGTTAGTATTCTTATCATGATTTACAATCTAAATCAGCAAAACGCTCTTTGTTTAGATTTTCATAACTAATATAATTGCCACTTCTTCAAGAATTGGATCGCAGTCGGATACTGTAGTGTGCGCCGGAAAGTGTAAGTGTAAGTGTATAGTGTAAATATTTATGAAGGGAGTGAATCTTTTCAAGGTAACCAAAAACCATGTCCATGAAACCTCTTTAACGACTACCTTTTCTGTAGACTACGGTTTGGAACATAACACAAGGAGTTATATTGATAATTCGAGGTAAAAGTAAGGGTTTTCTCATCGTCTCATTTGCTGTTTTATGAAATTATGTCTTAAGATCTCTCGGTGTCAATGAGATTACCTCAAGAATACCGATCTCTGAAATGATATAGAAGTTTTCACCATCGAACATGTCGAACATGACTGTGGAATAGCTTAATGCTTTATATATACATTTATGTACAGTTCTGTAAATTATGCCAGTCTCAACAAAATTTGCTTGTTTTCAAAAGCATTTCTAATACTTCACACAAACTTGCACATTGTTGTATGATAGTTCACCTTTTCAGTGTAAGACGCTGTGTCAAAGGAAAATAAAATCGTTTTACAGCAAAATTAATGTGTACCTGAGTTTCTCACAGTTTAGAGGAAAAGGTCACAACTACGGATGTACAGAGCGAGAAAGGAGGAGGATGGGGTGTCCCCGTCCAATTTGAGCATTTTTAAACATGATAATCAACGTTGTAGTGAAAACAATTTGTAGTTTGTCAAAATATTAATGGCATTGACATCACCCCTTCCCCCATTCTTTTTAGGCCTCTAATAAAGCGATGGCGACTTTTTATTTTTATTTTTTAATTCTAGTCATGCTAGCTACTGTCCACATTAAAATATGTATTTCTTTAATTCTTGTTCAAAATTCTTCATAGCATTAGTCTGTGCTAGATGTTTCAATTTCTCTTAGAAAGGATATCTGCTCTCTAAACATGTTATTATATCAGGCTCGCGGGAGTGTTCAAAACCTCGAACCCCGCCACCCCATCCCCCTATATAGTTACACATACGTACATGACTATTTGAATGTTATCAGCATAATCTGGTTGAGATAAAAACATGATATCAAGAAAAAGATAAATGGATTGGGATAAAAAGGGAATGAGAGGGGAGGTAGATAGTGGAGAGGAAAACAGATACAGAGAGAATGGAGGTGAAATATAGAAAATGATATGATGAGAGGGAGAGATCGAGAGAGAGAGAGAGAGAAAGAGAGAGAGATGGTTGAGACGGGGAGAAAGAGGGATGGTGGAAGGGAGAGAGAGAGAGAGAGAGAGATGGTGAAGAGGGAGAGAGAGAGAGAGAGAGAAAGTGGACAGGGAGAGAAGAGATGGTGGAGGGTGAGTGGGAGAGGGAGAGAGAGATGGTGGAGAGGGAGAGAGATGGTGGAGAGAGCGAGAGAGAGAGATGGTGGAGAGAGAGAGAGGGAGGGAGAGAGATGAGGGAGAGGGAGAGAGAGATGGTGGAGAGGTTGATAGAGAGAGAGAGAGATGGTGGAGAGGGAGAGAGAGATAGTGGAGAGAGAGAAAGAGAGATGGTGGAGAGGGAGAGAGAAAGGAGAGGGAGAGAGAATGTGTGTGTGTGTGTGTGCGTACGTGTGTGTGTGTGTGTGCGTGTGTGTATATGTGCTAGGGTGGAGAAAAGGAGATCAAAGATGGTTTTGTAAGAGCCAGAAATCGAACGTTTTTGATAAAAATTTCAGTACAAATTACTCCACGAAGCAATTTATACAAAAGAGCATCTCTTACTGTTTTGTTGATAATGACCAGCGTTCATTTTGTTAGCAAATGTCATAATCATACTCATTTATTTCGGGTTTTTACATATGTCAAAGCCATGTGGCAGGGATTGATTCACAGAACTGGGTTAGTAGAGCTACAAAACGCAAAGTGGGACATTATTCTTGTTGGCATAATAGGAAATACATTGAGAAATAAATGCTGCAATGCAATAATTCTTATAATAAAGCATATTGTATTTCGGTTAAGGCCAGAGGGTGTAATGCCTACACTAGAATTGTTTTAAAAGATTTGAATATAGGGACGAGGGAAAGATTTTCCGCCACTACATCACAGAGCCATTACCGATTCAGCCAATTTGAAGAGCCCATACCTAAAGTGATTACAACTCTCGAAAATTCATAACTTTCTCATTTTTGGCACGAATTTATTCAAACCTTCACCAGTCTACTTCTCTGATTTGTTTGCTTTCCTCTAGAGTAGTTTGCTATAAAGGTTTGATTTTAAGAAAATCCGTATACTGAAATAAAATGAGCAAAAATATCAACCTGCAACTGCTGGAAAGTGGCAGGTACAGAATCCACTGACTGAAACTTGGGAGTGAAAACTGTCATGACCATGATTAAAAGTTTTCATAATAATAAATACTTATAATTAATAACAAATGCTATAATAAAAACATCCAAAAAATCCTAAATATCCTACTCAACAACAACGAGAAATGAGGCTCATACTTGGGTATTGACTATATTCAGTGTATATTCAAACTTGGGTAAGATACCGATATTTGCTCACGTAACTCTCGTCGCTTCCGTGCTAATGCATACATTATGCAGAGCACCAACGAGTGGCGCATGCGCACCACTCACACACACAAAACGGTATAAAAAATGTTTCTGCCATCTTACTGCATTCGCTCACCAGATAAGTTACTATACCGTACTCTCGTCTGTGCTTTGGCACATTCTGCAAGATGGGGATATTTCCTGTTTCTCAATACTTGATTTCCTGTACTTTGTTCTCAGTGCTTGGTGCTGAACAGCAACTAACAGACTTTCTGTCTCCTTTCTCAGACTTCCTCTTTTCAGCTACTGCCAATTCTCACCTTCTGTATTTTTTAGATGCTGTCCGTACGTCGCTTTTCCTTGGGATCCTTCAAGTATTTCATTTTTCTGATCAGCTTTCTGCTGTCTTGTCACGGTATTTATTTGTCTTCATGGATCCTTTAATCGCCCTCATGATTTCATCCATCTTGACTACAATATATCAGTACAGACCCTGTTCCTCCAGGGCATCTCCCTGATTTGACCGGGTGAAGTCCGCAGACGAGGAGAAGAACTCACAGTACTGAAAAGTGGGCACCACTTCTACCATATAGGAAAGAAGAATAAGAGTGAAGCAAGAGTAGGATTCCTGGTACACAAAAGCATCGCCGGAAACATTTCTGAAATAAAAGGAATAAATGAACGTCTGGCACAAATAACAATAAAAATCAATAAGAGATACAAAATCAAAATTATCCAAGTCTATGCTCCAACTTCAACACACGACGATGAAGAGGTAGAGAAACTCTACGAGGAAATAACAGATGTGATACAATACAGTAAAACACAGTTTACAATAGTCATGGGTGACTTTAATGCCAAGGTCGGGAAAAGAGAGGAAGGAGAAGAGAGCACAATCGGCCCCTTCGGAAGTGGGCAAAGAAACGGCAGGGGTTACCGACTTCTTGAATTTGCCATTAGCAACAAAATGAAAATAATGAACACTTTCTTCAAGAAAGGAGCATCCAGGAAATGGACATGGAAAAGCCCAGACGGCAAGACAAAGAATGAAATTGACTTCATATTAACTGATAACCCGCACATCATCCAAGACGTGAAAACAATCAGCAAGGTGAACGTGGGAAGTGACCACAGGATGGTATTGGGCAAGATGAAAATCAACACCCGATTAGAGAGGCAAAAACCCCTAAAGCCAAAACAAAGTAGCATCAACCTAGAGAAACTAAAAGAGAAGAGAACAGAATTTCAACTGGAGTTGAAAAACCAATTTCAACTTCTGACAGACAAATGCACAGACGAAGAAGGAAACAGATCTCTTGAAACATGGACTGATCTGCTAGTGGAAAAAACCCAAGACATCGCCATATAAATCGCAGGGAAAAAGCCAAAAACTCGTGAAAACAAGATATCAGAATCTACCAGAAAACTAATGGAAAAAGGAGGAACATGAAAGCAGAAGGCATAAACATCCGAAATGTTGAATACGTAGAAACCTGCAAAACAGTAAGGAAAAAGCTACGTGAAGACATCCGTAGTTACAACACAACAATGATCAAATCCACAATTGAGGAAAACAAGAGCTTGAAGAAAACTTTCAAGAAACTAGCACATGGAAAACAGAAAATCACAAGCCTCCTCGACAGCAATGGACAAGAAATCACAGATCAGGACTAGATACTTAAAAGAATTGAAGAATTCTATGAACAGCTATACAACAGCAATAAAGAGACAGAAGATCCATGAGAACCACAAGAAGAGATCCCAATTGTAACTGATTGGGAGGTTCAACATGCAATAAATCAAATAAAGAGAGGGAAATCACCAGGCCCAGATAACATACTCATAGACACAATCAAGGAGGAAGGAGACACAATAACCGACGAACTAGCCAAACTTTACACTGCATGTATGCAAACGGGGAGGGTACCGCATTAATGGAAAGAAGCCACAATGATAATTCTGCACCAAAAGGGGACAAGCGAGATCTAAAGAACTACAGACCCACGCAGCCTCCTCTCAAACCTGTATAAGCTGTATACAAAAATCATCACCAACCGGCTAGAGAAAATCCTTGATAACAACCAACCAAGGGAGCAGGCAGGCTTCAGAAGGGGTTTTTCAACCATGGATCACATCCACACCATTAATCAACTGAAAGAAAAATGCCAAAAATACAATATTCCTCTATGCGTAGCATTTGTAGACTACGAAAAGGCATGTGGTTCTGTCGAAACCTATGCAGTACTGAAGGCACTCCAAGACCAAGGAATCAACAATGCATACATCAAGATCCTTAAATATATTAATTCAGATTGCTACAACACTGTCAAAATGCACAAGGACAGCAACAAAATCATGATAAGAAAGGGAGTTCCACAGGGAGACACCGGCTCACCAAAGTTCTTCACTGCTTGCCTAGAGAGCATCTTCAGAACATTAGACTGGTCATCAAGGGAATCAACATAAACGGGGAAAAATGAGCCATTTAAGATTTGCAGACGATATTGTCATCATATTTAACAACTTAAACGACCTCGAAATAATGCTGCAAGAACTGGACGATGCAAGCCGACTAACAAGTTTCAATATGAACATGAAGAAGACTAAAGTCATGGTAGGATCAGCCAAAGTCCCAAAACAAATCCAAGTGAATGGTACCAAAGTGGAGCAAGTAGGGGAGTACATGTATCTAGGACAGCGCTTCTCTCTACTAAACAAAAAACCAATATAACGAAATAAGAAGAAGGATCAAAGCTGGATGGCAAGCCTTTGGTAGATACAGCACCATCATGAAAGGCAATCTTCCTTTATGCCTGAAAAGGAAAGTATATAACCAGTGCATCATCCCAGCAATCTCATACGCTGCAGAAACATGGACACTAACTTCAAACATGGAAAGACAGCTAGCAGCATCTCAACATAACATGGAAAGAAGTATCCTAAACAACACATACAAAGACAGAAACTCTAACAAATGGATCAGGGAGCAGACAAAAGTCCAGGGCATCCTTGAAACAGTGAAAAGAAGAAAATGGAATTCGGGAGGGCCACATCAGCCGTAGAAATGATAATCGCTGGAGTGCAGCAATCACTCACTGGACACCATATGAGGGAAAACGTAACAGGGGACGCCAAAGAAAAATATGGAGAGATGAGCTGCAACAGTACTGGGGAAAGGTTAATTGGCACCAACAGGCACTGAACAGATTCATTTGGAGACAGCATGCTGAGGCCTTCATCCTGCAGTGGATCGATAATGGCTGAAAAAGTAAAGTAAGTAAGTTGTAACACGATTGCAGTTCTAGTGTTTCAATTGTTTTTCAACTTGCTCTTGCAACAGTTTATACTTTGAGAGTTTATTATTTCATTGCTTAGTGAGTCCCTATTTGTTTATGCCGTGGTTCAGGAAAATGTCGAGGGGGTCCTATCCTCCCAATGCAGTAAGGGGCTACTAATATATTATTCACATGTTATAACTGTCATGATGAAAACAAAACTTCTAATATTTTGGAAAAAGATGTAAGTAAAGAAATTGGCCTATAATTGTCCCTTTCATGTGAGTCCTTTTTTTTTAAATACAGGTATTACTTTGGCTCTTTTCATGAAAAGGGTAGGTCACCAAATATAAAAGAGAGGTTAAATATATGGGTAAGTGGAATGATTATTTCGGAAATAATATGTTTTAGTAGTATATTAGAAAATGCCATCATATCCAGCGTTCTTTTTACTCTTTAGCCTAAATTTTTAACAATATCAGTAACCTTTACCTCTTGTACCGGGATAAAAAAAAAAGAGGTTCAGGATTTCGAAGATCAATTAATAAATAAAATTAATAATTTGAGGTGGGGATGGCAAGTGCAAGATTGTGACATATATTTACAAAGTAATTATTGAGACTCTCAGCAATGGCAGCTGGACCTTGCAAGCATGTGTTTCAGACCAAAATCTCTTGAATATCCTGCTTATTACTGTTTCTATTAAGTGCATGGTTAATTAGCTTCCAAGTGTTTTTAATATCATTTCTATGAAATTCAAATTGTTTAAAGAAGTAATCTTCTTTTGCATAACGTGATGTTTTCGATCAGTTACAGCCAACCTTATTATATTCTACATATACTCTTTTGTCATGTATAACATTTGCAATGAATTGTTTGTTATATATTTGTAAAACTACAAAAGAAAAAGAAAATCAAACAGAAACGAGAAATTTAATTAGTCATTGGAACGAATTAGGTGGTCTGTAATTTAATCTGAATAACTGGAAGACTATAAACATCTTTGAAGGAGAGTGTTGCAGTATACATTGATGATCATGATGATGGTGCATGATTGAGATGATGACGATTGTAACAGTATCCTGTTCAGGTGATTGAGTCAACTGACAGACTATAATGTATATTCAGTTAGAGGGTGCACTCATGCCTTTTATTAAATAACTTCTTTACGTGTCAAACACGTTTAAAATGTAGATTCATGATGTGAACGAAATTCACCTTCCAAATTAAGAAAATTCTGACATGTCGCCTTTAATCGCAATTTTCACTATGATGACGTCATCAAAATGAATAACAGTTACCTTTATTTTGTAGAGAATTGTCTCAATTACAACACATTAAAAATTGGAAGAAAAACGATCAATATTCACAGAGATACAATTAATTTTCCATAAATATGCTGACGTCATAATATGCAAATTCGTATTTTGAGTTCAAAGGCAAATATAATGATGTGACGATATACTTAATGGCAAAATGAGACATGAAATCATATTTCCGATTCATACTCTATGCAAATATTTTTTTAAAAATGGGGGTCCCGGTACATCCCAAAGAGCTATGATGGATTTGTTATAGGCATGTCTTTGCCATATATGCTATGTATTACAAGAGCTCGCGCGCACGGACATTTATCTTGAACGGACGCTCATTCCGTTATTAATAGTCATAAAGAGATAATCATGGTATCAAATTGTTTTGAAAAAAATGGGGAATATCATGAAAGAAAAAAACTGGCGATTCTATGTTGCGTACGACCGTGACGAACAAAAACGCGCGCGCAAAATAGCAAAGCAAAGATATTTAACTTAATCTTAATCAGTGGTTGTTTCCCTGAAAACTGGTCAGTGAGCTTTCTAAAACCGCTTTATTAAAGTGGGTCTATATGTGACCCCTCAAACTATCGAGGAATATGCCTACCCAGCAGTCTTGGCAAATTATTTTGTTCGGTTTTAAACCAACGTTTAGTACAGTTCCTTGAAGACAATGAACTTTATAAACCCAATCAAGTTGCGTTCAGAGCGGGCTACAGAACGTCTGACCACATGTTTGTTCTAAAAACATTAATAGATAAATATGTAAGAGGCCGTGCAAAGAATGATAAGAAAAGCTTATATATATGTTTTATAGATTTAAGAAAAGCCTTCGACAATGTTTAGAGGGATGGTCTTTGGTATAAAATGTTAAAACAAGGTATTGGTGGTAATTTTCTGAGAGTGCTACATGACATGTATTCAAAATGTAAAGTATCCATAAAACTAGACGAGGGCGCCACCTCGTGTTTCAATACAAATACCGGAGTAAAACAAGGGTGTGTCATTAGCCCGACATTATTCAATATGTTTTAGTAAAACAAGGGTGTGTCATTAGCCCGACATTATTCAATATGTTTTTAAATGATGTAGATATTTTTGATACCACAGCTAGTGAACCCGTAACGCTACATGACAAGGACTTGAACTGCATAATGTATGCAGACGATCTAGCAATTATTTCTAGATCCCCTCAAGGAATGCAATAAATTCACTCAATATTGTAACTCTTGGATGTTGAATGTTAATGTCTCCAAAACTAAAATAATGATATGTAATAAGTCAGGCAAAAATAAAAAAACATTATTCAATATGTTTTTAAATGATGTAGATATTTTTGATACCACAGCTAGTGAACCCGTAACGCTACATGACAAGGACTTGAACTGCATAATGTATGCAGACGATCTAGCAATTATTTCTAGATCCCCTCAAGGAATGCAATAAATTCACTCAATATTGTAACTCTTGGATGTTGAATGTTAATGTCTCCAAAACTAAAATAATGATATGTAATAAGTCAGGCAAAAAAAAAAAAAATCTACCAAGGTTAATAAATTCATGTCAGACAGGTTTCATAAAAGGTCGTTACATAGGCGAATCAATTCGAACCATTATAGATACTATGTTCTATACCAAAGAAAATGACATTCCAGGTCTTCTTTTATTCTTAGAATATCAAAAGGCATTCGATTCGCTGGAGTGGGATTTTATTTTCAATACTTTTGATAAATTTGGTTTTGGTCAGAATTTTCAAAAATGTATTCGGTCATTTTACACACATATTAGCAGTTGTATTTGTAGCAATGGACATTCATCAGGATATTTTGAATTACATAGAGGTGTCCGACAGATCCCTTGTCGCCTTATTTATTTATACTCTGTATTGAATCACTTGCATGTGAGATCAGACAAAGAGATGATATTAAAGGTATACTTGTAAATGATCATATGATTAGGTTGACTCAATATGCAGATGATACAACATTGATTTTAGCGGACAAAGTGTCAGCAGAAGTGGCCTTGTCAGTTGTTAATAATTTTTCTTCATTTTCTGGCTTAAAAATCAACAAAGATAAGAGTAAAACTATGTGGTTGGGCTCATATAGAGAGTCACAGGATGAATATTTTGATTTTGAATGGCCGAACAGACCTATTAAGGGTCTTGGAATTTTTTTCTTATGACACTGAATCAGCTTTAAAGCTTAATTTCAATAAATGTAATAAAGATGTTAAGATATTGTTAAATGTATGGAGAAAAAGAAATCTTACTTTAATAGGAAAATACATATTCTAAAAACTTTTGCATTGTCAAAATTCATTTTTTGTGCGTCAGTTTTACCTGTCCCTGAATATGTGGTGGAAGAATTAGAAAAAACTATGCATGTATTTTTATGGAACGGAAAAAGGAATTACATAAAAAAGTCATCATTGATTGCTCCGTATTCAAAAGGTGGTCTGAATATGATAGACATTCATACAATGTTTAAGGCGCTGAGAATAAAATGGATAGTAAGACTTTTTGAAGAAGAGTATTCTTCATGGAAAACATTTGTAATCACTTTACGAGAAAATACGGTGGACAATTTTTACTTTATTGAAACTTTAACAAAAAAGATTGTTTAAAATTAAGACATCTACCTTCATTTTATAAAGAGGTTTTATATGCATATTTTGAGTTTAGGGAGCTGAAAATGTAACAATAATCGACTTTCCCAAGAAAGTATTATATGGAACAATAGACAAATAAGGATAGCTGGTAACAGTTGTTTTGTAAAAGAACTATTTGATATTGGTATATGATATAAAGAAGATTTGTTTGATGAAAATGGAAAATTAATTGTTTTTTCCAAGTGGCAACGGATTGGTTTTAAGAATTATCTTCTTTGGCGCTCAGTCGTTTCTGCCATTCCACAGAGGTTGAAAGCTCAGTGTATTGAAAGTAGGCATTTATCAAAACAGCTGGACACTTGTATAATATTTCGTAATAGACAAATTTATATATCAAAATTGTTAACAAAGATGATTAATATGGTACTAAAAGAAAACAAATATCAAAAGCCTACTTCAGAAACCTACTGGAGATCAAAATATGAAATAAATGAAGAACATTTGGATTTTATATATGAATTACCTTTTAGAATTATTCCTGATACAAGAACTAGATTATTCCAATATAAAATAAATACACGATGCTTACTGGTAAATGCAAAACTGAAAAAATGAAAGTGATAGACAATGAAATGTGTTCTTTTTGTAAACAAGAGCCAGAAACGATTGAGCACCTGTTTGTAGAATGTTTATATACACGAGATTACTTGAACGAATTTCTAAGATGGTGGCACACTAGATTTAATAAAGAAATGTTACAATTGACAGACGAGGAGATCTTGTTTGGGATACGAGACAAACAGCATGCTCTATTGAATCATTGTGTTATCATTGCAAAGAAAACATTATATTAATGTAGATCTCTTGAGATACTCCCTTCTTTTAATTTATTTCTTATTAAATTAAATCAAACGTACCTTACAGAAAAAATATATTTGCTATAAGGATAGATCCATGCATAAATTTCGCAAAAAAATGGAATGTGCTAGAATTAGGATGATGTAGTAACCTGTTTTAATATGTTGTTCTGTCTTTTTTTTTCTTTGCTTTTTATCCATAATTTCGGTTTCACTCATATTATATTTGTCATCATTTTGTATTATGATAATTATATATTTGAAATACATGTGTTTCATTTTAATTTGTATTATGTATGAGAAGTTTTGACCGAATAAAAAAAAAAAAAAAAAAAAAAGTCAGGCAGGTTAAATGAATTTGAAATAAACGGGGAAAAACTTAGCTCGGTAAAGGAAATGAAATATTTAGGCATTGTTTTGAGTAATAATGGATCGTTCAAAACGGCGACAAGGGACTTAGCGGATAAGGCCAGGAGAGCATTATTTAAACTTCATAAATCTTTCGGCAATTATACACCCAGTATTAAAACCTTATTACACCTGTTTGATGCAACTATACAACCTATTTTGCTTTATGGATCCGAAATTTGGGGTGCTAGTGCAATAGACATGAAGAAAATTCTTCAAATAGAAACAGAAAAAACAGGACTTTATTATAAAAACGATTTTGAGAAAGTACACATTCAGTGTTGTAAAAATATCTTAGGGGTAAACCGCAAATGCAGCAATTTAGCAGTTTCAGCTGAAATTGGAAGGCATCCGCAACTAATTCAAATTGCAATAAATATGCTCAAATATTGGATACGAATACGAAGTTTGGGTGAAAATGGCCTTGTCTATAAATCTTTTAAAGAAAACAAAAAATTTGTACATAACGAACAACGCTGTTGGTTAATATCAATTCGGGATATCTTTAGTTCACTAAATATTTGTAATACTGGAAATGAGACCGTATTGGACCCTGAAAATATACCAATTTCTCAAAAAGATTTTGTCGAGCTATGTAAACTTTGTTTGGAAAGAAGAATTGATGAACAATTAAATTTGATGATAGTGATACCCGTAAAGGAAATCAAAACTCAGAACCTTCAGACAATTTAAAAATGCAATCAAGCAAGAAAAGTATTTATCTCATATATCAAATATAAATTTAAGAAAAAATATCACCAAACTACGTCTGAGCGCACACAACTTACCCATAGAAACGGGAAGATATAAAAGACCAGAAAACGCCCCGAATCTACGATTCTGTGAAGACTGTAATATAAATCTTGTAGGAGATGAATTCCATATAATTATGAAATGTGACAAGTATAAAGATTTACGAGTAGATTCTATAGAAAAAATTAGTGATCTTGAAGAAAATTTCAGTAATTTGGAAAGTCAAGAAAAATTCATATTTATAATGAGATTAGACAATAAAGATGTAATAGATATTTTCTCTTCGTTCACCAAAAACATAATTTTGGTTTAATTCTGCAGTAGGTCGCAGATATGTATAAGTACTATTACGTCATTTATTTTAGGCATTCCATGTACCTCATTTACCTATTTTGTATGGCATGAGTTATGATTTATTAAGAAAAGTGCTGTATTATGTTTTATATATCAAAATCTTCGGGTGTATTATGGTACATTATATTATTTATTATATGCATTATGTCATTTTATTACAAAAAGAAAAAAAAAGTGTTTCTGCTGGATATAATTTTCCTTCTGTTTTGCTATAAACACTGCTGCATTGTACTGCATTGTAAATTGATTTATACCGTATATATGTTTACAAACAGAATATTGATTTGTTACATTACATTGTAAATTGATTTATATGATGTATATGTTTCCAAACAGATCACTGATTTGTTACATTACATTGTACATTGATTTATATGTTTATAAACAGAATATTGATGTACATCAATGAAGTTTAATAAATACAGTACAATACAATACATTAAATCTTACGTGATGATACAGTTTCCATCTTGTTTACTATGGACTTTAAACCTGGAGATTGTTTACCTTTCTTGACATATACATAGGTTATCAGCTAATAGCACTATCATTTGCATTGCTATTCCTAATTATATTACTTTAACTTTTAACTTGCTCCTAATTTAGGTATTTATTTTAAAACGAGGGAATTGTAATTTGTATACAATGATATATACATGTACGCTGCTCATTCATTTTCAAAAGTGATATGTTATTCTTACACTTATGCGTGAAATATTACTTTGAAAAATATAAATTTTAGGTAACACACATGTGTAAAAACAAATAAATACTGAACATTTTGCAATTTCCACTGAGAAACAAAAACAATACAAATAGGAAGGAAGCAATTCGAAGCAATTGAAATTTGCATTCTCAGATCAATGGCAATTCACAATTGGAATAGCCGTCCCTCTATCAGCACTTCCACAGCCCTCCGTATTGCCCCATGGAATGGAAAATATGGTATATATTTTTCACTATCAATCATAATCTAAAGTAGGTTTTTGTTTTATCATGTTTATTACAGAGAGCTCGTTTTTCTCTTTCTATTCCTGAAACGTTTAACTTTTCCTACCTGATTCTTCTTAACGATGTGCCAATTTGGACAAAATCGTCTACTTGCGTTTGACTATACAGAAAAGTGTACACTTCCACTATATACAAAACTTGTAGTGATTTGCTTAGAGTCCTAAAATATATGATCAGATCAATACCTTTGCAAACGATGCCATCAACGAAGATGTGGAGTAGAAGTCATCGTGAAGCGAGACATTGTCCATGGTGCTTTCCCAACCAAGTGTCAGGTTCTTCAAATGAGGCATCTTACAGATGAACTGAGCGAGATTATGTGACGCAGAGCGACCATTTCTGAGATTCAAAGACTGGATGGTAAGAGTCTCTATCTGTTATGATAGAAGCATTATGTTGAATTAATAATCACTAACAATCCACAAAAACTATATTCAAGATTCGACAATTCGTTTTAAATCATATTGATATCGTTGCCACAAGGCCAAAAAAATCAACAAAGCCATATTAATTTTGTTATAATGTATTGTAAATTAAATATCACGTGGTGATGGAGTTTCCATCCTGTTTACTATGGACTTTAAAATTGGAGATTGTTTACCTTTTTGTACATATACATAGGTTATCAGGTAGTACCGCTTTCATTTGAATTCATATTCCTTATAATATAAATTTAACTTTAACCTGCTCAATTAGTTTAGGTACAGTGGTACATACAGTTTCCATCGTCATTCATTTTCAAAAGCTATATGTTATTATTACACTTATGATTGAAATATAACTTTGAAAATATAATTGTACGTAACACAAATGTTTAAAATAAAACGCTGAACATTTTGCAATATCCACTGAGAAACAAAAACAACACACATGGGAAGGGAGCAATCTGATTTTTTTATTTTTGTAGGTTTTAAATTAAAATGTACATTCTCAACGGCAGTTCACCATTGAAATAGCCGTCCCTCTATCAACACTTCCATAGCCCTCTGTATTGCCCCATGAAATGAAAAATATGGTACATATTATTCACTATCAATCATAATCAACAAATCTGTTTTTGTTTTATCATGTTTATTACAGAGAGCTCGTTTTTCGCTTCCTATTCCTGAAACGTTTAACTTTTCCTACCTGATTCTTCTAAACGGTGTGCCAATTGGGACAGTAAAATCATCCACTTGCGTTTGACTATACAGAAAAGTGTACACTTCCAGTAATATAAAAAAACCTGTAGTGATTTGCTTACAGTCCTAAAATATATATGATCAGATCAATACCTTTGTAAACGATGCCATCGACGAAGATGTTGAGTAGAAGTCATCGTGAAGCAAGACATTCTCCCTGGAGCTTTCCCCACCAAGTATCAGGTTCTTCAAGTGAGGCATCTTACAGATGAACTGAGCGAGATTATGTGACGCAGAGGGACCATCACTGAGATTCAAAGACTGGATGGTAAGAGTTCCTATCTGTTATGATAGAAACATTGTGTTGAATTAATAATCACTAACAACCCACAAAAAGTATATTCAAGATTTGACAATTCGTTTTAAATCATATTAAAGGGAGTAGCCTGACGAGACTACGTGTCTTTCCCGTGGCACTTTTGAGAAGGGAAAATGGGAACTTGTCGAAGGAAAAGGGGCACGTGGCAAAATAAAAAGGGCACTCATCAGAGGTGAAAAGGGGAAGGGGCACTTTAACAAAGTAATAGGGGCACTTGTCAAAGTAAAAGGGCACTTTTCCTATGTAAAAGGGAATTTTCCTATGTAAAAAGGGGCACTTTTGGGTTACTTGAAAAAGTGTGGGGGACACTGTGCACCCCCGCCCCCGGAGAAGAATCATTCTTCGACTTCGATCGATAATATGTTTTCAAACAAATAAAAGTATTACTAGTGGCCTACTTTTTCAGAAATATCAGATCATCTTCCAATTTTTGTTATATGTTATAATATGGTCACTGAAAACTCAAACAAATTATTAATGTAACGGAAAGAAACACCCAGAATATTGAATATTTAAAAAATGACTTCATCAATGAAGAATGGTCAGATGTATTTAATCAGTCACATGTTAACATTGCACATGATAATTTTAATACGAAGCTACAATTTTATTACGACAAAGATTTTCCTTTGATACAAAATAAATGTAATATTAAACGTGGTAATATGTCATGGATAACTAAGACGATTTTAAGATCTATTCAGACGAGAGATTAGCTATATAAGATTTATTTATGTGATGCAACAACTCATAATTTAAATAGATAAAAACAAATACAAACTTCCGTAAAAGCATTATTCAGAACAAGTAAATAAAGTAAAATCTAACATTGAATTAACTTGGGAAATTATAAATGAAACCATTGGGGGAAAAAAGGCAAAATTTACTAAAGGAAAATTTTGTAATGAACGATACAATTATTGATAATAATGATCTATCTAAAACTTGTAACTCCTTTTTGTTAAAATATTGAATGCAAGTGTTAAATCCAAATACTGGATGTCAAGAGTCTAAATAGTAACAATATGTTGGATAAATAATTACTGACATTATACAATTACACAGTTGCCATCCTCATTTATTTCCAAAATAATACGTTAATCTTACATTTGATTGACATATTACTATGAAAATCTAATTTTACATCATACAAAATGGTGAAAAGAAATAAACATGGACCACTTTGCAATTTCCAATGGGATACAGAAATAATATAAACGGGGACGAAGAGATGGGATTTTTTTTCTTCACTTTGTAGGTTTTTAATTATTTAGTCTCATCAGTAATTTACAATACAAATAGCCGTCACTCCATCAGCACTTCCATATCCCCCGCATTGTCATGTGGAATAAAAATAATATGGTACAAATTATTCACTATCAATCTTACAATCTTTAGTCTTTTTTTATTATGACAGAAAGCTCGTTTTTGAGCCATTAGGTAGCTTCTCAACAAGCTCTTCTCTTTTGTGTTCTAGTTCTTTTCTCTTTTTTAAAATTATTTTATGGCTTATATTTGTGACCAGCTAAAACAAAAAATCACCAGGAAATAGCAGGACACTTTTTTATTTTCAAAACAGCTAAACTCATAAAATACAAGAAAAACTGTTTTGCTTCGAGATCTTGTTTTGGAAAGAGTACCAATGGCTGCTTTAGATCTATATGACTCTGTTACATACATATAATTTACTGCGAATTCCTCACCTTGTTCATCAGTAAACTTCAGCCTTTAGTTCTGGGACAATAAGACTGGGACTTCTCAACCTACTCAACCAGTAAGTTCATGTTCACACCATGGCAATTTTGGTCGGCGTAAAGGTCGTGTTTAGAGCTAGTCGGCGTATGGTAGGGTCGGCGTAGTGACCGTCTGAACGATAGTCGTGTTAGCTACGCCGACCTTTACGCCGACTGATTTACTCCTGGATTTTTCCAGGAGTAACGCGCTTTGACTAATTCCATCACAATGTTCGGTAAAAGGGTTAATCTTAAAAAAATCACATTCGGAGAAAAATGAGTTGAATGTTTCTTGTTTTATTTATGTTTTGTTCAAGGAAGATAATGGTTGAATTGTTTATTTGTATTGTCTGGTTCTTTAAGGACAATTAGGGTTTATTTGAAGTAATATTGCGCCGGAAAAGGAATTGTGAATTTAATAGAAAGATCTTTTTGAGAAAAAGAAGAATAAAATACGTCTATTTAACACACAAATTCGTTCTCCCGCTGAAGCGGTGTTATTTTGGCTAAAGGGCGCATCTTAACTTACACCATGTGCACTTTTCCCGCGTTGAAGTAACAGTTTACCAAAAGGGCCTTTGTTTGGTTACAGCCAGGAGCTCCCCCTCCCCCTTCCTACTACTATCATGTAATTTGCCAAACTGATGTATCTAAACACATAACCGATGTACAATGTATATTCTTCTCGGGAAGAATTTTGAATTTTGAAAATCTTAAATTACAGCTTTGACATTAATTTGATAAACTAGCCGATTATTTTGTATGAAGGATTATGTTGTCTAAGTAACAGTTATTCCAAATGAATGTCACACTATTTTTGTTTAAATTTCATAATTCATGTATGAAATAATACATGTATTATTCTTGCATAAATTTCTTTCAATTACAGTTGCACGGCACCGTATAGTTTTAACAGTGTATGACTTAGTAAGACGCAATTTGTACAGACTACATGTAGAGAACAATAAAACTATCTTACATTTTCATTAGAACTTTTAATAATCTATAATATTGGAGCACTTGCTGCAAGTTATACCTTGACATGAAATTTGTTTGAAATGATATTGTAATTATATAACTCGAAAATAAATATTGGACAACATAATCAGCTAGTTTCTTACATTAGTATTAAGAGGTGCTTACTTCTGGTTGTAATTAAGCCCGGTCAAAACAGATCGTACAAAATTTTGTGGTGGTAGACCGATACAATGTTTGTCATGGCCAAATCTTGCAACATGCCCGAAATCTATTTCGAGTGGCCACAAGGGCTACGGCACATAAAAGATGGTTGGCGATGGGGACGCGTCAAAAAAAGAAGAGACATGTCGTGGTTATGTCGTGGTTATGTCGCAAGTCAGTCGTGCGACAGCCGTGGACATCGTGAGTTGCCGGGTATTGTCGGAGCTGTTCACGTGACCAAGTCGTGGTTCACTCGTGGGATGCGCGACGGACGCTCGCGCGTCCGTCTCCCGACTATATAATGAGGCCTGGGGGTGTTTCACAAAGACTAAGATTGACTTTAAGTTGGACTTAACTATGGCAGGCCATTTATGCCACTGGTTGCTCTCACTATTAGTCTCTCAATTATGATCTTTAGATAACATTTTTCCTTCAATAATGAACTATCATAAAATATTAATTCTGTAGATTTGCGACCATGATTTGTATGTCCCTTGAGAGACCAATGCCAGTAAATGGTGAGAGCAAACAGTGGCATGATCAGCCTGCCATAGTTAAGACCAACTTAAAGTCGATCTTAGTCTTTTTGAAACAACCCCTGGTCTGTTGACTGCCATTTGTCAGGCAGGCAAAAAGGCAATCAGTCTGTCAAAATAATACTTGGCCGTAATTCGGAAAAAAGGCGTGTGTATGTGATCCTTCAAGATACGCCCTATTTGCCGAATTACTGCTGAGCATTGTTTGACAAATTTAATGCAAGGAATGATTTTGTGAAAAAATATGTGAGATACGTCATACTATCTCTAAAATAGTTAAGTTATGGGATTTGAGACCTATCTTTAATATCAAAAAGATCGTATTTTATCACCCATGAAATATTCTTAACACAAATTACCCCCTACGCCCCTTTGCCTTATCATGGTTGTTAATAATAATAATAATAATTTTTTAAGTCCACTCCAAATTGTAATAAGTTAAACCGAAAATGGAAATTCTCTTTGCCCAATTGATCGTGAGCCCGGCAGCCACTGAGCAGCGCCAGATCGACAGAACACCAAACAAGGTAGCAGCAACTCCCATCTTTTAACGTCTTTTGGTATGACGCGGCCGGGGTTCGAACCCACGACCTCCCGGTTGTGAGGCGGACGCACTACTGACTGAGCCAACACTCCGGTTAGTTATTCATTTGTTTGTGATAGGCAAATATGAGATAGTAGAAGATGACATAAACATACTCGGATGTAATTAAGCTTCCGGTCTTGGCCTTTCTTCATAATATCTTGCTACGTCAAATTGAACAGAATAATCAGTTAAACGACAAACAAATCAACAAAATCAAAGCCGGCAAAAGATGAAACTAATTAATAATGATTAACAAGAAAACAACCAACTTGGGTCGAATCCCAAAATTTAACCGAGGGCAAAAAGTAAAACTATTCGAGTCTGATCTGTGTCATCTAGGATGATCACACAACGCATTTCTACAGTAGTTCTAATTATTTAACCAAATACAGAAACCAGAACACCAAAACAAGAGACAAAATATAACCTTATAGGAGAAGTAAACAAGGGAGTCTGCCCATGTGTAAAACAAACCGATTTAAGAATAGTTTCATCCCTTGGTGTGCGTATAATTTACAATAAGCAGGTGATTAGTGCAATATTCATTTTCAACCATTCCATATATTCTTTTGCAGCTGGTTTTTAATTATATATTATCTTTGCTTCAGAACATCAATTTGCAAATTATTCAGTACATGTATATAGTTTATACCCATTAGTTTATACCCATACGTCAACGTCCTTTATAATTATATTATCTATTTTAATATTTGGATGTGAAGTTTACTTGATTGATCTCTGCATGCAGCTCTTTCACTTCTTTACTTTCTTTTCTTTTCCCCTCTCTTGCTTCCTTTTCTTCTCTATCCAAGTTTATGTTGTTTCCTTTTTTTCTTGTAATTATTTACTTGTATTATGATATACCCGAATGATTTGTAATATTCTCTGTATTAATGATCGCATGTATTTATATTCATAATTTGTCAATTTCATTTTACTCAATTTAATAATGTTTATAATCTTGTTGAAAATGTATGTATTATATCAATCCAACCTTTTGGTTGCTATGAATGAATAAATAAATAATTTATTTTAAAAAAATAGTCTCTCTCGACCAGCCAGGTGTAATGAACGGTTACCTCTTAATGAATCCTTGGTTGCCTATAATAAATGCCTGTATTGAGGACGACTGTGTTGGAACCGGAGTAATAATGAAATGTGTAGTAAAGATAATAATTGTTTGATATGTAGTATTGGCTCTACAAAAAAATGTATATTACATTTATGGAAACAAGGGGTAAAACAAGATATAGTGACTATATTTTATCTTTATCCTGGCTGGCATTTTGACAGGCTGAGAGAGAGAAAGATAAAGGGGCGACAGACCGTATACAGATAGACAGAGAGAGAGAGACAGACAGACAGACAGACACAGAGAGAGAACTATATACACACAACAAAAATTCTGCGGAAACATGATTCCAGAACATTTGAATGTTTAATATTATCCCAATTTCGTGACTTCAAATGTGCTCTTGTTGGTCTTTAACGCCCCCTTGCTCGCAAACTCACGAATTCCTTCTTGAGCTTATTTTCCTTCAAAACTAGGCTTTGGAAAAGGGGTCTTATTTACCTTTGTTGAATAATCAAAACGGAGGTCAATTTGAGCAAAACACGTAGTGCAAACGAAATTTGTAAAGAGTTAGATTGAACGTGATCCCTGAAGTGTAGCCTTGTCAAACTATAGCATTCCTGAAAATTGTATTTAAAAAAAAAAGTACACTTTATGCGACACATTTCGACAGAACCAGCGGATTTACTAGGATTCTTCGATAAAAAGATTTAAACGTGACTACTACCTTTCATCATTGCTTGGGTATATTTTGTATCATACTGAATTAAAACTTTAGCCTCCGCTCGTTAGATATTAGCAAGACGTTGGGATATGAATACAGTTGCATTGTCGTTGGTAATTTTTACATCATTCTGTCGCCATGCATTCGCGGAAGATGGAATTCAAGATGTCAACGGTAGGTACCATGAACGTATTCGTTTGAAGAAAAAGAAGATACTCCTCTTACAAGTGTACGTTTTTTTGTTTTGTTTTGTTTTGTTTTGTTTTGTTTTGTTTTGTTTTGTTTTGTTTTGTTTTGTTTTTTTTTTGGGTAATTGACTAACGTGTTTATCTACATTTACATTATATACATGTGTGATATAATATGACTGCTTTAATGAAGTTAACACAAATCTAAAACGTATGGAAATAAAAATGACTGCTCTTTTACTGAATGACCTACCCTGCTTTTTAAAGAAGACATGAATAAATGAATAAATAAATGCATCTGAAGTATCCATCCCGTAACAATTTTACGCCAAAACATGTATGTCATGAGTTCATCGTGGGAAAGGGGGTGGTTATAAGACAGTGATCAGGTCAAATTTCCCCCAGGAATCCAACTACATCGTTTTAATATGGGATGGAGTATACGCTTCACTCCTATTGCCGGGTGAGATTTACCCTATTTCGTGTGTTCAATTTTTGTTTATTTATTTTTTATTTTATTATTATTATTATTATTATTTTATTTTTTGTTGTTGTTGGGGGGGGGGGCTTTTTTGTTGTTGATAATTATGATCAGCTCATTGTCAATATGATATAAAGTGTCTCGGAGTGCTATAAGTAACGCGATGTGACATCCAACTTGAACACCGCATGGACAGCGTCTTGCCTTAGTGCTCGTTACGCTAGTACACAGTGATTTATAGGCATAATTATTTTATTCAGCGAGGGGGCACAGCAGTGGCGGATCCAGGGAAGGGGCCCGGGGGGCCCCTCCCCTAGAAAAAAACATGTAAAACACCCTTTTGGGAAAAAAGAAGATGGGCCCTCCCTGGCGCTCAAGGGGTGTGTGTGGTTTTTTCAATTCTCGAAGGCAAAAAAAATTGTGCTCACTACCCCCCACTGAGCGAAAAATCGACCGGCACGATTTTTAAATTTTAAATTTTCGGAGACAAAAAAAAAATTTGCTCACTACCCCCCCTCCCCCCACTGAGCGGAAAATCGACCGGCACGGTTTTCAAATTTTCGCACGAAGTGGGCCCTTTTCGGCCCCTCCTGCCGCCGGCTGGATCCGCCCTGGGGCACAGGGCCTTACCGTTTTTTTTTTGCTGGGGGCACTTGAAATTCCACTTGGACATCAAGTATTCATTATACACGCAGGTATTATTCTGCGAAGGTGTGATTGAAGGTGAAACCTCACCTTACGAAATACATCACTTTTTCTGAGAGATTTGTTATATTCTTGCCCATTAATCTACAAGATTCCCACCAAAGTGTATGCGAGAGGCATAAAGCAAGACTAATGTGCAGTTTCTCAGCACGAAATGTGCATCGCCATTTCCTTAATAACTTGGTGTAGTATGTGAAGTCGTGGTGATGAAGCATTTTGTCCACCTGCTATTATCCTTTGTACTACAATTACCACAACGCAAATTGCATCATTAAGTTGGTGCTTTTCTGAGGTGAAGGTTTGTCATAATTGAAATAGATTTGTCAACTGCTACATTTTAGTATTTTTAAGTGAATTAGTTACAATTGTTCCCCTGTTATATATTTTCCACCAAATATAATGTCTATCTTCTCAGTTATGATTTTTCTTCAATGATAAGTAATGGTTTTGCTATTCATTTAATTTGGTTCCATTTGACTGGTTCCTTTACCTCACTTACGCTTAGGGCTGGAGTGACCTCTACCTCATTTACGAACAAAGAAGAAAAAAACGAGCATGGTTGGTGTTTAACGATCCTTCATCTA
>CP137671.1:32052448-32229298 GCA_037976565.1 Mesocentrotus franciscanus | reverse complement strand
TTTGACTATACAGAAAAGTGTACACTTCCAGTAATATAAAAAAACCTGTAGTGATTTGCTTACAGTCCTAAAATATATATGATCAGATCAATACCTTTGTAAACGATGCCATCGACGAAGATGTTGAGTAGAAGTCATCGTGAAGCAAGACATTCTCCCTGGAGCTTTCCCCACCAAGTATCAGGTTCTTCAAGTGAGGCATCTTACAGATGAACTGAGCGAGATTATGTGACGCAGAGGGACCATCACTGAGATTCAAAGACTGGATGGTAAGAGTCTCTATCTGTTATGATAGAAACATTATGTTGAATTAATAATCACTAACAACCCACAAAAACTATATTCAAGATTTGACAATTCGTTTTAAATCATATTAAAGGGAGTAGCCTGACGAGACTACGTGTCTTTCCGTGACACTTTTGAGAAGGGAAAATGGGAACTTGTCGAAGGAAAGGGGCACGTGGCAAAATAAAAAAGGGCACTCATCAGAGGTGAAAAGGGGAAGGGGCACTTTAACAAAGTAATAGGGGCACTTGTCAAAGTAAAAGGGGCACTTTTCCTATGTAAAAAGGGGGAATTTTCCTATGTAAAAAGGGGCACTTTTGGGTTACTTGAAAAAGTGTGGGGGACACTGTGCACCCTGCCCCCGGAGAAGAATCATTCTTCGACTTCGATCGATAATATGTTTTCAAACAAATAAAAGTATTACTAGTGGCCTACTTTTTCAGAAATATCAGATCATCTTCCAATTTTTGTTATATGTTATAATATGGTCACTGAAAACTCAAACAAATTATTAATGTAACGGAAAGAAACACCCAGAATATTGAATATTTAAAAATGACTTCATCAATGAAGAATGGTCAGATGTATTTAATCAGTCACATGTTAACATTGCACATGATAATTTTAATACGAAGCTACAATTTTATTACGACAAAGATTTTCCTTTGATACAAAATAAATGTAATATTAAACGTGGTAAAATGTCATGGATAACTAAGACGATTTTAAGATCTATTCAGACGAGAGATTAGCTATATAAGATTTATTTATGTGATGCAACAACTCATAATTTAAATAGATAAAAACAAATACAAACTTCCCGTAAAAGCATTATTCAGAACAAGTAAATAAAGTAAAATCTAACATTGAATTAACTTGGGAAATTATAAATGAAACCATTGGGGGAAAAAAGGCAAAATTTACTAAAGGAAAATTTTGTAATGAACGATACAATTATTGATAATAATGATCTATCTAAAACTTGTAACTCCTTTTTTGTTAAAATATTGAATGCAAGTGTTAAATCCAAATACTGGATGTCAAGAGTCTAAATAGTAACAATATGTTGGATAAATAATTGCTGACATTATACAATTACACAGTTGCCATCCTCATTTATTTCCAAAATAATACGTTAATCTTACATTTGATTGACATATTACTATGAAAATCTAATTTTACATCATACAAAATGGTGAAAAGAAATAAACATGGACCACTTTGCAATTTCCAATGGGATACAGAAATAATATAAACGGGGACGAAGAGATGGGATTTTTTTTCTTCATTTTGTAGGTTTTTAATTATTTAGTCTCATCAGTAATTTACAATACAAATAGCCGTCACTCCATCAGCACTTCCATATCCCCGCATTGTCATGTGGAATAAAAATAATATGGTACAAATTATTCACTATCAATCTTACAATCTTTAGTCTTTTTTTATTATGACAGAAAGCTCGTTTTTGAGCCATTAGGTAGCTTCTCAACAAGCTCTTCTCTTTTGTGTTCTAGTTCTTTTCTCTTTTTTAAATTATTTTATGGCTTATATTTGTGACCAGCTAAAACAAAAAATCACCAGGAAATAGCAGGACACTTTTTTATTTTCAAAACAGCTAAACTCATAAAATACAAGAAAAACTGTTTTGCTTCGAGATCTTGTTTTGGAAAGAGTACCAATGGCTGCTTTAGATCTATATGACTCTGTTACATACATATAATTTACTGCGAATTCCTCACCTTGTTCATCAGTAAACTTCAGCCTTTAGTTCTGGGACAATAAGACTGGGACTTCTCAACCTACTCAACCAGTAAGTTCATGTTCACACCATGGCAATTTTGGTCGGCGTAAAGGTCGTGTTTAGAGCTAGTCGGCGTATGGTAGGGTCGGCGTAGTGACCGTCTGAACGATAGTCGTGTTAGCTACGCCGACCTTTACGCCGACTGATTTACTCCTGGATTTTTCCAGGAGTAACGCGCTTTGACTAATTCCATCACAATGTTCGGTAAAAGGGTTAATCTTAAAAAAATCACATTCGGAGAAAAATGAGTTGAATGTTTCTTGTTTTATTTATGTTTTGTTCAAGGAAGATAATGGTTGAATTGTTTATTTGTATTGTCTGGTTCTTTAAGGACAATTAGGGTTTATTTGAAGTAATATTGCGCCGGAAAAGGAATTGTGAATTTAATAGAAAGATCTTTTTGAGAAAAAGAAGAATAAAATACGTCTATTTAACATACAAATTCGTTCTCCCGCTGAAGCGGTGTTATTTTGGCTAAAGGGCGCATCTTAACTTACACCATGTGCACTTTTCCCGCGTTGAAGTAACAGTTTACCAAAAGGGCCTTTGTTTGGTTACAGCCAGGAGCTCCCCCTCCCCCTTCCTACTACTATCATGTAATTTGCCAAACTGATGTATCTAAACACATAACCGATGTACAATGTATATTCTTCTCGGGAAGAATTTTGAATTTTGAAAATCTTAAATTACAGCTTTGACATTAATTTGATAAACTAGCCGATTATTTTGTATGAAGGATTATGTTGTCTAAGTAACAGTTATTCCAAATGAATGTCACACTATTTTTGTTTAAATTTCATAATTCATGTATGAAATAATACATGTATTATTCTTGCATAAATTTCTTTCAATTACAGTTGCACGGCACCGTATAGTTTTAACAGTGTATGACTTAGTAAGACGCAATTTGTACAGACTACATGTAGAGTACAATAAAACTATCTTACATTTTCATTAGAACTTTTAATAATCTATAATATTGGAGCACTTGCTGCAAGTTATACCTTGACATGAAATTTGTTTGAAATGATATTGTAATTATATAACTCGAAAATAAATATTGGACAACATAATCAGCTAGTTTCTTACATTAGTATTAAGAGGTGCTTACTTCTGGTTGTAATTAAGCCCGGTCAAAACAGATCGTACAAAATTTTGTGGTGGTAGACCGATACAATGTTTGTCATGGCCAAATCTTGCAACATGCCCGAAATCTATTTCGAGTGGCCACAAGGGCTACGGCACATAAAAGATGGTTGGCGATGGGGACGCGTCAAAAAAAGAAGAGACATGTCGTGGTTATGTCGTGGTTATGTCGCAAGTCAGTCGTGCGACAGCCGTGGACATCGTGAGTTGCCGGGTATTGTCGGAGCTGTTCACGTGACCAAGTCGTGGTTCACTCGTGGGATGCGCGACGGACGCTCGCGCGTCCGTCTCCCGACTATATAATGAGGCCTGGGGGTGTTTCACAAAGACTAAGATTGACTTTAAGTTGGACTTAACTATGGCAGGCCATTTATGCCACTGGTTGCTCTCACTATTAGTCTCTCAATTATGATCTTTAGATAACATTTTTTCCTTCATTAATGAACTATCATAAAATATTAATTCTGTAGATTTGCGACCATGATTTGTATGTCCCTTGAGAGACCAATGCCAGTAAATGGTGAGAGCAAACAGTGGCATGATCAGCCTGCCATAGTTAAGACCAACTTAAAGTCGATCTTAGTCTTTTTGAAACAACCCCTGGTCTGTTGACTGCCATTTGTCAGGCAGGCAAAAAGGCAATCAGTCTGTCAAAATAATACTTGGCCGTAATTCGGAAAAAAGGCGTGTGTATGTGATCCTTCAAGATACGCCCTATTTGCCGAATTACTGCTGAGCATTGTTTGACAAATTTAATGCAAGGAATGATTTTGTGAAAAAATATGTGAGATACGTCATACTATCTCTAAAATAGTTAAGTTATGGGATTTGAGACCTATCTTTAATATCAAAAAGATCGTATTTTATCACCCATGAAATATTCTTAACACAAATTACCCCCTACGCCCCTTTGCCTTATCATGGTTGTTAATAATAATAATAATAATTTTTTAAGTCCACTCCAAATTGTAATAAGTTAAACCGAAAATGGAAATTCTCTTTGCCCAATTGATCGTGAGCCCGGCAGCCACTGAGCAGCGCCAGATCGACAGAACACCAAACAAGGTAGCAGCAACTCCCATCTTTTAACGTCTTTTGGTATGACGCGGCCGGGGTTCGAACCCACGACCTCCCGGTTGTGAGGCGGACGCACTACTGACTGAGCCAACACTCCGGTTAGTTATTCATTTGTTTGTGATAGGCAAATATGAGATAGTAGAAGATGACATAAACATACTCGGATGTAATTAAGCTTCCGGTCTTGGCCTTTCTTCATAATATCTTGCTACGTCAAATTGAACAGAATAATCAGTTAAACGACAAACAAATCAACAAAATCAAAGCCGGCAAAAGATGAAACTAATTAATAATGATTAACAAGAAAACAACCAACTTGGGTCGAATCCCAAAATTTAACCGAGGGCAAAAAGTAAAACTATTCGAGTCTGATCTGTGTCATCTAGGATGATCACACAACGCATTTCTACAGTAGTTCTAATTATTTAACCAAATACAGAAACCAGAACACCAAAACAAGAGACAAAATATAACCTTATAGGAGAAGTAAACAAGGGAGTCTGCCCATGTGTAAAACAAACCGATTTAAGAATAGTTTCATCCCTTGGTGTGCGTATAATTTACAATAAGCAGGTGATTAGTGCAATATTCATTTTCAACCATTCCATATATTCTTTTGCAGCTGGTTTTTAATTATATATTATCTTTGCTTCAGAACATCAATTTGCAAATTATTCAGTACATGTATATAGTTTATACCCATTAGTTTATACCCATACGTCAACGTCCTTTATAATTATATTATCTATTTTAATATTTGGATGTGAAGTTTACTTGATTGATCTCTGCATGCAGCTCTTTCACTTCTTTACTTTCTTTTCTTTTCCCCTCTCTTGCTTCCTTTTCTTCTCTATCCAAGTTTATGTTGTTTCCTTTTTTTTCTTGTAATTATTTACTTGTATTATGATATACCCGAATGATTTGTAATATTCTCTGTATTAATGATCGCATGTATTTATATTCATAATTTGTCAATTTCATTTTACTCAATTTAATAATGTTTATAATCTTGTTGAAAATGTATGTATTATATCAATCCAACCTTTTGGTTGCTATGAATGAATAAATAAATAATTTATTAAAAAAAAATAGTCTCTCTCGACCAGCCAGGTGTAATGAACGGTTACCTCTTAATGAATCCTTGGTTGCCTATAATAAATGCCTGTATTGAGGACGACTGTGTTGGAACCGGAGTAATAATGAAATGTGTAGTAAAGATAATAATTGTTTGATATGTAGTATTGGCTCTACAAAAAAATGTATATTACATTTATGGAAACAAGGGGTAAAACAAGATATAGTGACTATATTTTATCTTTATCCTGGCTGGCATTTTGACAGGCTGAGAGAGAGAAAGATAAAGGGGGCGACAGACCGTATACAGATAGACAGAGAGAGAGAGACAGACAGACAGACACAGAGAGAGAACTATATACACACAACAAAAATTCTGCGGAAACATGATTCCAGAACATTTGAATGTTTAATATTATCCCAATTTCGTGACTTCAAATGTGCTCTTGTTGGTCTTTAACGCCCCCTTGCTCGCAAACTCACGAATTCCTTCTTGAGCTTATTTTCCTTCAAAACTAGGCTTTGGAAAAGGGGTCTTATTTACCTTTGTTGAATAATCAAAACGGAGGTCAATTTGAGCAAAACACGTAGTGCAAACGAAATTTGTAAAGAGTTAGATTGAACGTGATCCCTGAAGTGTAGCCTTGTCAAACTATAGCATTCCTGAAAATTGTATTTAAAAAAAAAAGTACACTTTATGCGACACATTTCGACCGAACCAGCGGATTTACTAGGATTCTTCGATAAAAAGATTTAAACGTGACTACTACCTTTCATCATTGCTTGGGTATATTTTGTATCATACTGAATTAAAACTTTAGCCTCCGCTCGTTAGATATTAGCAAGACGTTGGGATATGAATACAGTTGCATTGTCGTTGGTAATTTTTACATCATTCTGTCGCCATGCATTCGCGGAAGATGGAATTCAAGATGTCAACGGTAGGTACCATGAACGTATTCGTTTGAAGAAAAAGAAGATACTCCTCTTACAAGTGTACGTTTTTTGTTTTGTTTTGTTTTGTGTTGTTTTGTTTTGTTTTGTTTTGTTTTGTTTTTTTTTTTTTTGGGGTAATTGACTAACGTGTTTATCTACATTTACATTATATACATGTGTGATATAATATGACTGCTTTAATGAAGTTAACACAAATCTAAAACGTATGGAAATAAAAATGACTGCTCTTTTACTGAATGACCTACCCTGCTTTTTAAAGAAGACATGAATAAATGAATAAATAAATGCATCTGAAGTATCCATCCTGTAACAATTTTACGCCAAAACATGTATGTCATGAGTTCATCGTGGGAAAGGGGGTGGTTATAAGACAGTGATCAGGTCAAATTTCCCCCAGGAATCCAACTACATCGTTTTAATATGGGATGGAGTATACGCTTCACTCCTATTGCCGGGTGAGATTTACCCTATTTCGTGTGTTCAATTTTTGTTTATTTATTTTTTTATTTTATTATTATTATTATTATTATTTTATTTTTTGTTGTTGTTGGGGGCTTTTTGTTGTTGATAATTATGATCAGCTCATTGTCAATATGATATAAAGTGTCTCGGAGTGCTATAAGTAACGCGATGTGACATCCAACTTGAACACCGCATGGACAGCGTCTTGCCTTAGTGCTCGTTACGCTAGTACACAGTGATTTATAGGCATAATTATTTTATTCAGCGAGGGGGCACAGCAGTGGCGGATCCAAGGAAGGGGCCCGGGGGGCCCCTCCCCTAGAAAAAAAAACATGTAAAAACACCCTTTTGGGAAAAAAGAAGATGGGCCCCTCCTGGCGCTCAAGGGGTGGTGGTTTTTCAATTCTCGAAGGCAAAAAAAATTGTGCTCACTACCCCCCACTGAGCGAAAAATCATCCGGCACGATTTTTAAATTTTAAATTTTCGGAGACAAAAAAAAAATTTGCTCACTACCCCCCCTCCCTCACTGAGCGGAAAATCGACCGGCACGGTTTTCAAATTTTCGCACGAAGTGGGCCCCTTTTCCGGCCCCCTCCCTTGCCGCCGGCTGGATCCGCCCCTGGGGCACAGGGCCTTACCGTTTTTTTTTTGCTGGGGGCACTTGAAATTCCACTTGGACATCAAGTATTCATTATACACGCAGGTATTATTCTGCGAAGGTGTGATTGAAGGTGAAACCTCACCTTACGAAATACATCACTTTTTCTGAGAGATTTGTTATATTCTTGCCCATTAATCTACAAGATTCCCACCAAAGTGTATGCGAGAGGCATAAAGCAAGACTAATGTGCAGTTTCTCAGCACGAAATGTGCATCGCCATTTCCTTAATAACTTGGTGTAGTATGTGAAGTCGTGGTGATGAAGCATTTTGTCCACCTGCTATTATCCTTTGTACTACAATTACCACAACGCAAATTGCATCATTAAGTTGGTGCTTTTCTGAGGTGAAGGTTTGTCATAATTGAAATAGATTTGTCAACTGCTACATTTTAGTATTTTTAAGTGAATTAGTTACAATTGTTCCCCTGTTATATATTTTCCACCAAATATAATGTCTATCTTCTCAGTTATGATTTTTCTTCAATGATAAGTAATGGTTTTGCTATTCATTTAATTTGGTTCCATTTGACTGGTTCCTTTACCTCACTTACGCTTAGGGCTGGAGTGACCCTCTACCTCATTTACGAACAAAAGAAGAAAAAAACGAGCATGGTTGGTGTTTAACGATCCCTTCATCTACCTACTACGTAGCTCTCCCACTTGCTGGTGCCCCCCAAGTCGAGCTCGAATGGGTCAGGACATTGTCAAATCATAACTTGTGTAACCAAGAAATTAGGACTATCAAACAGTGGCTTTGGTGTTGTGTGCTTCCTTTCCAACTATAGCTTGGTGCATGGTTCATGTACAACTATAACATCACCTGGTAGGCTGGTACGTCACATTTTCAAGAACATGGCTGCGCTCATGCCATACTAAAAGGCATCACATGATGCCAAGAATATCCTCATTTATATCTCTTGTACATTTCGTAAAGAACATTGTACATCAAAGGGTAGGAATACATCTCATTTTTCAAAATACCTACACTATTATTTGGGGTGAGGTTTCCTTTAACCCTAATAAGGCCGAGGGGGGATTATGCCCCCTTCCGCGATTTTTCTGATTGTTCGGGAACGCATACGGATGACGTTTGTGTACAAAATATATGGAAATATAATTTTCCCTAAAAAGAGATAAAACATTGGTTATTTGGTCTTGTTTAAAGTTTAGGTGTTTGTTTGGGGGTCAAAATAGTTGAATTATAGTTAGAAATGAAATAAAACAACGAAAACAATAACATACATAAGTTAAAAAACAATGAAATACATAAGAAATTATCAAGACAAGAGATAACTTAAGGAATAACCTGGCTCTTCCAAATTTTTTTGTCGTATTATTATTCCAAATGGTCTAACAAATATATGTTGTGGAAAAGAAAGCTAAAATATGAAGAATATATGATTAATGGGTAAAAATGTGAATTTTTTTGGACCTTTTTTGCATAATTTATCATAAATATGCAAATGAGTAAATTTGTCAAAAAATTGAAATTACTATAGTATTCTATACACTTCACTTGACATGCATGCAAATTTTGGCGGCGATCGGCCGTTTCATGGCCGAGATCTTGGGGGCATAATGGCCCCCCACCCGGCCGTATTAAGACCTCAAATAGCCCGGCCTTTTTATTAAGTCTCGAAAACAAATATTGAATAACCGAGCACTTGCAGCACTAAATTATGATATGTCTATGTTTTGCCTATTTCCATTTTCTTTTGTGGGAGACGATATTGTGGGAACATGCGCCACTGCTTTGTCCATACGATGTTTAAATGTCGTGCCTTGTGTCTTAGCAATTCAAATTATTTTTGTCTTGTATATTACAGTAAACGTAATCAAATCCCTTATGATAAGAATCAAAGTATATAAATAGATGTATCTAAGGTCTTTACAAACCACCATCTATCGATTTGTTTATATTTGGGGGGATACAGATGGCGAGAATGTATATAGATCATGGAGCATAGCTGTCGGGGTATTGGTGGTGGTGACCTTCATTGCAGTGCTCATCCTGTCTGTGTTCTACTTCCGGGTCGCCATGAAAGAAAGTCGTTCGAAGGACAAGCCTGCAACAATGAGGTAAATGTTTCTTAGATGCTATTTCATATTTTTGTTGAATAAGCTTGCCGTCATAGCAGATAGATATTTGTATAGGTATGAACCTTTTCATAAACCACGTAGTAATCCACAAAAGGAATACGGAGCATTGCTTCTTTGACGGTATGGGCACTTTATCGGCAGATAATCCTCTTTTTTTCAACGAGCAAACACAAAGTACCCATATTTTTTATATTTACCGATGGGATTCAATATGGGTCGACATTTCATTTTCTTTTACAAACCTTTGTTGACAGACTTCCCACACGCAAAAATCCAACAATATCATTTCAAGAAAATTGTATACGGGGCGTCACACTGTCCTCTGTAGCCATGCCTCTTTTCAAACCATTGAATGATGGAACTAAAATCAGTATCGGATAAACCAAAGTTCCTGGTAACGATTTTCTGATTGAGAAAAACAGAGGTCATTAATCCTAACAATAAAGTATGACATGTGAACAGTTTATGAAATTCGCGTATTAGAATTAAAGGTTCAGGTCATTAACATCTTGAAATATGAATTTAAAAATGTCGTCCTGTGATTCTCTCCATGTAGGAGTCAACGAATGCTACCTTCTGAGTTTCTTCCCCGTGCTCACCTAGGCCTTTTACCACCAGATCATGTCGACTACTACTACGACTATGACCACCGAGCGACGTCGATTCCACCACCGAGTTATCAATGCGATAACCATAACAGGACGACGAGGTACGGGTACGGTTCTGGTCCGTCTGCCATCAGCAACGGATTGCCTCCTCCGACGAGGTTTGCCGAAATCGAGCCGGTGGATGACTACGACCACGGGCCCGGAGAAATGACGGCAATCGGGTCTTCTGTCTACCAGACGAGGCCGAGTGTGACTAGGTCCACGGTGTTGTATAATCCGCTGGCTCGTATGGCATCTGAGTCGAAATCACATTTGGCATATTTTTGAGCGCAGACCAGGGTGACAAGGAGGAGGGCTGCATCACCGGATAAATGTTATACTACGAATATTCGGGCAACTGTCACCTTAATCTTATACTAAATTGAAGAACCTCTACCACGTTCATCTAAATCATCTTATATGTGGTAGTTGATTACAATTCACCTGTTATCTACTTGTTGTTCTTCTTTTCTACATTTTGTTCCTGGGTATTTTTCAGGATGCGTTCAAACGCTGTTTATTTTTCCAACCCTCCTGTTAGATAACATCTGAATTTATTCCTTGAATACTCTGAAATATTTTGTCATGGCCAACTTAGTCTTATTGTCTTTGTACAACTTTTGCAACGATTTTTTTTTTGGTCAAATCATTTGTTAACATGCAAAAAAGAGTAGAAGATATAAAAATCTATTTAAAATCAAATAGTATAGTCTTCAGGAAGCACCGTGGTCCCTTTTCATTTCTAATTGTCATTTCTAATTGTGTATACTATTAACAAAATAAGCTACAGATAAATTGCCACACGTGCTTACCAACAGTGGATGTTACTATATAAAGTGCCAAATAAATTGCTCGCTGCTGTGATATGACCAAATATGGTAAGATTCATGCCTCACGATTAATTTGCGAAGAGGCAACGAAACATTATTTTTCACACTGCAGCTAAAAGAAAACAAATTAGTAAATATAACTTATTAGTCATTTGAGTCGTTGCTTTTATACCCTTCTCACTGTTTTACTATCTGTAACCCACTCCCAACCACCCACCCTTTCTTTCTCTCTCTCTCTCTCTCTCCCTCCCTTTCTTTCTCTATCTATAGTATCTTTACTCTCTACCGCTTAACATAACTTTTATGATTTAAACAAAAACAAAAACAATTTTCATCAATGTATGAATTTGTCTAACGCAGTCATCATTATTTAATAATGAACAGACACACAATAAAATATGATTTTAAAACAGGTTCCCCCTCAACTTAAATGGCAAATACGAAATGGAAGCCCCTCGATGATCTTAGATACATATTTTCAGGCAGTTTCCGACGCTATATGCGGTAACAAATACTAACACAAGATTGAGACACAATGCAAATAATATGCATAACAATATCAATTCAGCAAGATGTGATTCTTCTAACACAATTATAACACCAGTGGCAATGATGATGACGTTGATAATGATAATAATGATAATGATAATAACAGTATTGGTAATGATAATAACAATAATCAAAAAGCCATCTTTATAAAAAGAAATAAGAATGGTAAAGGAAGAGAGATAATAGTTGGTGGACAGAGAATAAAGGAAAGTGAGAGGGTGAGAGGGTAAAGAGATACAAGGAGAAAGGTGCAGGATAGAGGGGAAAGTGAGAGAGTGAAAGGATGGGGAAGGAGAAGGAGAGATATAGAGAGAGTTGGGGGAGGGAGACAGATGTTAGATGTTTAAATAGGATATAGTGAAATGAATTTGGATATGCGACCATCGAGGAGTCATTCGTCTCCGGACATAATATCACTTTCCTCCGACTTTTGAGTAAGAGATCTCCTAAAGTAATCACTCTTGATCAGTCGATAAAACAACATAATGTTCAATATAAGCAATGTCGCAGCCATGGGAGGGAGAAGCAAGCCAACCTCCGTCCAATTCCCAAACAACCACCACGTAACGTAAGTGAAAATACCCAAGCGGAGCACGACGTAGGTGACGACGTTGAAGACGTTGTTGATCTGGAAGACGATGTCGCCTTTCTTGTAGTCACACATGAGAAGGATGTGGCGGAGATGAAGAAATATGCCGTTGAGTTCCATGCATGAAGAGATGGCGATTATACCAATGAGCTTCCTCTCTATGAGCACCCAGCATACAAAACCCATACCCTGTGGAGACGAGAATGAGAACAAGAGAGGTGAAGGAGAAATTCAAGGGATGTCCAATCTTGATAGCAAACAACTCTAGAGGTACACATTTCTTTCAAATTGTAAGTTCTTTCATGAGATTCGTTATAAATTAGAATAAAATAGAATCTTCGACATCATATTTTATTTTTGCATAATTAATGACTTTGAAGAATCCTGGATATCTACTGTGAGTCAAATTTGATGAAAATATCGGCATTAAAGGTCTCTGATACTAAAATTGTATAACATATGTTTTCATTGGACAATCTTCATTCGTTATTTTCAGATGGAAAGTTCTTATCAAAAAATAATAATGGGAACTATATTCTTTAAAAATGTTGGTTCCATGATTTTTTAAATATACAAAGGTAATGTTCACTGATTTTCTACTGGCTTTCCTTTGGTAAATATATGATTCATCTACGCGATTTAGGAAGAAAGAGAGAATGTTAACATTATCACTTTCATGCCCTCTATAATGATGCCTGGATATTTTGACGACAATAAACAACATTTTGACTTAGTTTACAATAAAATTTGCCCCATCTAGTCTGGTGCGGGACAATGCTTTGATAAATATCTATATTCAAGTTCAAGTTCAAGTTTATTTGTCTTTCTTCCAACATGAATGCAATACAATTTAACATATTTATAACATGTAGAGTATATAAAAGGAACACTTATAAGGATCAAGTTCATGTAATGCATTTAAGTGAGTAAAAAAGGGAAGAAAAGACGAGGAGACCTAATTAAAGCTAAGCTTGTAGAGGTCAGGTCCCTCAAAACAATAACATTAGACACCGTCAACAACAAAAAACAGCCTGTTATATAATAGATTAATACAAGAAATGTTCGTCAAAGGCGCTAAAGTATTAAAACAAATAACTATAAACTATAGCCATATGATTATAAATATGGTTTAACGGAGTAATAAAAAAGGGTGGGGAGAAGAGACTATGTACAAAAGGAGGCGATAAGAGTGATAATAACGTGGGATATAGAAATGGAGAGAGGGGGCGGGAGGGAGAGAGAGAGAGATGGGGGAGAAAGAAAAATTGACATACTTTCACTGTAAGCTGAAAGCTAGCTACAGGCGAGAAAAGGAAAGAAAAGGGAAAAGGTAAGTCGGCAGTTGCTATACAGTAGTAAATTAAGGAATGGATTAAGTTCACATACATGTATACATGTAAATCACGACAGTATAGATTAAGAATCAACTAAGTAATCATTCAATAAGTACAACTTCAGTTTACGTTTGAAGACAGATATACTGACAGAATGGCTAATGCTTGAGTTTACGTTTAGACGTGTAGTATACGAAAAAATATTATAACAACGTTGAATGTATACTCTATGTTATTCATTATTTTTGTATTTAATATTTTTCTGATGAAAAGCGAAGTTTTAATTGCCTTCAATTATAGTTTCACATTACGTGATAATTGCATGGTAATCTTAGGTTAGTCACATGCAAACTATCATAATGTACATGATATACCGAGCATTTATTTTGTTTGTCCCTTTTTATCTGTTCGACCTCTGTACATTGATTTTAGTTTCGACAGTATCTTTTTCTATTCTACTGCTACGATCGTAACATTGAAATAATTAATAATCTGTTACGTCTTTTCTTATTTTCATAGTCACAATTGATACTATAGGCCTTATTATACAACATGTAAAAGGGGACAAAAGTCCGTAAATTCTGTGACCAGCTAAAAATAAGGGGTAATCTACACAAAAATTATATATGCAGTAGGATGTGAATGAAACCGTGTGGTAAACTGAAATACAAAAGAAAACTTAAAACGGTTTGTAAATTAAAAGCTAGAGCATTTTTTGTTCTCAAATTGTAATTTCTTATTATACATTTTCAATACTAACAATATTTTTTGTTTTACTTATCGTGACCTCAAATGGCTCAGATTACATTGCAATCAAGCTGGAAGCTTAAATACTTTGATTGAGTAACATTTGTTTTTATGTAGTTCAATTACAAATATATGCCGGTATTTATAAATTCATTTTTTTTCTTGATGTGTAACCGATTATTAACCATGGTTACGGACATGGTGGTCACATCCACCACCAATTTTATGACAAAACGAGCAGATTTTGATAGCTAAGGGTAATAGATAACAGATATATATCAATTTGATATGGTTCATATTCTAAAATATTTTCAAACATGGCTGACACCTGTAATAACTTTGTAGTTGTTATCAAGTTAGATGCTTTAAATACACATAACGACATGCTTTCAATTTGTTTTTTACTTTCTAAATTACAAAAATATGATTTTTTTTTCCTTCTAAAATTCGAATGTTCTTGCTCCGTTACCATGGAAATAGACCTGGTTGTCACATCGACCACCAACAAGCACATTCTGATATTTTAGGGTCCTAACTGACAGAAAAACTTCATTTAAGATTGTGTCTAAAGGGATGGGGCCTTTTCAGTTATTGGCCCATGGACTAGTATTATTAATACCTGTGAGAATTGCCATATATACATTACACGTACAGAGTGTTTTCCAATCAAAATGCGCAACCTGTAAAAAGACATCTGTTTTCAACTTATTTGGGATAGCATAAAATGACTTATCCATCGCATTATCTGACCATTTCTTTTCTTTATGTAGCATGTCAACATATATTTTATGTTTAATCAAGAAAAGGTGTTTCAATGGACAGCTTTATGGTATTTTAAAAACTTTGAAATGTTATTAGTTTTAATAACCCCATATTCCGAGTGGGTCACACTTTAATGTTTCATTGCGCCATACATTAGTATGTGTGTAATATAATAACTTTCAAATCTATATCAAACAGGTTTATTACTTCAAACTCTTGATGAAAATGACATCAATAATATTGAAAGGTCGTTCTCAAATAATACATATTCGGTCACTGGCAACAAATGACAAATCATGATTTAGGACATTCTTTCAAATCTTGAGCCCAAAATTGCATTTTCAGTTTGAAAAGAAAAGAAATGCGCGTGGCATCCACCCCTATGTTATTCTTTAGTATTTTCGCAATGGTTTTAGTACAATTAAGCCATGCATTACCCCCAAAATGCAGTCCAAATCTAAAACAAATCACGTCTTGGCCGGTCTACTAAAATGTTGGATTGCTCTTTACTTCGTTACAAAGACATATCCATTACAAGGCGCTGCCTATATTTTCTTGAATATTGCAATTATATATATATATATATATATATATATATATATATATATATATATATATATACATGTATATGTTACTCGCATTTTTATGGTATGGAAAACGAAATGATGAGAAAATGTTCATTATAGGTATTCTCGTGAAGAAACAAATATTATATCAACTAGAAGAGCTTTTGATTCAGTTAGAATGTTCGCTCATTTTATTTCACTTATCATTATTTCAGTTATGATCTTTCATGATACATGTAATAAATTAGGTTTTCAACTATTTTGCTGCTCCTATCAACTTGATGATAATAGTCTAGAAGAATATCTATTGAGGAAAAAAATAGAAACAGCCTTGCATACCATGGTATGGTGTATCATCAGCGGAAGAAACTCAGCCAGTTTGGTGTTTCTTGCTAGATCGCAGAAATCATAGACATAGTATCCTGCATGAAGGGGAAAAAAAGAAACACAGGGGCTTCGAAACGTATGTGTCAGTGCATAAAGGTGTTGAAACATAGATTTATTGAAACATAGGGGTTTTGAAACTTAGGGATGTCGAAACATAGGGTTGTCGAAATATACTCACCGTTACTGCTGCCAGTATATATCAGCAGAGTGGTGTCAAAACAAATGGATGTCGAAATATACGGGTGTCAGAACATAGGGGTGCCGAAACATAGGGATGTCGAAATATGTGTGTGTGGAAATAAAGAGGTGTCGAAACAAAGAGGTATCGGAACAGAGGAGTGTCAGAACATAGGGATAGCGGAACAAAGAGGTATCGAGAGACAGTGGTGTTAAAATACAGGGGTGTCGAGACAAATTGGTGTCGAAACATGCTCACAGTTACTGCTGCCAGTAGATATGAGCATATTGGTGTCGAAACATAATGGTGAAGAAATATGGGAGTGTTGAAACATAGTGGTGTCTAAAACATATGGGTTTCGAAACATAAGGGTGTCGAAAAAAGTTGTGCCACAAACTAGTGCTATCAAAACTTAGTAGTGTTGAAACAAAATTGTGTCGAAACATAGGGATGGAGGTCTCATACTCACCGTTACTGATGGCCATAGATATTAACATAGTAGATGAGAGAGCATTTAAATGATCACTCAGCAGCTCCGGGGTGAGGTATATGCTGTATTAAACGGAGGAAGGAAACATTAGTTTTAAATCCATATATAAAAACGAAGAGATTATTGCAATCATGTGCTTGTGTATCAGGTGTATAGACTCTTTAGATATCATAGGTTTCCTTACAAATTTGTACCATTTTATTAAGATATAAAACATGAAATTTCAACAGCCTTTCATGCATTTAATATAATTTAAACGAGATGTATCTGAGACTCTTTTAGGTATACAGAGGAGAAAACTGACATTGGTCAGAATTATGTAAATGTAAGCTGCCTATAATATAAGTCAATTTCTGGAATGAAATATGATTTTCGTCTATATAGTTTTGTGGATTTTAAGAATCCCATGTATAAGAACTGTGTCGTATTATGATAATAACATGATCTTTAGGACCTTCAACAAAAAAAAACAGCCTCAGGCAATTTTTTGTCCATCTCCAGATCTGTGTGAATTTAACGATGATTTATTGCGTAATCTGTACATGGAATACATTCGGGTATTTAATGCCCCCTCCTCGATTTGATTTCTTGAAGAAAAAAAATGCAACCATGTTTGATCGATGTAAGAAATAGCATACCTAGCGAAACCTCCGATGGTGCCAATTACCGCATGAACCGTCGAAACCAACACGTTTCTCCATTTATGTCGGCGGGATCTTTCGGCGTACTTCGATGGTATGGGCAGCTTGTCGATACGGACGTTGAGTATGGAGAACGTGATCATCGACATCGCCATGACACCAAAGCCGATGGGTGGTGAGACTTCCATGTTTTGGACCAGGACGCTGAGCTCAGAAGTGATTAATTGCAGGAGTGTGTTCATCAATAATTGCAAGACCTGCTAGAATGGAGAAGCGTGGGTGGGACCAAAACAACTTGAGTAAAAATGTGTCGACAATGAATAGCGTGAAAGGTTAATGCTGTAGCCGTCCTATAAGACCCCAGTCATATCAACGAGACCGACACCACGCAGACTGCAAAGATTCCTTCACACCGACAGTGTGGGTCAAGGCACTGTCGGGGTATATGGTAACCATGGTTCGAATGGTGGATGGTAATTTGGACAAAGAACCATGGTTACCATGGTACTGTTTTATAAGGGTATACTACCATGGGGGGGGGGGCTGGTCAAGTACTTGATTTACTGGAGTCAGTGGATAAACTGCAAACTAACAAGATAATATAGGGGAATCGTAGTCTCTTTTCCCCCGCTTCCTTCCCCCTCCTCCCCAACCCCCCGTCTCTCTCTCTCTCTCTCTCTCCTTCTCACCCACTTATTTCTCGTTTTTTCACCATTTAACTGAGGGGTACGTGCCCCCATGCCACCTGTAGCTGCATCACCTGTAACGGGGAAGCCGTTTTGCATTATTATTAACACTGCAAAAGTTGATTTGCAGTAAAAGCGTCATTGTGGAATTTTCCGTGTAAGACCAGACAGTTAACACAGTCATGTATTTTCCAGTTACAACCCTGAAAAAAGCCAGATGCCTACTCCATATACCTACATTAAAGCAACTGCCATCATTATTACAGCCCGAATTCTGACTATATTGAAATGAATAATACTCTTTACAAGGGATCAGACAATAGCTCAACACAAATTGAGGTCCATCTATGCATTCGTGATACTGTTTTGACCTGGTCTCTTCAATGGAATCTTGTGATTCAATGGAAGTTGCTTTCCACGGAAAATAAAAGAGCTATATTTGACCGTAACTATATACGAATGAAATAAAGTGAATCAAGGTCAGACACAATAAAGGACCTATCCTTGGAAGCTTAGGCTTATGTACACAGTACGCTGTGCATAACAACCTATTGTATAGGCTGATTCTGCAAATTGAATTCATGAAAATTCTCTCAAAGCATTGACTCCTAAAAGGGTAGATATCTATACAACTGTATATTTCGAGAGTATATTATCATGGACGTAGTAGGTCCATGATATTATACAGTCCAGTCGACCGAATATAGTACCCACGAGGCCAGGACATTGATCGGTAGAACCCCCTCTAGAGGGGAAGGGCGCGCGGAGAATATAATTTTTTTCTGGGCAAAATGAAAAAAAGAGTGAGAGCTAGAGTAAGTGTGATACAGGGAAGGAGATAGGGTGAGGGGGCGAGAGAGAGAGAGAGAGAGGGAGAGAGGGAGAGAGAGAGAGAGAGAGAGAGAAGGGGGAGAGAGAGAGAAAAAAGTGAAGCAAATGAGAGTGAGTGTGTGAGAGAGAGAGGGGAGGGAGAGGGGGAGGGAGAGAGAGAAACAAAAATGGGGAGCGAGAGAGAGTGAGTGTGTGAGAGAGAAAGGGAGAGAGAGAGAGAGAGAGGGGGGATACATCCATTATCGTATTTCAGTGGTGTAGCATGAGCTATTGAGGGGACACAGGCATGATGAGGGGGGGGGGCACTGATCTCAAAAAATAAAATCTAAATTTACGAGGCCTCGATCTCTAACGAGGCCCTTTGGGGTTCATTAACCGATTGGGGCACGTGTCCCAATGCCCCCTTTATCCATGCCACTGTTATGTTCTAACGTAAGCCCATCAATGAATGCAGTATCATGGCCCAATACCCCCCTCCCCACTCGGTCGGAGGGACCACATTCGTGTTCCCAAAATCTCCGGTAAAGGGGTACTTTTCGCGCGACAAAGTCCGGCCTGAGAATTGAAAAAGAGAGAAGCCTATAATTTTTTATACCACATGTTATCCTCATTTAAAAAAAAAAAAGAGAAGAAGAGAAGGAAGAGAGAGAAGAAGAAAAAAATTAATAGTAAAAAGAGAGGCGTTGGTGATTATAGTCAGCTCTTGACTGATTGCCACTACAACAAAAAACAACAACAACTTAAAAGGATGTCACCGAGACAGTCCACGTTCTCGTCGTCTATACCCAACAATAGGGACTTTTAGATTTGCACGTCGACGTAGTGGATTGCAACGTGTGCCATTCTTTCAAGGCACTGGCCCGTGCCCGGCAGTGCCTTAAAAGGACGTCACATTACCTTAAAAGGATGTCACCGTGGCAGTCCACGTTCTCGTCGTGTAAAATCTAAAAGTCCCTAATATGACAAAAGTTTAACAAACCAAAACTGAAATAATTCGAGTTGAATCAATGTAATAATCATGCTTTTTCTTGTTTACTGACTGTCGTAAGAAGAATTTTCTTCAGCCGAATGGTGAAACAGGTCCTCTCCCTCTCGCCATTTTTATATAACAAAATACGATACAGGAATTGTTTTTGTTCATGTAAGCTTTTCCTGTGCTTTGGAATTTTATCAAAACGATGTGTATGAGTGTTATACTGTATGAAAACCAAATGAATGATGACAACAAATATGGATCAAAGCATATCACGGTCCATTTACCATTTGCCCCATTGGCATTGGCTAGGCCCCGTCTAGACTCAGTAGGTCTCGCATCCAAGAAAAGTGGGGGAAATATAGGTTGAGCTTAGTGGGGCGGTCCATGTATCACCATTGGCATTATCAAGGACCCATCCTGGCTCACTGACTACTAACCAGTGTACAATATATACATGTTTATATTATATCGTTCTCCCCACTGCATTGACTGTGTAAGGGCAGGTTTAATACCACGTATTTTACCAGATCATGGGGGATATTTCACACACATTATGTACGTTGGAAATCGTATAATAATTTGAAATCGTATATAATCATAATACGATTTGTTTATATAATGGAGCTACTATATACATTTACTCTACAAAATAACTGATTCATCAAAGTTTTTAAAAAATGACGACAGATAAGAATGTTTCACGTCAAGTGGAAGGTCGTTCAAATGCTTTGGAGCGGCAAAAACGAAATCGCAATATCCACGAGTTACTTTTGTTTTAGTTTTGAAAGCGGTTTAGAAGCAGCTAAGTGTATATATATATATATATGACTTTATAAATAGATGGAATTTAAAAGATAAAGATTCGGATAAACGATTTGGGGCGTGACCATTAAAAAGCTTTGTAAACGAACAAAAGCATCTTGAATGGACTTCTTTGCCGTTTCATTTTATCATATTAGCATGTTAAAACAGATGTAATATGCATGGACAAAATATCGAGGAATTTGCCACAAGTCTCGCACAGGCATTCTGAATACGAATATAAGCGTGTACAAAGGCTTCAGTGTTTACGTGATCTAAATAAACTGGTTTACTAATTGGTGTAATGACAACTTCCTAGATCTCAACACGTCAAAAACAAAAGAAATGATATTCGACTTTAGACACAATAAACCAGTCGAACCGCATAGATCTCCGGCGAGAATGAATGTTAATAAGGAAATTGAAATACCTACAAGATACAAATACAATCATGGCATCATGTGAATTAAACCAGATCATTTAGCTTCACTGAAGTACCTACATACAAATACCTTGGTGGTACTATAATTGAAGACAGTCTTGAAGTGGGGGGATCAATGTAAAGCAAGAGGGGACTACAACGGTTGCATTTTCTTAGAAAATTGAAAACATTTTATGTCGATCGCACCATAATGGTCATGTTCTACAAATCAGTAATTGAAAGTATCATCGCGTTTGATTGTGTAGTCGGGTACACAAGTTGTCGTAAAGGAGACTTCACTATGTAGAATAGAATCATCAGACAGGCCGAAAAGATATTAGGACAAGAATTAAACCTTAGAGATCTATGTCGAAATAGGATAGTAGAAAAGGCAAAGTCCATCCTAAAGAATAATCAGCACCCCTTGAACGAAAACTATGTAAGAATGCGGTCCGTTAACATGTTGAGATCAGCACGCTGTCGGACAAATCGGCTCTTAAACTCATTTGTACCTAGCTCCATACGAATATTAAATGAGGAAGGTATTAAATAGGGCAATACAACAATAATGATACCTTTACAAACAATAATAGTGATATTGATAAAAGTAATAATAATAATATAATGATGATGAGGACATTAGTGACAATAATAATAAGAATAACAATAATAGTAATAATAATAATAATAATAATAATAATAATAATAATAATAATAATAATAAAAATAATAATAATAATAAGACTGTATAGCAATTATAATAGTGCAGTACATAATTGATACTTTTAAAAGCTTATCGTCATTCCACTTGGTATACATGTATATTATTTTCGATGCATAACTATATCTTTGTTTGATTGTTTATTGTTTTGTTTTTGTTTTCTGTCAACTCAAAAATTATTTTATTGAATTGAATGAGCATAATGAGTGTATATGGTATATATATATGTATATACATATACCATGTAACACAACGAATTTAACTTGTTAAATGGACAATAAATAACCTTATGAACATTATATCTACGGATATGACGCAGGTTGTACAACATTCATGCCCGTCCTCTTGGCAAAGTTGAGTAACATTTAATATTGGCTTGAACAAAATATACTCCCGATGATGAGGTCACAGTGTTAAAAAGTAGCGTAACGGACATGATACTTTTGTCCGCCTTGGTTTGACATCTTCGATAGGCTATGAACAGCCCTTATCAGTAATGTCTGTTCCATTCATCATAATTCACTAGGCCTACCAAAAGATAAAATCTGAAGCGCTTGTGGTATGAAATACTTAGACACAACATTTAATGTAGGACATTTCGGCAAAAAATGTTGCCATATTTTGCCCCAATGTGACTTTTTTAAATAAAAAAGTCAGTCATGTTGTAAGTTATTTTAATCCTATTGACATACCAATAGACCTATTTCGAAGAGCTCGTTCTTTTCTATTTGATACTAAATTTGACATCATTCATATGATGGTAGCCTGTTTATTTCTTGACATATCGCCAATCTTATGAATTTTGGCAAGTGAACATTTCCATGGAATTTTGCAGATATATTAAATCATCTAATCTAATTATTTGAACATCTTTAATAATGGAATATTATTCCAAATCCGAAATTACGATTAACACTTAGAAATTTTGGCATTGTCCGTTATACTACTCATTTTTTAAAAAGAGTTATCGTTATGTTTAATATTCTCATGAGAATTTTCAAATGGGAGCTTACCGTTTGCCTTATTCTGTGCTATGTCCATTTAACAAACGACGAAACGCGCGAGGTCTTCAGTCTTTCCCCTTGTCAGCCGTGTCGACTCTGTTAACTAAATGCATCCCAGCTACCAAGGATTCACATGTATTTTGTTTAAATTTCAGTCAAAGTAACAGGTAACATCTCATTTGAAAGGTTTGTTCTTAAACATGTCATGAAGAAACAAAATGACGTTGAAATACTCTTATTTCGCACTATCAGAAACAGGAGGGTTGGTGTCTATTAAATGGCGAATCCGGTATTGGCACTATGTCGAAACACGCAGTGCTCGGAAAACACTTGCCTCAGTAATGAATCTCAATACAGATTCCGTGTGCAGAAATATGTTATTATCCATAATTCGAGTCCCAGGTAGAACTAGCGGACAAGATACAATGATTAAGCCTACGAAAGGCATCAAGGGATGCGTAAATCTACTTAGTACGGAAAGGTGGTGTAGAGTATGCGTATTGTCTCTTGGCGCACCCCAAAACGAAACATTCCACATGAAATGCTTTGTTATGTCATCCTCATAGCAATATTAGCATATAATTATTTCATTTCGTATGTATTGCTTAGTCATTCGGAAAAATTCTTTGTGATGCAAATCATATACTTGGCGCGAGCTAGATATCTAGGAGAGCATACTGTAGATATTGGGGAGCTTAACAGCGACAAAGAAAGAGAGCAATATAGAAAGAGATCGAGAGAGAGGGGGAGAGACAGAGAGAGACAGAGACAGAGACAGGGGGAAGGGAAAAAAGGGGAGGGGCAACGAAGCTTTGATAACCATACCTTTGGTACTTCGTCAACAATCACGTTAATAACCTATTCACTGATATCATGCATGCATACATTAAAACAAAATGACTTGAAGACTTGCCCGAGGTCAAACAAGGCATATCAACACTTATATTCCATGGTAGATTCCGTCCATATAGATGGCAATGAACTTTAAAGTGAAATAGTTGATAGTTAATTTCCAATGAACTGAAATGAATTAGATGGCCTAAACTGGTTTATTGTTGCAGTATTCGTCTCTCTCTCTCTCTCTCTCTCTCTCTCCCTCTCCCTCTCTATATCTCTCTCTTTTCCTCTCTCTATTTAGCTCTCTATTTCCCTTCCCCTCTCTCTGTATGGGATGATGCTTAAACATTAAGGGGAAATTAGCCTCAATTGAGTTGGGGAACAGAAACAAGAAAGAGAAAACGGGGAACTCGGGGGAAAACCGAGAAAATGCGGACAAAGAATATGGAAATTGGCGAATCCATAAACATATCTATTGATAGTGAGCTACTCCTATTGATGAGTCGGTCACGGTGGGTGATGTTATTTTGGCACAACTTCTCGATTCTTTTGTAACAAATTGAACTCCTCCGTTTTTGTGTGTGTTTGTTTTTGTGGAAAGGGAGCGTTTTCGTTTAAAATTATAGTAGTCAGTAGATGTATAGATTAAGAAGAAAAACAAATTATTATTATGACATTATTAATCAGATCGTATATAGTAGGAATATCTCTGTATCATTACTAATTTCAACTGTTTTCTTGCTATCAAATTTCCTTTTCTGTGTTTTCTTCTTCCACAACTTAAAATAAGGAATATTATTATACGCCTCCCAAACTTAAACAGGTACACCATTTTGTTCTCTCAAAGTTTTGCTGTTAGTCTTGAAGGCCTCATGAAATGCGTAGCTGCTCACTCCGTCATTCATTTTGAACAATGATATTCTGACATCCTTTAATGCAAACATCTAAATGTAAAATCTCGTACCCGCAGGCTCTATAGCTCTGCCTTTCACACATCTTTCAGTTGTTGTGATACTCTCCCATTGATCTGAAGACTGATATTGTGTCTATATAGGCTATCTTAGTACCTGGCTCTCAAAACTTCAAGTCCAAGGTATTAATGTTAGTTGAATCCAAAGACCCGATTCTAATTGGCAATGCAGGATAATGACTTTTTTTTTGTATAGTTTTCACAATTTATCATTCTTACTATATATTATTTGTATGCTCGCAATTCAATTTCCCTTGATGTTATTCTTAATTGTTACTGAATTATAACAGCTCCTTATTATCAGCCACTCCCAAATGTTTAAAATTCGAATGCCTTGTTAATGACCTTATATTATGCAATGCAATTTGCTTTTAATCCAAGTTAGCCCCATAATATGTGATCACCCTCAATATGATTAGTTTGTCCCCAGTTGCACAGCGCCCTCTTCACATCCATGTTTATGTTCAATGTCCTGCTTGAGCTACATGTACATGTATTCACTTCTTTTATTTTATCTAGAGCAATATGCCTATGAATTAACATAATGCTTGCTGTCTAATTCCTTTTCCAACTTTAAGGTAGACACCAATGTTTTCAATCCGTTTAAATTACACTTACAATTAATTTTCTGTTGAATCTAGAAAAGACGACATAGGTTTTAGTTATTATTAATCGTTTTCCTTTCCCGCCATTCATGTGACTTCTTTTAAACTTTTTTTGGCTCCGCTATCCACTTTTTTCCTGATTTTGTTTCTGCTGAACAGATAATTATTGTAATAATAATGATAATAATAACATTAATCATCATCATTATGATCATCATCACATTTCTCATCTGCAATTTCTTTCTACTATTTAGTAATAAATTTGTTTAATCCTATTTTGATAAATGCAGCATTCGGAATTCACCTTTGCATATACATACGTATACAAACTATACAAGACACTCTTTGAAAATAAAATAATAACCCTATGATAACCTTAATAATCGTCGATTTGTTTCAGATTCAGATTTTATTGTGCTGTTCACATACATTGAAATTGTCCATTCTGTCATAATATGTCATCATAATATGTAACCAAATCTTGACACAACGCATATTCTTCACTATGATTGTGAAAGACAATGCCCAGGATAGATGCGAGCAACCCTTGACACTTGAAAGCATTTAAAAGAAATAAAGGGCAGTTACATTCATGACCCCTCCCAGCATACAATTAAAGTGAGCCTATACTGATTACTATCACAGTATCATACTCGAGTCTGATAACTGTTCCAAGTGTCAACGATCATATACATTGGTAATCAATGGAAAATAAGACATTAAACTGAAGTATCATTAAAACTCAAAGCATAATATCTTACAATACGAGTCAATGAATTCATGAGAATCACTTATAAAGTTATCTCATTAGCAATACTTGGTTAATATAATGAAAGAAAGATTATTTATATGCAAATCGGAATAGGTTTACTATGTAATACAAAAGCGAATGCTATAAATTCTAACTTGTATACTTTATACACTTTTACAGCGTATATTCAATTCTATATGATTCGATTCAATTCAATTTAATGTATATTCGTCCAAGTTAAAAACATGGAAATGTTACATGGGATTTTTTTTACAAGCAATACAAATACATATGTAGACAACAACAACAGTAATAATCGGAATACATAAGTGATAAATATGCATATACGTTGACATCTTAGACATTGAGAAGTAAAACTACCCATAGCATGATCACTAATAAAGAGTAAAATGGAAAAGGAGGACGGTAGATCGAGGTGGGGAGAGAAGGGAATGAGTCAGCAGAAGGGGAAGGATATAGAGAGAAAGGTAAAGAGCTGATGCGAGGTAAAAAAAAAAACGGTTGTAAGAAGAAAGAGAGAATATCAAGAAATGATAAAGGTATTAAACAAGAAGATTATGAATTCCCACTATCAAATTAGTTAACACATTCGTATATAGACATAAAAGTGCAACAGAAGACGATGAAGAAAAAGAAAATGCAATAACAAAGTAGCGGGAAAGTAAGAAGGAAAAGCAAGGGTAATTGACATAGTGAGTGCTGTACAACATTAATGAAAAGCGATTTTTTTTTTTTTTTTTTTCAAATAATAATAATTATGTAGACAGGGTATGCGATGGTTTGTGAAATGGTTGGTTTTCCAATATTCCATTCAAATAAAAGCTAAACTGCAAAATGTACAACATTATAGAAGATGGCTCTAAAGAAACACAAAAGATTCACCTGTTAATTAAATATCAGTTTCCGCATTAGTCCAATGTCGGTTGTAAGTACAAAACTTGTAGAAAAATATGAGCAAAATTGATATGGGCAATTATTGCACTCGTACATGTAATATATAATTATTATCGTTATTCAGTGTGAGCTGTTAAAGGCCCCTATTGAAAAGGGAATGAAAGATTTCAGATTGCTGTTTGTTCTACACTTTGCAGACTTTTACCTGATCGCATCCAACAACAACATTGATGGAGTGGGTGTTGAGGATCATTCATGATATACTCTACCTTCTTAAGAATTATTGCAGAACAAATCTCGAGACTTACGTTTTCCCCTATTATTCCGCCTGCTTGATTCAACTTCCTCTGAATTTTCAGTTGTTACGATTCGATGAATTTTTCAAAACTTTCTTCACAAAATATAATCTCTATTATAGGGTCACAGATTATTACTATATTGTATTCAAATATGTACAAAGACAATATATCCAGTAAGAACACAAACATTAGAGTATTGAGCATATTTGTTTTACAATAACATAATCAGCAAAGCAAACGAAACCTGTAGAGATTACATGTAGGCCTACCACAACAAACGATTTAAGATCGATGGTGATAATGAATAATACAAGAAGAAGACTTATTACTAGAAATGCAATCGTGTCACAACGATGTGCGTGCAATGACGCCGTGTTTGTACGTGTCAAACGAAAGAGCATTTCCCCGGCCCCCCGACTTCGTGATCGGAGGGATTCCATGTAGGGGTGGCGATTTTTTTTTTTTTGACCAGTGGGGTCGAATTGTGAGGGACGAGGAGCAGTGGCGTAATGAGCAAACACATTTTTTTTTTTTTTTTTGGGGGAGGGGTGGGGTGCAGAACAAAATCCTTATCACTACCACTCGTATATGTATGAACGTTTTTCAAAGTGAGGTGGGGGGTGGTGGGCTAAAGTTTAGGAAACAATACCAACGAAAGAGCTTCTCTCGAACTATCCAGAGCAATTTGTACGAAGTCTGTAGCTTCTGTGATATTGGAGATAGGTAGGGCGAAAGAAAGGCCTCAACAGTGACCTTAATGGGATGGTAGTGACTATGCCTACGAAGTTTGAAAGAAATTGGGATAGGGGAAAGAACCTAGAAAGGGCTCGCAAGCACTGCGTGCAAAAACCAATGGGATTTGGTGCATGTTCGTAATTGCAATCAAGATCGTTCTGGGGGCCAAAAGCGTGAACCCGATATGCCCCATAGACAATGCGTGTAATGCATGGGCGGAAAACGTACAGAATCTGTATTATGACCGGAGTTAAATTGTTTTTTCTCTCTTTATGTCTCTTTATGGGCCGTATTTGGTATCATTAGAAAGAGGATTTCATGGTTGTTATTGTAAACAACTCTCTTTTTTCTATGATAATCCTATCGAAACACGTGATGTAAAATAGATTTATAGGACAAAATGGCGTCTTAAATGGCCCCATTGACCAATTTCAAAAATCCGGCCACGAGGTGCCCTGCGTATTGCAACTCGGCATGTCACTGCAAATTTTCAAGGAAAAAAAGGACGTTTAAGGGGCGAAAAGCAGTCTGAAAAAATGACGTCATAGCCGATACGTGTTAGATTCGGGCGGAAACTCGGCGGAATTCGTGTAGTGACCTTTGTTTAAATGCGATTTATTTCACAATTTTCTGTGTGAACATATACTGTACTTGGTATCATTCGAAAGGGCACTTTATTGCGGTCAGTTTGACACCATTGTTATCTTCGCGCAATGTATTGCACGCATTAAACGCGCTATTACGTAATGCATAGTAAATTCATCATTTTTGGCGATAACTTTGCGCTGACACGTTCGAATTTTACCAAACTTGGCAGACAGTTGTCACGTATATGGATACATAAGTTTCATTGATGTAGGTATAAAGATCGCCAATTTAGAGCAAGTTGAAGTTATTTCTCAATTTTCTTGAAAATGGCGAATTTGGAGGGCATTTTTCGCAAAGTCGGTCAGTGTTAGGGTATATAATTTTGTGTATGGCTGGAAAGGGCATATGTTCAAGTATCTAAATCCAAAAAAGGGTACGGGTCTGCCAAGCCATGATGGAGATACGGCCACAGAAAGAAAGCCAATTCCCAGAACTTTAGAGGGCGCTATTTATGTTTTGCATAGCCATTGGAGCGTAAAATTTGGCATGGCTATGTGCAATTATGAAATAAAGATACTGCGAGAAGATGAGACGGAACGGAATTGGTTAAAGAAAGTTATTGCAATTTTTAGATTTGTAGGGGTCTATTTTTCAAGAATTTGAGAGATTGTTGACGGAGTCGGTTTCAGATTTGAATTTTGACTATGAAGATGGCATTTTGAAGGTCAAGTTATACGTCGCAGATGAAAGAACATCTCTTAGACTATCTAAAGGAATTTGTTAGAAGTTTGTAGGATCTCGGATAGTGGAGATAGGAAGGAATGAAGAAAGGCCTTAAAGGTACTATGTCCCATTTGCAGGCCAAAAAAATGAAAAGGTTAAATTCCAACGGCATTTGAAAGACAATACTAATTTAGAACTTCCCTAAAAAAACGGGGGCTTGAAAATGTCTTTAAGTGGGAAAATAACGACTATTAGTTGTCGAATCGACTTAGGAGCTATAGAGCCAGTAAGTAATAGTCTGATTTATCAGACCATTGTACCGAATGGTCGTACGTTTTATGCTGCGCAAAGATTCAATCAGTTTAATTTTGGCCATTACAAGAAGTGGGTTATTGATGTAGACAAATGCTCATGTACCCTTTACAGCTCATTTTATGTATGTTATTACCAAAGATGAAAAAGCCAGTCAGTCACTCAATAGTGTCTGACAGTGAAGTCTAGCAAGTAAACGGGTTTCCTTGCATAATTTGAATATTAGGACACTGCTAACGTTTAAATTTCACAGATAGGACATACATGACATATTCATAATTCCTGCAAAGTTCTACAGAATTTGATGTTGGCTGCAAAAGGGACATAGTATCTTTAAAATGGACCAGAAACGGACAAAATGGCGCCTGGACGGTTATGCATGAGTGATTTCGAAAATCGAAGAATGTAGTGACCTGGATGAGATGCTAGAGATGATGCATACGAAATTTGAAAGGAAAAGGACATGAGGAAAGCACCTAACTAGGAATAACAAGCACTACGTGCAAAACGAATGGGATTTCCGGACGATACTAAGGAGGATAAGAATATTAATGGGGCAGAATGTGAACGAAAACAAGGCAATGACGAAGGTCGTCATTGCAATGAATGGCCAACAGTGGGATACAAGGGTTTATAGAGTACCGAAGCTGTGACGTCATAAAAATCTATTTTTGGAATTTCTCAATTTTTTCTTCATTCTCCGAAAGAGCACCACAAATAATGTCCAAATGTCGAAAACCAATTGAATATGTTATGTATTTGCCGAGATATGACCATCTGATTAAAAAGATTGCCTATGGGAACTCAGTGTTATATTGCTCTGGCTCATAACATTAGGAGCCAGAGCAATATAACACTGAGTTCCCATAGGCAATCTTTTTATTTAGATGGTCATATCTCAGCCAATACTTAACATATTCAATTGGTTTTCGACATTTGAACATTATTTTTGGTGGTCTTTCGGAAAATGAAGGAAAAATTGAGAAATTCCAAAAATAGATTTTTTGATGACGTCACACTTCACCACTCTATACAACACCTACGTAGATCCTTGTCATTTGATTGGAGGATTGTTGGTCACATGATATTCAATAAATAATACTATTGCACGACCGTGCATTTTTGGTTATATTCGCCGTGCATTTTTGGTTTGCAGACTGCGACGCGTACGTACCTCTCTGCCTTGCACGTATCCCATTGTTATTAGCTGCGCGCATCTGACGCGGAGGCAATCTGAATGTAATCGAGAAGGCCTGACTCCAACTTTAATTTATCTTTAATATAAGGAGCAAAGCATAATTTGTTGAAAGATGTTGTATAAAACAAATAATGAATGTTTTTCATTCGTTAAATGGTGCAAATATTTTCATTCGTTGAAACATTAACGTTAATTCTATTCAACTCGATCGGCTGACGCCTCGTTGAATAGAACGTTAATCTTTCAACTCATGAAAATATTCGCACTATTGAACTCATAAGCATTCATTATTAGTATAATATCCCACGCGCCAAAGAGTATATTACACGAGTTGGAACGACGACTGTCCACATGTGTACACATGCTATTCAAATCACATTGATTGCCGCATCGTACCGGGTAAAACACCTGGGTGGGGAGGAGTAATGCAGATTAAATGCCTTGCTCAAGGATATGAGTGCCGTACAGGGCCTCGAACACAAGATGTTTGCATTTCCAGTCAAGTGATGAAACCACTCGACTACGACACCTCTCTACAATGATCTTGGAAAAAGAAGCAAGGAAATTCTGTATATTTAAAAAGGAACGATAACTGCGCTGAACAATTTGAAAACTGATTAATAAAACTCGACAATGAGGAGAGAGACAGAGACAGAGACAGAGACAGAGAGAGAAGGAGGAGGGGGTTATAGGCCTATACATTTGGATCATAGACTAGAGTAATAATTAAATAGTTGTAGAAGGAATTTTATTTCAATAATGTGGACAAACATATGACTTCTTGCAAAGTTAAAAAATAAAAGAATTCTATGATCAGTATAGGGGTTTCATTAAATAGTCAGGGATGGCGGAGCGCCTTTCAAAGTGGGGGGGGGCTCCCAAAAAGGGGCACTTTCTTGAAGAAAAAAGGGCATATACAAAGGGAAATCTCAAAGCAAAAATATTTTTTTAAATGACATTGGTATACACCCCTACATTGTGATTACATTTATCAGGGATGATTTCAATATTTGTTTCACTTTATACATGATTACAAGATATTGCTTAGGCATCATACTTGCAGTTGGGTGTGATGGTCTGAATAGTCATTTGCGAGCGAGGAAAAATTCTAAGCTGTGTGAGGTCGCAGTGCGAAAAATTACATCTTGATGGGGTTAAAAGCATATGCTCATAACGAAAGACCGAAAAGACCTTTGATAAGGAACATAGTTATATCATGCGAGCGAGCGTAGCGAGCGAGCTTTGAGAGAAATTGCTCTTAGTTGCTTTGATATAGGGGCACGTTTAATGATGAGAAGAAAAGGGGACACTTATCGAAAGGGATAAGACACTTATTAGAAAAGAAAAGGAGCAAGGTCAAAGTACAAAGGGTAGCTATCAGAGGTGAAAATGGGCACTTCTTACACCTGAAAAGAGGCACTCACCAGGGATAAAAACAGGCTCTTATGAGAATGGGAATGGGCATTTGTCGAAGGAAAAGGGGCACCCATCATTTTGATAGGGGCATTTACAAGAGGTGAAAAGGGGCATTTATGAAAGGGGATAGGTCCCTTATTAGAAAGGAAAAGGGGCACTAATCGCACCTGAATAGGAGCACTGACCAGATATGAAAAGGGGCACTTATGAGAATGAAAAAGGGGCACTTATAATAAAGGAAAATGTGCATTTGTTGAAAAAAAAAAGGAGCGCCGATCAGATTTTAATAGGAGCATTTATCGGAGGTGAAAGGGTGCTTTTATGAGAAAGGGGAAGTGGCTCTTATTAAAAAGAAAAAGAGGCACATGTTGAAATAAAAGGTGCGCTTATCTGAGTTAAAAAGGGGCATTTATGAAAAGGGGATAGGTCCCTTATTAGAAAGGAAAAGGGGCACTAATCGCACCTGAATAGGAGCACTGACCAGATATGAAAAGGGGCACTTATGAGAATGAAAAAGGGGCACTTATAATAAAGGAAAATGTGCATTTGTTGAAAGAAAAGGGGCGCCGATCAGATTTTAATAGGAGCATTTATCGGAGGTGAAAGGGTGCTTTTATGAGAAGGGGGAAGTGGCTCTTATTAAAAAGAAAAAGAGGCACATGTTGAAATAAAAGGTGCGCTTATCTGAGTTAAAAAGGGGAGTTATTAAAAGGGGAAGGGGCACTCCTTGCAGAGGAAAATGGGCACAACCTCACCTAATACGGCAGTACAACCCGTTAACTTTAAGTAATCAAATAAAAGGAACCGCAATCGGCAATGTAAACGATCGGGCTCGTCTATTATTCAGAGCTTCTCTGTGCGATCGTGTTTCTGATTGTTTCATTTTCTCTTTCAGGAGCTGAATTATTCATTCTAATAACTCGTAGAAAATAGACGAAAGATATAAATTTTTAAAAGAGGAAGACAAAAAAACTACTAACGTTCTCCAGTGGGTTAAGGCGGCGTGTAGCAAGCTGCGTGTGCGTGTGCGTGTGTGTCGACTTCCGTAAATTGATATGAGTATGCTTTCCACAATACTAAAAAATACACTCTGAGTCGGTTTTTTAATCAACTGAGAATAATGAAGAATGGACTACTTTGATGTTTTTATTCTTTACTTTATTTGTAAAGTTCGGTAATTCATGAAGTCATGTGACACACATTATAATTACAATAAAAAATCAAATACAGACAAGAAAAAAATTACCAATTATAAAAACAACAACGAAAATATTACTAGAAAATAAATCATAGCAATTGAACAAACTATATGCATGATATACAATAAGAGTTAAACAAGACTATGAAAAATATGTTGTAATTGCACAAGAAACTAACTAAAAATAAATTTATAATTTTACATGTACATTGTAAATATAAGTCAGTTTGATATTTTGGTAATTTCAAAAGTTACACGTTTTAAATTCTATTAAAGATGTTAAAAGATCGACAGTTATTTAGAGGAGAACAGTGGCCCTTGCCTTGGGTCAAACAGATCCTCTCATGTTGCTCTAGGGTGTGGTCTATGAGACAGTATCCGTGAAGGGGGTTCCCGTTGTAATCCTCTGCTCAAGATTGGAAAAGTTACCGACGCGCGATTGAAAGCCTGGGGATGTCACGCTGTAAACAAAGCATGCATGACTGTTCCAGAATTTAAAAAATGACCTGCGCTTTTCAGGAATCGAGGAAATTTTTACGCAATGAACCCGCCCATCTCCCCCGTCTAATCCACATTAGTAAAATTAAGGAAACTGTGGATTTTAGCATCATCAAGGAGCAGTTTTATCAATAATTTAAAAACCTATTTCAGCGTTTGAAGGAAACTCAATTAATACCCAACAACCTGCTTCCCAAAGCACGCCGATCTTGTGAAAGCGCCGATTTTGTTTATAACACAACGCCCCTGTTTTTTGGATACTGCGTATCTCGTCGCAAACATTCCCTAATTCTATGTTGTCAGGATCTTCGAAATAAACACGAATGGCCGGAAAATAAACCCCATTTTGTGCGTAGATTTCAGAACAGTCGTGGGTAAACATTTTGAAATTGAGTGAACATCCAGGGCCGATGCCACAAGGAGAGGTACCACGGTTGGTATATATGGTGGTGGTGCTGGCTTTGTTGGTATTGGTGGCACCCGCCACTGTGGTGGTGTTGGTGGTTGTGGTAGTGATGGCGTTAGCGTTGACTGTGATGGCACCCGATGTGGTAGTATCTGTGGTAGTGGTGGTGGTAGTGATGGCATTAGCGTTGACTGAGTTGGTATTGGTGGCACCCGATGTGATATTATCGGTGGTAGTCGTGGTGGTAGTGGTGATGGCGTTAATGCTGTCGGTATTTGTGGTATTTGATGTGGTAGAATCAGTGGCAATGGTGGCGGTGGTGGTTGTGGGGATGGTGGTGGCATTAACGCTGTTGACTGTGTCGGTATTTGTGGCACCCGATGTGGTAGTATCGGTGGTAGTCGTGGTGGTGGTAGTGATGGCGTTAACGTTGACTGTGTTGGTATTGGTGGCACCTGATGTGGTAGTATCGGTGGTAGTCGTGGTTGTGGTAGTGATGGCGTTAGCGTTGACTGTGTTGGTATTGGTGGCACCCGATGTGGTAGTCGTGGTGGTGGTGGTGATGGCGTTAACGCTGTTGGTATTTGTGGTATTTGATGTGGTCGAATCATTGGCAATAGTGGCGGTGGTGGTTGTGGGGATGGTTGTGGCGTTAACGCTGTTGACTATGTCGGTATTTGTGGCACCCGATGTGATAGTATCGGTGGTAGTCGTGGTGGTGGTAGTGATGGCGTTAACGTTGACTGTGTTGGTATTGGTGGCACCCGATGTGGTAGTATCGGTGGTAGTCTTGGTGGTCATAGTGATGGCGGAGGCTGCGTTGATTGTGGTGTCGTCAGTGAATTGAGCCGTAGTTGTTGGTAACATCGGAGCAACGCTGCTGGTCAGGGAGATAGGCGTGGCTGAGGATGAGGTGGTTACTTGCCCTTGTGTAGGACCGGATGTTGACAGAAGAGGTTTGGCTGGGGATGATAATAGGATAATAATTTATAGATCATGTTCACCTTGCCACTATTATCACTGTAAGATACACGAATGATGAAAATCAATATCACTTGAGAAGAAACATGATATAGGGAGGTTAGCCGACGTATGCGCCGGCGACTATTGCTCCAAGCTTAATTTCGTCAAACATTGAGGATTGGGATTCGGATTGTAGTTGGGTTTTGTGTTAGGTTTAGGTTTATGGTTTAATTGGTAAAATGTTTGGTCATGGGTTGAGGTCTTTGGTGAGTGTGGAATACTGACAGCGGAGTATGAGCCCTATATTCCTCTGGGAAGATGACAAAATAAAGACAGCCTCGTTGACACTTGCCCGCATTTTGGTCCCGCACTGCCCCGCTCTATGGCGTGCCAATGCGTGCCAATTAGTGGCATGCAGTCCGTATGGGGTCACGCCTAATTTACGAATAGTTCGCGCAATGCGTAACCACAAGGAAACGCATTGTCGCGTCATGTTTACGCCTAACTTAATTACTGTTCACGCATTGTCACGTCATATTTACGCCAAACTTAAGAACAATTCACGCATTGGCATTCATTGTGAAGATATGCTTCTAGTAGTCACTTTTTCTCTTCTTTTTATCAGGAGACTTGTTTCAACTCATTCACGTACTAGTTGGATAACATTTAAAATGTTGAATACCCAATAAGTAGTTTCAGGGCAAAGAGAGTGTTTGAATGTGGTGGCTGCAGGGCTTATTGGTCTTGAGCAGCATAATAATCTTGAAAAAGAGCAGACAAAAGAGAGGGGTAGGAAAAGAAAGCAAGGACGGTGTGGGTGAGAGAATGGTTGTCAAGACGCCGTGTGCATGGACGTTTTGACCAGTTATTGACCGAAAACCAGAAATAACCGTTTCTAGGAAGAATTGAACGCCATATTGTTTCCGAAAGCTCTAACTCACATTATGTCAATACTCTCTTTGTAAAGAGACTCTATTTCCACCCTTATGAGATAAATTAATAATCGTGTGTCATTTGTTTCACCGTGCAGTGTGAAAGTAGGACTGTAGGAAGTTACTAAAAACTTACTTAAACAAGAGAGTTTGGAAAGGGTACATCTCACAATTTAATATATTCCCAGATTTTAGTTTCAATTAATTGTAATTATGAGGAAGGGGGCTAAATAATCGACAACTTTACAAAAGCGACTTCAGAGAAAAAAATTATTCTCAACAAAAAAAACCGGGATACACATTAATTGGGGGAAAATCTGTTAAATCCCCAAACAAACATTTTAAAAACGTCGAGTCATTTTACAAACTAAGGTATCCTGCTCATCAACGCTGTAAAGGTAGTTATAACCATATACTGTAAAAAGTACATGTATTAAAGCAAATACAGGTGTCGAAGACAGAAACTGTTCACAAGTTTAAAAAAATATATATATATATATATATATATATACATTTATATAATTATTGTCACTTACATTTATTATGTGTTATCAATTAATGATTTTTAACGATTATAAGAAATTTAAAGCCCCTCCAAAGCGTTGGGAGTCTCAATTTTCAAAAATTTGATCGCAAAATTTCACTTCCATTCTATGATGATGTGAACGAGGATGTCATAAAACATACACTTCTGCAAAGATTTACCCCTAAAATGTATTTGAAGACGAATATTGATGACATGACACAAAGTTAGGGTTTTCTGTTGTACGCAGACAACCCAAATTTTGTATTCTTTCCTTAATATTCTTCTTCAAACACATTTGTTATGAAAACCTTTCCAGAAGTGTGTTTTAATTGAACGACATCCTTTTTCATATCATTATACAATTTAAGTGAAATTTTGTCATCAAGATCACGTGTTCCAAATTCGTAGACTATGCGCATGGCATGCGAAAACTGCTCGGGAAGTATGCGCAGCCAATGCGCAAATTGTGAGCAAATTAGTCGTTATACTAGTCGTGAACATGCGTGCCACTAGGCCGATGGACACGCATCGGCACGCATCGGCGCGCACTGGCAGGACTAGGTAGCGCATAGGTTGCGCATAGTTCACGAAGTGTTCACGAAAGTTCCCCCAAAAAATTGTCGTGCCAAAATTTTGAAAATTTTGAAAATTCTGTCACGCATTTCACGCACGGCCCGCATCCTCCCGCACGTTACCACGATTACTTACCGCATTGGCACGCAAGAGTATGTGTCTATGCGCAAACTATGCGCAAATCAAAATGCGGGCAAGTGTCAACAGGGCAAAAGATTAAGCGAGAATAGGGGTACTTAAAGGCAATGAAATACAAAAAAAATGAAGAAGAAACAAATCCTAGACTCGTGTTATTTCGATAAGGAAGATATTAATTCCACGGTAATGAAAGGCCCTTTTTCGTGGCGATCGGCATGTGTGGCAAACAAGTGACCGCGCCAATGACAAATAAATGGTTAGAAGGAAATTCCAACATAATCCGTCCCAAATGTTAACGATAATTGAGATTAGTATAATTTATTTGATCATTGTATACAGAGCCCTGCTAGCATGACTGGAGTTTAGATCACAACGGCGTAAGGGTAATGAGACACTTTTGATGGCAATATTAAGTTCACATCTTCACAATACTTGGTAACATTTGAGGTACCAAATGACCAAGTACATTTGACTTACCTTAAAATTGAATTATGCCACCTTACTCGAAAAAAAGACTCGAGTATCTTACCTTCACAGAAAACGATGTTCCAACTCCCGCATGAATCATCGTAAATTCTGTACGGGGAGTAGACTACATCAATTTCAACGCACCTATATATACCCCCTGCCGACGGGAAAGAGTTACCCCACCAATCTAAAAATAAAATCAAGATACAGTTTCATGTCTTAAATTAGTGAACAACACTCGCAAAGAAGATCAAAGCGTTTGTTTGCATCAGTAAAAAATCAAAAGAAACCGAATCATTGCATACTGGGTCATTTAGGGGAGGGCGCATGCGGCCCGTGCTTCCCCTTTTGAAACCCAACTTATTATATTTATCATTATTATTTTTCTTTGTTTGTTTGTCATTGTGGATTTTTGTTTGACTGGAGCCGCCCTTCATGGAACCTGCTCTCTCCGAATAATTTTAGCTTTACATTTGTTTTATTTCTTTATTTATTTTTGTGTTATTTGGAGGGGGTATCATTTGGAACATTTAACTAGTGCATAATGCACCCCGCCCTCCTGGAGATCAGTCAAAGCCTTTACAGTATCATTACCTCCTTGATGATGCAGCAACAGAGAAAATGAAATCTTGAATCCCTTTATAGACGTCTACCTAATTTATTACTTGAAACTTCTGTGACTTAGTTTAACATTAATGTACTGTATAAGGTACTTGTCCTAGAAGTCTTTGGCTTCATTCATACGATATGTGAATACCATCGTATCAAATTTATTATATCTCGCTTTGTTCTTAACAAATGCTTAATGTTTATTTACTGCAAAACCGAGATGTGAATTCAATGCAAAGCCATCTGTTTTCATATACATACACATTTTGCTAGCTTGGAAATGTTAAGACTTGTGCCCCCCCCCCCTCCCGAATCCTGGATCCGCCACTGTATAAAATGTCCATAAACGTTAGAACCACTATTTTCACCCCAACTCTGTTTATAACTTCGTTAAAGGGGTGCTGTATGCAACCCCCCCCCCCCTTTCTTTTTTTAAAAGATGATTTAAGAGTCGGTGGTGCGCTCGCTAGAGGGTGCCGTGACAGACGATGCAGGGGTGCTATAGGGGGTGTTGTCAGTGGATTTGGTGGTACATATACACTCACAAAAAAATGTTGAAGTAATATCCTTTATTTTGGGAGGGGTGTTTGTTCAGTGGCGGATCCAGGGGGGCACAGGGGGCACGTGCCCCGGCCAAAAAAAGAAAAGGAGAAAAGGAGGGGAAAGAAAAAGGAGAGGAAAAAGAAAAAAAGGGAAAAGAGAAAGAAGAAGAAAAGAGGGAGGAAAGAAAAGGGAGAGGAGAAAGGGAGGGGAAAGGGGAAGAAAGAGGAGAGAAAAGGTGGAAAAAGAAGAAAAGCGGAAAGATGGAGGAGAGAAAAGGGGGAAAAAGGAGAATAATGAGAAGGGAAAAGAAAGAAAGGGGGATGATATTATAAGAAGGTGTTCTTTTTTACCGGGTAAGGGGCATGCAATTTTAAGTCCAACATGACTAATACCAAAGATTTTATCTCCTTTATAACTTCCAACTTATAACTTATAACTTTGTCTTGAATTAATTTTCCGATATATCTATTCTAAGTGCTCTTTCAGCATGCAGATTGTCCCCGCCATTAATCCTGCCACAGTTGCTGGTTTCATTGTCATATTATTTTCTGTCATCCCTGTGGCCGCGAAGAGCCTACCACAAAGTTTCTATCCGTTTCGCAAGCACTTTTTTCCATCGCCTACATGTAATGCTTATTGCTTCCAGTTTGCAAAAGATCCCAGTGGCGGATCTATGAGGAGATTTGGGAGGGGTTAGGGGGTTTTATCCCTCCCCCTTGGGCTGCCAAGTGAAAATGTGATGTGAATAGAAAAACGCCATCATGTGTCCAGACCCACACAGTATCCGCATCGTCATCGGGTCAAACCCCTTAAACTGTTACTTGATTTAAAAGACGTTATCATGCACTGCTTTTTATGGTCTCCATTGTGTTAGTAGATGCCAGGAAAACATCACTTACGAAGGTTCAAAATAGCAACAAAAAAATCGCCTCGCCGCTACCCGGCTCGGACTTCGCGGCTCGTGGACGATGTTCCGCATCGTCATTGGGTAGAACCCCTTAAACTGTTACTTAAGTGATTTAAAAAGACGTTATCATGCACTGCTTTTTATGGTCTCCATTGTGTTAGTATATAGATGCCAGGAAAACATCACTTACGGGGGTTCCAAATAGCAACAAAAAAAATCGCCTCGCCGCTACGCGGCTCGGACTTCGAGGCTCGTGGACGATGCTCCGCATCGTCATTGGGTCGAACCCCTCAAACTGTTACTTGATTTAAAAAGACGTTATCATGCACTGCTTTTTATGGTCTCCATTGTGTTAGTATATAGATGCCAGGAAAAACATCACTTACGGGGGTTCAAAATAGCACCCCAAAAATCGCCTCGCCGCTACGCGTCTCGTGGACAATGCTCTGCATCGTCTTTGGGTCAACCCCCTCCCCCTTAAACTGTTACTTGATTTAAAAAGACGTAATTTTCATGCACTGCTTTTTATGGTCTCCATTGTGTCAGTAGATGCCAGGAAAACATCACTTACGGGGTTTCAAAATAGCAACAACAAAAATCGCCTCGCCGCTTCGCGGCTCGTGGACGATGCTCCGTGTCGTCATTGGGTCAACCCCCTTAGCAAAAGCTAGATCCCATCATCCGCCCCTGGATCCCTACTCTTTGAGGGTAGGAGAAAGCAATTTTACGTCATATTACTCCAGGAAGTGCCTGAAAATGCATCTAATGTGGTTCTAAAATTGCAAATGCTTCCTACTCAGGGAGGGGGTTCTGACCCCCTCCCAGACCCACCCCCGCTTGGTCGCTCCGCTCCCTCGCCGCTGATGCCTCGCTCCATCGTTTTTCATATATTTCACCCCATGCGATTTTGTGCCCCCGTAAGAAATTCCTGGATTCGCCACTGTTGCTTGTTGATATTTTTACAGTGAAACGGTTGACTGGGCTCATTTATTAGTTACTTACCACTCTCGATGTCGAGCTGGGTTTCATCAACGCACTGGAACACGCCATCGTGCGCGATCTCGTCACACCCGATCCACACATATCTGCCTGTAAGTTGATTGGATTGAGAAGCTAGGAAGGCGGAGACGGCATCATATTCACTGTCCGAATTTGGTACATAGACTTGCGCATCATATGACTCACAGATTGCCAGTGCCTGTTGATATGAATACCTATCACGGTACTGGTAAATTCCATAACATGAACTACCATGGAGCGAATACCATAGATCTGGACACGTGTTTTCGCCTGTGCATATAAATTAATGTGTAGATAATATTTCATTTTCATTTCATTTCATTTATTTTTTTCAGTTCTGAATACAAAATAACATCAGTATACATTAAAAAATACATATAAAAGAAATATGAACTTATTTGAAACATAACAGGCCATGGCTCCCATATAAGCAAAGCTTGATGCCTTGTTAGCCCTGACAATTAAGTACATGTACAAGCAAAATTCATAACTTAGGTAGTACCTGGTGATGCAAGATTACAGTGAACAGAAGAGAAGAATAATAGGTACGTAGGTAGAGAGCGAGATAATATATGATATAGGCCTATATTCACTTTTTAACACAGTCACAAAAACTTTCGAGAAATCAAGTCAAGGGTAATTTCAAGCCCCTATCATGCCCGTTGTATATCTCATCGAAATTATGTTCGGATTATGCAATACGTCATTATCATCATGATCACGTGTGTACATTTCAAAAGGTGACGCACAGACTATTGAAATTGCTCTAGGTTGAATTTTTGGATAGTTTTCGCGATCTTGTTTTTGTACATAATACAGTATGTATCGAGAAAAATTAATTTAAAGGACCATGCTTTCGAAATCTAACTTAGTTGAAACAAACTGAACTTGGTCCACTGAATTATAGAAAGCCGCGTGACAACCTTAAGTTCCGTATTAATTAGTGTAATTATGTAGAAGTGTTGTGGTTTATAGTAGATAGGTCACCGTCCGGACTGTGGATCACTTGGTTCGCGGTCCGAGTCCCGCCGCGGCACTTATGTCATTTAGCAAGACATTAATCTGCATTTCCCACTATCCATCCAGGGGAGTGTTTCAAAAAGACTTAGATCGACTTTAAATTGGACTTTACTATAGCAGGCCGTTCATTCCACTGTTTGCTCTCACCATTTACTGGCATTGGTCTCTCAATGGTCGTACATTATCATGGTCACAAATCTACATAATCTACATTTGTTGATAATTCATTTTCGAAGGAAAAAATATTTTCTAAAGATCATGATGGTGAGAGCAACCAGTGGCATGAATGGCTTGCCATAGTTAAGTCCAACTTAAAGTCAATCTTAGTCTTTGTGAAAGACTCCCCATGCAGGTATAACTACCTGGTAGGAATGTGTTCCTTGAATGCTTTCAGCGCCCCAGGGAAGGTAGATAAAAGTCAGGATAATACTACTACATGAACTTTGAAGGCGCCTTTATAAACATCCCCTGGAACGGATTCATGCGCAACATAAATATAGCTATTGGTAGAAGTAACACAAGAAGTAAAGTGTCGTAGTGTCGTAGTCGAGTGGTTTAAGCACTTAACTTGAAATTCAAAGGTCGTGGTTCGATCCCCGACAAGGCACCAATGTCCTTCGGCAAGGCCTTAATCTACATTTGCCACTCAATAACCAAGAGAAAAATGGGGACCCGGTAGGATGACGAAAGCATTTGTGTTAGTGATTGCCTATGTCTTCACGGTGACCATATGGTAGGAATACTCCCCAGGGAGTGGAGATGGTGCCACATTGTCCCTGAATGAATCCGAAGACCGGGGTTATAATATCTTTAAAACTCTTAGAGACGGTATTCCGTATTAAGCGCTATATAAATTCAGATTGTTACTATTATTAAATTGAGAAGTAAAATAATTTTGGTCATGCGAACATGAGAAATAAATTGTTCGCAGGTCTTTTGTTTTTTGTTTCTTTATTTTTTTTAATCGGTCATTTGCGCAGGATGAAAATGTTGACATATAGAGCTCTTTAAATCGATGGAATATCTTAACACACTTACAGCTCGTTTAGATATGACGCGGTAAACCATCGCTAAAAAGCCGCCGTTTTTGTAAAATGTAAATGAATGGCAACTGCGCACAGTAAAGACCCTGCGCGTATTCACCGAGAGGTTTAGGGCCGTTGAATGCACGGCCCCGTTGCACAAAACTTACGATTGATGGTAACTTTGCCATCAATGGTAACTACCATGGAAACCTTGATTTTGATTGGCTGTTGAGCCCTGTTACCATGGTAATTGCCATTGATGGCAAAGTTACCAACAATGGTAAGTTTTATGCAACGGGGCCCAGATGATGATAACAAAGATAATGATCACAGTTCTAAAACAACTGGGGTGTTTCACAAAGATCCTAAGTCGAACTTAACTCTAAGTTGGACTTAAAAATTATGGAGAGCCATTGGTAGCCTGAAAATAAAATATATTCAAAAGCGAAAATTCAAGTATTTTAGACATTTTATAAATTCCACATCAAAAAACATGACATCTCCTTGATAATAGACAATATGAATGAGTTGAATCAACATGTTATGCCATTTAAAATAACTTTTACCAAATATTTTCATAGATGCAAACGGCTTTCCATAACAGTACTGTTAAGTCCAACTTAGAGATAAGTTCGACTTAGGATCTTTGTGAAACACCCTCCTGGACCAATAGTCTCAGCCCCGGCATTAACATCCTTTGGCATGGTATTTCCAGTCCCAATCAAGTTGAAGTACAAGGGCTTATATAAAAGTTTCCTTTGTTTTCATTTAAAGTCTTTGCGATCGTACTGCTCGCAAAACGGAATTAGTACTGTGTCAGAGTTCGAACCAATGCCATAACGTCTCAGCTCCCCCTATAAAAACCATTTGACTACTAGTATGACCAGTCCTCCACTATTAATATAAAGTGATATGAAACTCACCTTCTACTTGTCTGGATATCCAGAAGAGTAGGAACGAGGCTAGAAAGCTTCCCCACATCATGGTTTCAATTCGAACGAGTGATGATCAAACCTCTTTGGCCGTCAAACGCACATATAGTCGAATGCTGAAAAAGAATAACCATTTAGTTTTAAAATTATTTATTTATCCATTTTGCCTTCAGACGGCGTATCAGACAACCTTTGTCAGCTAATAAATCATTTTTCTTGATAATATGATGATGACCGTTAGTTTTGGGAATGAATCGTTTCTGAAGTGAATCACTTTTGAATTCGAACGATTATTTTCTAAATGAATATCCACTGCGAAATTTCGTTGAAAACAAAAACAAAAATTACAACAACAAAAATCTTGTTTACATTGTCCTTAATTCTTGGAGTTGCAAAGTGAGCCTTGTCCTAACTGTTCTTGATATGACGTCCGTTAACTCTTAATGCTGAATGCAACCGGCTTTCCAAAATACGATGATCTTTCCAGGTTTCCAGATCATGGGGATGAAAGACGAAGTCACGATCTCAGAGTGTCGAAATAATGAAATTGGCGCTTCACAACTTGATGAGAAAAGGCCGCATGAACATTCGACCTAACATGATCATGACGATGATGTCTTCTCTACTCCTATATCAATTCTCTCGATTCCAATGTACTTGGCAAAACGTTGTCGCATACGCGTTACTGGTTCTCTCTCTCTTTCTCTCTCTCACACATTCTCTCTCTCACACATTCTCTCTCTCTCTCTCTCACACATTCTCTCTCTCACACATTCTCTCTCTCTCTCTCTCTCTCTATCTCTCTATCTCTCTATCTCTCTCTCCCTCTCTCCCTCTCCCCCTCTTTCTCTCTCCATCTCTCTCTATCTCTCTCTCTCTCTCTCTGTCTCTCTCTCTATATATATATATATATCTCTCTCCCTCTCTCTCTCTGTCTCTGTCTTTCTATATCTCCCTTCTATTGGTTGATAAATCACATAGAACATAATGTGTAACAATATTGTTTCCAGTGCTTTTAAATAAATTGCTGGGACAATTTCCTGTAGATTTTATCCTGGACATCGGTACATTGCACAGTAATAACAGCCTGTGACGAGACAAAAGCTTAAGTGCAGTTATTAATATCTGTTCATGGATGTAATTTGCTTATTGTTTGTTTGTCTTTGGGTTTTTTTTCTTTCAGCAAATGAAAACGTTTTTGACAACTTGATATCTTTTATCAGGCTTTGACCAATTTCCAGGGTCAGTTGTGTATATATAATTAAAACTCGTTAATCATTTCTCTTCTTAGAGTTATATTTCTCAAAGTAATTAAAGAATCAAAGACCGTTAGTAATCGTTATATTACATCCCTGTTAATATTGTCTAATCGTGTAGTTTATTTCAAAACATTCACTGGTTGAGTGCAAAAATTTACTTTAATCAAATATGTTTTCAATCATATTGTACTTTGCCTTCTTATAGTCTTTGTTAATTTTATACCCATTTATGATTCCGATTAGTGTGTGTGTGTGTGTGTGTGCGTGTGTGTTTGTTGTGTGTGTGTGTGTGTGTGTGTGTGTTTGTGTTTGTGTGTATTTTGGGCAATGTTGTGAATTGATACTTGATTTCTGATGTATTTCTTTATAGTTTGCATTCCTAGCTTTTCAGTTCTTGATGAAGGATATAAATCAAATGTACCATGCACTCTTTTCTAGGCACCTGTAAAATTATGGATGTTCTGTGACCGGTCCCTCAGAAGCTAGTGCTAAGCCAGTCACAGAGAATTGATCATTTCAACAGAAGCCTCTTAGTGCATGGTATACATGTATTTGATTTTTTTAAATTTTTAATTCAAATCTCATTTGGAAACTTTCCAATTTTGATCAACATGGTGTATTGGCATATGAGCTATGGTTGAAGCGATGGATTCGGTTAACAGTGTTGGTGTATTATGTGGATTTATCATATTCAGATTCTGAATATTTCAGCGAACTGAATCATATTAAAAAGGATGTAATTTATGGCAGTACACGAGAATTGTCAGTTAATATATTCTCTCTCTCTCTCTCTCTTGCATAAAGAAAATATGAATATAATCTTGGGCTTTGATTAAGACAAATTGACGTTTTATCACTTTTAAACAGGGAGAAAGAAATGGGGAGGAAGTTAATCAAAACGAACATTTAGAATACCTACTAAATGTTCATTCGTGATGGATACGAATGCAGGTAGGTTAAAATATGAAATAATTGATTATAGAGCGATGAAAAAGCTATTCTTTGACGTTGATTGATTGATTCGTTGAATTATACATGAATTTGGTGACTTGTCGGTTACGAACGGCAGGAATCGATATCTGCTCAATCTATCAAACAATACGAAATCTAGCAGTAGTTATTAATACACATACAAGAAACTTACAAAAAGGCAGATGCGAGAATGACATTGACGATGATTAGTTTGGATAAAAAAAGAATCAAAGAACGTGTTCAGAGAATGACATTGACGATGATTAAAAGTTTGGATAAAAAAGAATCAAAGAACCTGTTCAGAGGTCATATTTATTGCAAATTTAGAAAGTGTTATCCATCAGCGCGTTGTTAAACACTATATGTTCAATTTAAAATGTGTGTTTGGATCTGTGTAAGATATCATTTCTATATATGTTTTTAGAGTGTAAGGGGAGTGTGTGAGACAAGCTAGAAGGGGAGGGAGCCATACATCTCTCGTCTTATTTTATTACTTTATTTAAATTGTATTTTCTGTTACGATTTAGGTTCTTTTCTCTTTTAACGACTACATGATTGTATGATCTATTTTTTTCTCACAATAACAGAAGTGAGATTTGTCTAGTCTAAAGGAAATTTTACAAAAAAATCATTGTGGAAGTAGGACCTTCTGTGCTTTTATACATGAATCAAATATAACCTTTTACTTTCATGTATTGTATTGATGAGGTTATAAGTATAATTGTATTAAGTCTTATGTAATATAATTTTGCACTATTTTGTATCTTAATGGTGCAATTAAAGTATTCGATTTTTTATATTGAGAGAAAAAGAATAAGATAACATTCCAAATCAACAATAACATCAACAAAATCTACCCCTACCCCCCCAAAAAAAAAAACCCCAGCGTGTGTATGTGTGTGTGTGTGTGCGTGCGTGTGTGTGTGTGTCTGTGTGTGTGCGTGTTTTCTAGACACCTGTAAAATTATGGATGTTCTGTGACTGGTCCTCAGAAGCTAGTGCTAAGCCAGTCACAGAGAATTGATCATTTCAACAGAAGCCTGTTAGTGCATGGTATATTTTATTTTATTTTTTTCAAATCTCATTTGGAAACTTTCCAATTTTGATCAACATGGTGTATTGGCATATGAGGTATGGTTGAAGCGATGGATTCGGTTAACAGCGTTGGTGTATTATGTGGATTTATCATATTCAGATTCTGAATATTTCCAGCGAATTAAATCATATTGAAAAGAATGTAATTCATGGTTGTACATTAGAATTGTCAGTTAATATATTCTCTCTCTCTCTCTCTCTTGCATAAAGAAAATATAAATATAATCTTGGACTTTGATTAAGACAAATTGAACATTTTATCTGTTTTAAACAGGGAGAAAGAAATGAGGATGAAATTAATCAAAACGAACATTTAAAATACCTACTAAATGTTCATTCGTGATGGATACGAATGCAGGTAGGTTAAAATATGAAATAATTCATTATAGAGCGATAAACAATCAATTCTCTGACGTTGATTGATTCGTTGAATTATACATGAATGTGGTAAATTGTCGGTTACGAACGGCAGGAATCGATATCTGCTCAATCTATCAAACAATACGAAATCTAGCAGTAGTTATTAATACACATACAAGAAACTTACAAAAAGGCAGATGCGAGAATGACATTGACGATGATTAGTTTGGATAAAAAAAGAATCAAAGAACGTGTTCAGAGATCATATTTATTGCAAATTTAGAAAGTGTTATCCACCAGCGCGTTGTCAAACACTATATGTTCAATTTAAATTGTGTGTTTGGATCTGTGTATGATATCATTTCTATATATGTTTTTAGAGTGTAAGGGGAGTGTGTGAGACAAGCTAGAAGGGGGAGGGGAGCCATACATCTCTCGTATTATTTTTATTACTTTATTTAAATTGTATTTTCAGTTACGATTTAGGTTCTTTTCTCTTTTAACGACTACATGATTGTATGATCTATTTTTTTCTCACAATAACAGAAGTAATCTTTGTCTAGTCTAAAGGAAATTTCACAAAAAATCATTGTGGAAGTAGGACCTTCTGTGCTTTTATACATGAATCAAATATAACCTTTTACTTTTATATACTGTATTGATGAGGTTATAAGTATAATTGTATTAAGTCTTATGTAATATAATTTTTCACTATTTTGTATATTAATGGTGCAATTAAGGTATTCGATTTTTTATATTGAGAGAAAAAGAATAAGATAACATTCCAAATCAACAATAACATCAACAAAATCCCCCCCCCCCCAAAAAAAAGACCAGCCACTGTGGAATGAGCAACTCTCTTCGCAAGCACAGTGCGTGTGTGCGTGTGTGTGTGTGTGTGTATGGGTGGGTGTTTCCTTATATTCGTAAAACTCTCTGCGCTACATTTGTCTTCCTTCTCCCCCATCTCTCTCTCTCTCTCTCCTCTCCTTCTCTCTTCCTCTCGTGATATCCCATTATATATGTGTAAATTATGTTCTACGGTCAAATATGTTTATCGAGGTCACTGTTTCACTTGAAGAACAGTTCTCATTGAAACCTGAGCTAAAGAAAACTGTCATAAACGTGATAAAGACCACCTGCCTATAATAAACATTTTCTGGTCTTCCTTTAGTGGTAATTGACAACTCAGGAGACTCAAAGAACCACCCTTATTATCCTTATAATTTATTTTTTAATTTAGTCATTTCATCGGAGTTGATTGGATATATTTCTCATTATAAACACGATAAAGTGCAATTTTTCGAATGATGATGTTTGTTCTCGATAGTAATCGTCTGGGCCTAGGTTCCGGACACGATCTATTCATCTGTTACCAATTTGTATATCTATATCCATACTGAGAGCGAGAAGGACGTTAAGTCTGTATTGAATGATACGAGTTAACGCACCACTGCCCCCCAGTGAACACGTATTTCTCCATGGAAACGGTTTAATTGTATCTTCGCTAAATTGCCTAAATGGGGACAATAAATATTTGGTCGAAACGTGGAGACTATTTCTTCTGCTCTATTCATTTTCGCTAACAGATGAACTGCACCGTACACATTCACCTAAATACTGAAGACAATAACGATTAAGTGGTCAATTCATATTGTTGAGGAAAAATCGAGTATACGATGTAAGAAATACGAATATGAAAATGATCAAAGAAAGGATTAATATATTATTGTTATCAGTTTTATTGTTATGATTATTATTGTTATCATAATCATCATCATCATCATTATCATTATTATTATTATTATTATTATTATTATTATTATTATTATTGTTATTATCATTATTGTTGTTGTCGTATTCTTCGTCGTTATTTGTCTTGATCTTCTTGTTCTTGTTCTTGTTCTTGTTCTTCTTTTTCTTGTTCTTGTTCTAGTTTTTTTCCTCCTTATCATTATTATTGTTGTTGTTGTCGGTGGTGGTGGTGTTGCTGTTGTTGTTTATGTTGCTGTTTTTGTTATCGTTTAATATTGACAAAAGAAATAGCAATAACACACTGAAAAATGCACAAAAATATACAGCCAACCTAATATCTGAGAACCGCCATTTATCATGTTCACCTAGTTGAAACAAGAATAAAGTTCATTCCGAAATTTTAGATTGCCAGGATTTGAGTGAATATGACTAAAAAAACATTTATCTGGGTTATAGAAAAATAAAAGAATAACGCAATTGCATTAACTGCCATAGTTCGATAATGAAACATCATCGAGTCGTGTTTACATGTATTTTGTGTCGTGTTTATTTTGGCTCAACCAAATACACATCAGGTCGATTTGGCAAAAGAATGATGTTGGTGAATTATTATAAACATTCCAGCCTTAAAGATACTATGTCCCTTTTGCAGCCAACATCAAATTCTGTAGAACTTTGCAGGAATTATGAATATGTCATGTATGTCCTATCTGTGAAGTTTAAACGTTAGCAGTGCCCTTATATTCAAATTATGCAAGGAAACCCGTTTACTTGCTAGACTTCACTGTCAGACACTATTGAATGACTGACTGGCTTTTTCTCTTCTTTGGTAATAACATACATAAAATGAGCTGTAAAGGGTACATGAGCATTTGTCTACATCAATAACCCACTTCTTGTAATGGCCAAAATTAAACTGATTGAATCTTTGCGCAGCACAAAACGAACGACCATTCGGTACAATGGTCTGAAAATCAGACTATTACTTACTGTATTGCTATCACTTAAGTCGATTCGACAACTATTATTTTCCCACTTAAAGACATTTTCAAGCCCCCCTTTTTTAAGGGAAGTTCTAAATTAGTATTATCTCTCAAGTGCCGTTGGAATTTAACCTTTTCAATTTTGGGCCTGCAAATGGGACATAGTACTTTTAAGGCGAAACAGCTAAATTAATTGCAAATTGTTACTTCCCCTCCCATTATTATCAGAGGCATCGAAACAACTTTTTAAAAACGCTGTAGTCATCACGTTAATATTATTGTTTCAAAATGATTCTATACGATAAAAATGTGTCCCAGAGCTTGTGCATGGCAAGCAAGATCATAGAGATGTTGAAGATGATGTTATTGAATGATTTTAATGTCACACGAATGAATATATATATATATATATATTTTTGCCAATGCTTCCTCCTTTCTTAAAAAATTGATGAATAGCTTTCCTTGCATCTTAGGACAAATTTATAAACCAATAAAAACAATTAAACATCAATTTTAGCATAGGCCTACTAAGTAGTACCTTTATCATAATATTGACAGCCCGGACTAGAAACAAAATAAGACGATTGGACTTCATGTTTCTGTCGACTGTTCAAGGAACAGAATTTTTCTTGGTAGTTAAAAGAGCGACAGTCGTTCCGTGCCAGGCAGAGACCAGCGCATTGGATCTTGCTGGTACCTCCATACTTCCCCAGGGTGTGGCCCGAAAGACAGTTTCCAGGAAGGTGGCTCCCGTCGGGTTCTTCTGCTACGAAGAACAATGCTGACTGACGTCGGAAGGGGCTATCAGTGTCAGTGGTGGTGGTGGTGGTATTGGTGATGGTGCTCGTATGAGTACGTGAGTACTTTCGACGTAATGTCATACTATTGGTATTGGTGGTGGTGGTGTCGGTGGTGTCGGTGGTGTTTGTGGTTCTGCTGGTGGTGGTGTCAGAAGTGTTAGTGGTGTCGGAGGTGGTGGTGTCAATGGTAGTAGTGGTAGTGGTGTCGATGGTGGTGGCGGTGGTGGTGGTGTCAATGGTGGTTGTTGCAATGGCTGTCTCACCGTTGGTGGATTGTGCTGTAGTTGCGGGTAACAACGACGTGATTGAAGGAGCACCAGTGGTCAAGATCGTCGGTATGCCTTCAGTCGTAGGAACAGCCGATGATGGAGGAGCTCTCGCTGGACCTGAGATGGAAAATAATAAATTTGAAATCTCTCGAAATCGATGACAATATTCCTCTCTTTCTTAGTGCATCCCAAATTGTTATGTAATTACTCCAAAATGATTTTGATTATTATACCAGCTCTCAGAAAGATTCTAAAGAATTATTGATATGTACTGTTATGAGACAAAGGAATTGAACACTGGCATTATTTCAAAGCTCCATCAAGCCGATAATGGAAGAGCTATCGCTGGACCTGAGATTAAGACGTTTGAAAGCTCTTGAAATCAATAATATTATCATACATACCAGCATCTTTTTCCAGAGAATAAAATCATGTATTTGATTCCATTTCTTTATTCGAGTTCAATATTGTTAGCATATTGCTTTTCCTCCGTACAATACGTCACTCCACCGATGGAGATCAGCGTGTAATATTGTTACAATATTGCACGCTGAACGGAACATGATATTCAATCGATTCAATCACGTGCGCTCGCATGAGCAAAAGCTGCATACGCATGCTGGTTCCAATCGCTGTAATGAATATTGCACTCGTCTTCGACTCTTGCAATATTCGCGAGCTGAATGCAATATATCAGATACACCACTCAAGGGCAGCCAATATTATATAAATATTCATTTCTTGTAAAGTGCATACCAAATTATGATGAAATGTCTCTCCGCACTTGGAAAGTGATTTTGATTATTCATCTGGCTTTAGACTCGCTCTAATTCTAAAAATAATATAGGGTTTTATAATTCCTAAAAGAGTTAATATTTCTGAAATAATGTAGGATTTCTTATTCTGAAAATAATCTATAATAAAAAATAATGATTTAAAAAAAATGTAATAATTCCGAAAATGTAATCGAAGACGGAATTATCAATTGTCTTCTGAATTATGATATGTTCAGGGAAAAGGAACCCTTCGGAAATAGGAGCATCCCTCCCCCGGGTAAGTTGGTACCTTCACATAGAATGATGTCTAGATCACTGCAAGTACTGTCAAGGAGATTCAATGTACTCAGCTTGATGTCAATGCACTTCTCATTATTTCCTGTGACGGGCTCCGAGTCTTCCCACCAATCTAGATTAGGTCCAACAAAAAAGAAAGAAGAGAAATTCATAATTAAAACCTTATTTTCATACATTTAGAAGTCATGGGTAGACGTAGTATTCCAATGTCTCGTGAAGTATAGAGCATCGGTCATTATTTTTAAACATAGTAGTCCAATGTCTTTTAAAGTATAGGGCATCAGTCATTTTTTTAAAGACATAGTATTCCAATGTCCTGTGAAGTAAAGGGCATCGGTCAATATTTTCCTCCACTAAGCCCAAAAGAAAGCGAGCCCTTAAGTAATTCCATGATTCAAAGTTCACAATATTATTAGTTTGGACGAGTTGCGAAATGAAATACACTACGCTGATGTTACATTGTACTTGAAAAATATACCCGGTAATTTATGTTAGAAACACTTGTAATAGGATTTTTTATTATTCTTTTACCATTGACTTAATCGTTTAGTAATTCATTAAGGCACCATAAAAAAAAATTACCATCGGTTTATATCAATGTCTATTCTAAATATGACAATTAAATGGTACTTTGAAGATATTATAAGAGACTTTCGCATTTAAATAGTCTTAGGCATGCAACATGATGCGAATTAACAAATAAAGGTCGATGTCGTGATTTATCTAATTTTTACATATCAATCAAGTCTTTGCTTACTGCTTGTAGTATCGAGCTGGGTGCCATCCACGCACTGGAACACGCCATCGTTGTCCTTCTCGTCACATCCAATCCAGACGTAGTTGGACAACAACGGGGGTGACGAAGATATGAACTCGGCGACGTCGTCGTATTCGCTGTCCGAGTTCGGGACGTAAAGTTGCGCCCCGAGATAGGAGCACTCGCTTTTTCCACCTTCGTATGTTAAAGGTATGAATGTGCTCCAGTATATATAACACCTATCCTGCCGCTGCCACCAGCCACCTGGGCAGGTGAATCCACCTGTATAGAAATAATCCATTGGAATAAACACAACGTCATTCAGATACAAATGAAGAACCGGTCTTTCTATGAATTAGCACTTACCAATTTTGCTAATGAATTATCATTATTAGACTTATAATTATAATTAAATGTTAGTATCATTATGGTTATCATTGTTGTTGTTGTTATTATTATCATCATCATCAACATTATTACCACTATTATCATTACTACTACTATTACTAATACTACTACTACTACTACTACTACTACTACTACTACTACTACTATTACTACTACTACTACTACTACTACTATTACCATGACTACTACTACTACATACTACTAATACTACTACTATTGCCACTACTCCTACTACCACTACTACTATGACCATGTCTGCTACTACTACTATTACTCATTGAAATTGATATCAGGATGAAGGTATTTTAATTATCCATCTTTTTACACCAAATACATGGTGATTAGAGGTTTTAGTTAAAAGTTATTTTTAAAACTCGATGTAAACACACCAAACAGGTCCTTAATAGACTAATGCACGTATATGCATACAGTTAATACACATGTGGGCAAAAATGTTGTTTTTGTGGAAATCTAATCAATAACTTTGGATTGCTATAAATTTTTATTGAAAAGATATATAAACCTCTTCCTTGAACAGGATATTGTCTTTGTACATAAGCAAATTCCTCGAAAGTTATGAAAAAATGAACTTCTCCGATTTTGATATATGGAAAATAATCTTTTTTGATAAAATTCAATATTTCGAAAAAAATCATCAAAAATCATGTTTTTTACTTAAATTTGCGATGTTAATTAATCCTAATTTCGTTGAAATAGGTATCAAAATGAAGATAATTTAATTTTCTTTCATATGACACCAAACTTATGGTGGTTCAAGGTTCCTTAAAATATTATTTACAAAATACTATTTTGTCGTCAAAAGGGCCGCTTTTTGGGGAGGGGGCCGCCCCCTGGCCACACCCACCATTTAGAACATGCCAGACGGTCAATTTGCTATATGGAGCTATGCGATCTTTACATCTGTGCACATGAAAATTGGTTTCCTTTCCAGCTAGGTTGACCCCCCTGGCTCCCGTACTATATTACTACTATACTACTTGTTAATGCTGCTACTATTACTATACTACTACTACTACTACTACTACTACTACTACTACTACTACTACCACCACCACCACTACTATACTACTTTTGTTACTACTGCTACGTTTACTATACTACTACTGCTTCTACTATAATACTATTACTATTGCTACTGCTGCTGCTACTACTTCTACTACTACTTCAACACGTACTATCATCATCATCATCATCATCATCATCATCATCAATAATGTAAACATGAAGGTATCCGTACTACAAAATAGATAAAGCAGTCAATCATATCAGTCCATCAGTTAAACAATTTTTTGTTCAATAAAACAAACAGCGATTCAATCAATCAAATTATCAATCAATTAATCATAACTCAAGCAGTCAATGGATTTAACAATGAGTCAATAAATAACTAAAATGTATCCACCATTTACATCACTTAACACTGCCAAACCGGCAGAAACAATAGTACTTACCATTTCCTTTGACCAGCTTAGCTATCCAGAAGAGTGCGATCAAAATAAGATGACTCCTCATTTTCAAGAAAAAGTCACTTCTGTTGAAGCAAAGGAGATTACCGGTTTACTGGACTACTATTTCTATTCGTTTCTTGTTCTAAAAATTCAATAATTAGAATATTTTATTATATACTTTGTTTTGGATATTTTTCCGAACTGGATAAGCGTTTCGACGGACTTAATGTATTCGATGTTCTTATTTTACTAAAAATAGCTTCGGCTCAACAATCGTAATTTTGTGTTTTTTAAATATTAGGCGACACCTCCAGAAGAAAGATACCTATGAACATGTGACGAACAATAGTACAAACTTCAAGAAATCCTTTTACCATGCATTTTACACAGAATAAGTTATATAATTTTTAAAGCCACGACTTGGTAAAATTCTGAGGATTCTAGCTCTGATTTGCTCCTGAACAAGTAAAGGTTGTTTACGAACTCAACCATTCCAGTAAGTTTCTCTCACTATAGTTTCATAGCCCTTGTTGATACAAAACTGTGATGTCTTGCTAGTAAATCGTGAACGCTATTTAATCAAACTCGATTTAAATGTTGAAATATGAACACCCGAGAAAATGAGCTGCTGTTGATATAACACAGTTCTCTTCTTCATCTGAAATCCCTTTCCACTTCGCTCAACTCCAAATATATACCGAACTCTTAAGTAGTATAACAATGATCATATACACTATAATTCCCTTGTGCTACCATTGTGTTATAGCCTTCTTAATTAATCTTGACTCGTGCATGCAAAATGCTTGAGTTACCAGCACGTTTTCATTATTGTTGATAATAATGCCAAATAATTCTTGCTCAACCTTGCTCATGTACGTCAATCGTCTTAGAAATCTGCTCGTAGATTGTAATTTGTTTTTCTGAGATATTACTTTCAAGAAATCGGTAATCATTTTCAGGTTAAATGAACAAGTTCTAAAAAAAACAAGAATCTTGAAATTCATTTTGAAAATGCGACAAGGTCAAATTGACATGTTTTAATAAACATACGCCCCCCCCCTTTCTAATCACTTTTTTTTTTTGCATTTTAATACGAGGGTCAAGAACAGATTAGGCGTAACGCATCTTTTATCAATACTGTGCTTATCGTGTTGATGTGTGTGAGGACTATAAAGATTATAGTCTTCTCTAATAATTATAATTCTTATTGATCACCTTCATAGAACAACAATGATTTTGTTTTAATTAAAAATATGAATTTAACCGACAGCACAGTAATAAACGAATCTACAGACAAAAGGAAAGATAAGATTAATATTAATGATAAAAACTATAACAACAACAATGATAATAATATTAAGATAATAATGATAATAATAATAATAATAATAAATCTAATAATAGTAATAACAATAATAATAATAATAATAATAATAATAATAATAATAATAATAATAACAATAATAATAATAATAATAATAATAGTAATAACAATAATAAGAATATAATAACAATATAATAACAATCATAATAATTCTTTACTTGTAAAGCTTATGAATCTGCCATTAAGAACAAGTGTTCAAAATTCATCTTCTATCTACTTCTCAGAGGGTCCACGAGACCAACAGCACACGACAAGGCATTTCCTGTCTTCCCTTCAGTACATTTATTTGATTTGTCAGTCTAGTCGGGGTGATCCCTGGAGTATGCAGGGAGAATCAAGATAATCTTTCTTTTTTAATTCTCTCTCTCTATCTCTCCATTATTTACTCTTTCTTTCCCTATCACCTTCTCTCTCTCTCTCTCTCTCTCTCTTTCTATTACTTGCTCTTTCTTCTCTTTCATCTTCTCTCTCTTTCTATTACTTGGTCTTTCTCTCTCTCTCTCTTTCCTGTTTTCAATTCAATTTATTCAACCAATCATGAAAATCATTAAAATCATCTCTCTCTCTCTATTAATTGCGTTTTCTTTCTCTCTTTCACCTTCTCTCTCTCTGTCTCCTCTCTCTCTCTCTCTTCCCCTTCTCTCTTTCTCCTCCTCCTCTCTCTCTCTCTCTCTCTGTCCGTCTGTCACTCATCTATCACCTCCATGGTCGCCCATCGATATTAGTCTCTCCCCTTTCAAGACGAAATGATACATTCCCCCTGAAGACAGTTGAAGAAACCATAATGTACTCGGTTTTTAATAATAATCTATAGTTTAATATCTTCCTTCACACACAAAACAGAAAAAAATAGGGCAAGATAGATCCGAGACTAATCAAAGAGATGTGCAAAAAATAAGTGGTGATATAATTATTGTATATGTACTGAAATATAAAGCCCCAGTCCCATATAAAGCCGGACCAGCACGGACGAGCACGGACCACTCTGGACCATCCCGGACCATGGTCTGGGGTGATCCGGGATGGTCCGGGATGTTTTGTTCATAAAAATCGCAACCGCCGACCGTCTCCCGGACCCAACACGGTACCACTACGGACCGCCCGGACCGTCCGGGCATAGCCCGGCAGCAGTACAGATCATTCCAGACCCAGCACGGAGCCGCCACGGACCGTCCCGGACCACCCGGTGCCAACACGGTGCCAACACGGATGACACGGACCATCCCGTGCCAACACGGATCATCCCGAACGCCCGGTGCTGGTCCGTGCTGGTCAGGGTGATCCGTGTCGCCACCGTGCTGGGTCCGGGATCATCCGTAGGGCGCCGGGTGATCCGGGTCAATAACTCACTCCCGGACTGCCACGGATCAACACGGACCGCCCGGCGCCACTACGGATGACCCCGACCCAGCACGGTGGCTACGGATCACCCGGATCAAACTATTGTCCCGGACCGTCCCGGACCACCCGGCAGTTTTTGACCGTCAAAAACATCCGGGTCGACTCCCGGACCGCCCAGGACCATCCAGGACCATCCAGGATCACCCCGGTGCCAACACGGTGTCAACACGGACCGAATCCCGGATCACCCCGGATGGGGTCCGGGATGGTCCGGGACGGTCCGGGACGTATATGGGACTGTAGCTTTAACCAAACTTCGTTGAGTGAAACTGCGAGAAATGGGGATCATCTCTAGAACACATTTTAAAAAATACATTTTTAAACCTAGCATCTACCTGTAGTCAAGGATGTCCAAATGTTAGCATCACATATATTCACAAATATCATAATTAATCAAGAAATACAGGCATAATACATTTATAGAAGAAATACAGGCATAATACATTTATAGAAGAAATACAGGCAGTTACCTTGAATTGCATGAATCAAAAGCTACATGTAGTCTAACTGACCCTGTCCCTACTGGTGCTTCTACAAGTCAGTGAGAAAATGCCACGAAAAACACAAGCTATGCGTGTTCAGTGTAAAAAATTGATTTGTAGAAATGCAACATCACCTGTAAGTTACCAACTTTTCATGATATAGACACTAGTTCATGAAAGTCATGGAAGACATCCTAATAGACCATTTTCAAAATGTAATCAAATTTAATGCACAAATCTTTGTTCAGTGCCTCTTACAAATTATGTCATTCACCTGTTACGAATAATAGTATTTCAATAGTCAGGATGTAAATTACATACATTACGTGTTGTAAGGGAGGGCAAGCTATAATGTTTGTCCTACCTAGCAACATCTCATGTATGCAATTTGCATTCTGACTTATCGAAATACAATTATTCATAACTGGTGAATGAAATAATTTGTAATGAGACACTTTGATTAATGTACATTACGAAAATGGCCTTTTGAAGTTACTTTAAAATCTTGTGCTCTGTAGAAAGAAACAAAACAGCCATAAAAATGCATGATTTACTGGGAATCAGTATTATGACACACTAACTTGTATTGTACTTGTGACAGTTTTGAAGTCTATGGTTCAGACACCTGCCTTAGACATGTACCCGGTACTGGCAAACTGAAGTTAGCTGTCATGAACAAAGACAGGGGTGTTTACCTCTTACCTGACATTTACTTGTGAGGAAGGTGTCTGACCCATAGAATATGGACACCATCACAGGAAAATATATCTTGGATGTGTCCAAAAACCAATATCCAATAAGTCAGGCCCTCCTAATCAAACTGTACAACATTGCATGATTACTGTTTATGACTGAAAGGCTTGAGAAACCTTTGATGGAGTTCTAGTCATTTTAAAGAAAACATGATCCTTGACTGTAACAGGGGAAATAGTGGGTATTCCTGGTGATAGGTTTGTAAGCAATGGACCCCTCCCCACTCCCTTTTTGATTTGCCTGATATGCCCCCCCCCCCAAGTTGGCCATTTTTGCTCAACGATTGTTAAGTGTTAAGTCAAGTCAGCTTGCATATTTTTTAGGGGGGGAGGAACTTGACCTATCCACCCATTACAAAATCCTGGAGCAGTCCATGTTTTTAGTTAAAGATAACAATTACTAAATCTTGATTAACAATCATAACATACAAAAATTCACTTTGTTCTTCATAGAAGGCTATGAAAGAAATAGCAATAAAATTAAAATCCTATGAAAATAAAACATTCACAACATTGCAACTGAAAATCTAATTGGGTAAATTCATCCTGATATCACCTGAAAACTAATACTACGACTGTAAGGTGACTCTTTCAGTCAGATGAAAGTCCAATCAGCTGAAAATTGTAATGATTCTCAGGGCCCTGTCTTACAAAGAGTTGATATCAATCGCAACTTATTTGTGATTGATATCAATCGCAACTATGTACATAAGAGATAGGAGACTGCAAACTTGCGATTGATTGGAGGACTTACGATTGATTTGGATCAATCGTAACTCTTTGTAAGACGGGGCCCTGCTGATGTGTAGGCTAAGAATGCCCTGCAATGTTATAGTAATAGTAGTAGTGGTAACTAATTGAGACCTTAATCAGAAGGAATTATTTTATAACAACATATGATCAGACAATGACATACATATATCATAAAGTCTCAGGAAACCTTGCCCAATAATACTTCATTACACATTGTCAGTTCACACACTTTTCACAGATTTTACTATACCATAGAAATCAAGGAAATTTACAAGTGTATTGTGATATTTGTCATATGGAAGACGTTTTGTGTATTACATGTACATATTAGCTCTGTTTTGTTGATAAGATTTTATATAAAAATAGGAATTTACCATAAGAAACTAAAAGTTATCTGTCTCTTATATTTCTCTATTAGCAGCATAATAAGGGTTAATATAACCCAACACACAGCAGCTTATTAACATGATTTGGTATTTTTAAAAAATGAATTCAATTCTTCATTCATTGAAAATTCAAGAAAAAACAACAACTAATATATCTTTGGTTTGGAGCGAGATTAAAGTGTTTGAGTAAACACCCTTCTGGCTCCGAACAGACAATATACATGCTGCAAACCAGAAAGGTGTTTAATACACAAAGCCCCATGATTGCATTAAGGCCTTCTGGGGGGTGTTTCACAAAGACTAAGATCGACTTTAAGTTGGACTTAGTATAACAGGCCGTTCGTGCCATTGTTTGCTCTCACCATTATGATCTTTAGATAATATTTTTTTCTTCAATAATGAATTATCAAAAATGTAAGTTTTGTAGATTTTTTACCATGATTTGTACGTCCCTTGAGAGACCAATGCCAGTAAATAATGATAGCAAACAATGGCATGAACGGCCTGCTATACTTAAGTCCAACTTAAAGTCGATCTTAGTCTTTGTGAAACACCCCCTTGGTCCTTAGCAGAAAAGTTGTTACATTAGATGTTCATCCTTCAAGTCAATTCACATCATTACATATTTGCACGCTATAAAATTCTATTGATGCATAATTATTTCTAATAGCTTAGGAAAAACAATCCTTCTTTGAATAACATAGCTTGATTTTTTTCATTCGTTTTATCCTTTGTTTTAATTCAATTCATACAGCAATCCCACTTTTTAAATAAAGATATGATCAAGAACTAAGTCACTAGCACATCAATGTATTACCTTATCAATTATCTTTAGAGCAAGAAGCTAATTAATAATTTTCTTCCTTTCTGATTTCATAATGGGAAGTGGCTGTCTGATATAATACCCTTTTCATTTTTGTTAATGCATCAAGTTTACAGCAACAAACTTCTTGGAATGTCCCTCTTAAATGCATAAATTTTTTATAGCAATAAATTTCTTCAAGTTTCCATCTTGAATGCACTAACTCTACAGCAGCAGCAAATTTCTTAGGCAGTCCATTTTAATCGCAACAACTTGACAGCAAAAAAATATTTGACTGTCTGTCTGAAATGAATCAACTTAAAACAAACAATTTTTCTTAGAATGTTGTGTAAGGACTAAACAGGCCTGAGATGATACTACTTGCATTATGATGTCATGTCTCCATTTAAGAAGACACCAGATCATTTCACTGCATTTTACACATTTATAAAGATAATATATATTTGTTGAATTGAAAATCAAATATTGCAATCAAATATTGCAATCAAAGATTTTTTTTAGTGAATTGAATTGGGAGGACATTTGTTTCTCTTCAAGAGAAGCCAACGATGAGAAGAAAAGGGGACTGGTGAAGCGCATTTTTCTCGGCTATATCTTGAGCTTACAGTAGGCATCACATTTGGCATGCCAGCTAGGAGAGGGGACACCGGTCTATCAGTCCTTTTCACTTTAGTCTGGGATGTGGAGTTGTGATTCAGACCACCGTGTTTGGATGAGATGCCAATTAGAGGGGAGAACCGGGTGAAACTGCGATGGTTTGTAACTTGAGACTGACTTTGAGGGGTGCGTTGACTGTCTTCGTAAATGTTCATGATGGTGGGCTGGGATTGACAACGAATCCCAGGAGACAACTGAGGGTCATTCCCTTGATAAGATGCAGAGAGGTCAATTTGCTCAGAAGATTCTTGAGCATCGCAGGTATACATGTTAGACTTGGAGAGGAACCTTCTGGCCCATACCTCTCTGGACTCCCGAGGGGATGTGTTCTCCGAGCCTGTAACATGACTCGTACCCTGATCATGAATTGCCTCAAGGGAAGGCGATAACTTCAGCATTGCTGACTGGTCATAGGTCCGCTGAAAAATGATATCCACCTGTTCATCACAATCAAGAATATCACTCCTCTCTGTAAGGTTGTCATCACTGGAAGACATCTGCTTCTTCGGGGTCCTGTCAACCTTCGCTTTGGATGAACTCCTGCGCTTTTTGCCCCAACCTGACTTAGTTTTCTTCGGCTTGCGTCGAAGGCCGATCTCCCTGGACATGACAGAGGGTTTTTGAGGTAGGTTGAGTCCATTGGTGGCAGCGATGGTCCTGAGGATTCTCAGGTATGAACCGATATCTTGCATGAAGTGAGGGATCCTGATACAGTCCAGTCGAGCCATCCTTTGGATCCTAGGTAGGGATTCCACACACACCTTTCCTGCATACAGGAGATTGAAGTCAATGTTGTCCAGGTTCCGCAGGATGTCTGCTGCCCCTACATAGAGAGTAAAAAGCATAAAAGAATTATTATATTATACTTCAAATATTAGAAATATACATAAAAAATTATTAAGCCCTCTGTAAATGCAAGGAAAAGGCCCTATACCAAATACTCTGTGGATTGGATAAGAATTCAGTGTCATTGCACAACCAGAGCTCTGCTTTATCTTTAAATGTAAACTACTATTGTTAAATATTAATACTGAGAACACCTAAGAGGTGGGATTACCTTTAAAGTAGCACTGGTCGTTTCCGTAGCCCCCTACTCCAGCAGGGTCTGGGAGACTACGTTTGACCCGCATCACATAGCGCCATCTAAGTTCACGATTCTCAATGTAATAGCCCAGGTGAGCAAACAGTTCTTCGAAGGTCATCGTAGCAGCCTTACAAGCAGTGTCTAAGAGAAAACAATAAGAATCTTACAATCTTAGGTGGTCTTAACGAAAAATGATTATAATGATGACATTTCTAATAAAATGGCATGAAGGGCTGGTCAGACCTCACCTATAATGGTAAAGATAACCTGTACAATGTAACGATAATGATAAAAGTGGTCACACTTAAGCTTGAACGAAGGAATTGTTGGGGTTCTACCAATAAAGCACAAGGGACACTGCCCATTTCATATTGATTCAACTGATGTCACATCGAAGGATTAAACTTATAGGCTCTCAGATCTTGTCATAGAGGTTCCATACTATCTGGTACACTTTAAAATATATAAATCTATGCCCCAACCTTTTATCTTTAACAAAATAAAGCATGCAGCAAATTAATGTTGCAAGCAGCAAATATCAGATAACCAACAACATTTTAAAATAATAATAATACAGCATTTATATTGTGCCATTGATCTAGTACTCCATTCTGAGACGAAAAGAGAAATTGAGAAGAATGATTTACATAAAAATGAACAAGAGAGGGAGAAAATGCATGTTGAACAAATATTCAACCATAATATGATGAGAACATGTAAGACTTGTTTTAAATGTTCCTAGGGAATTTTCTAATCGGATTTACAGTGAAAGTGCATTCCACAGAGATGGAGCTGCTGATATTAGAGATTAACTCATATCCTGCCATAGGGCCGCATGCATGCTACCGTTAAAGTGCTTTGTACACGCGAGCGCGCTATCGATTGGCTGCTTAATTCACGCGAGCGACCCATCACTTCGCTGCTTTATGCATGATTGCTCGCATTCGTAATACATGTAGCAGTTATTGTTCATGCTCATTGTACTGTGCTGAGTGCTTTGCACGCGCTATTGATAGTACCATCGTGTTAATCAGATTATCTCAAATAAACTTGGCACAAGGGGGATTTGAGGCTTGGCACAATGGGAATTAGCCCTGTGGCACTAGGCTGTACACATTATGGCAGGATAAGAGTTAAAGAGAATGAGCTTACAATATAGGAGAGCTGGAAACCAGAGGAACTTTTTGCTTGCTTGGACCAGCGTGTTGATGGTTGCCAGACCTTCTTCAGTCTCTAAGAGCAGATGGGAGCCGATCTTCTTTAGTCCAAACTGTTCTCGGTTTGAAAACCAGGGCTGGATCCCATCATTCACTGTCCTCAGCTGAGCAAAGCTATGCTAAGGAAACTTAGAGGGAGAGAACCAAATCATGTTTGGCTCTGGAAGTAAGATTGCCATGAAATTCTACAAATTTATCAATTGTCAATTTGATAAAATGTGTAGAATCAATAGAATCAAGTGCTTGGTAGAAGGATACCAACGGATTTTGAGAATATGAATTCCACAATTTTGATCATTCACTGACTACAAACTCTTCATCTACACAACACTAGCCAAGTCAAAGAAATGCATATGAACAGATAAAAGTCATTTATAATTAATAGTAATCAACTGAAACAAACATGAGTTACATGGTAATGAAAATTATGTATTCATTCTTCATTCATGCATGCACTGTCTGTACATCAAGGAAATTATAAACCACTATAAGTAATGGATTGTTACGTCACCAAATGTGATCTAAAATATTGTTTGCGTGAAAATAATTCTTTCTAAGGATACAAAGTGAGTTCCAATCTCATGATCAGCCAGGCAGATGATGCCCATCTCCCTCAGGAAGAGGTTTTCAGTGGAGTCTTTGAGCCAGAGTGAGTACTTCCTTGCTTCTGGTCTGTTGGCTTTGGCGTTGGGGCCGTACCAAGCCATCTTAGCACTGTATATTCAAAACAATAAGAAACCGTTCAGTCTTGAATGTACTGAACAATTTTTTTCTTGGGTCATGAAGTAGATTGGTAAAATATTACAAATTCAGTTAAACTGGACTGAGGAATAAAGTCATGTTTAACAACAGGAACAAACAAACAATAAAGAAAGGCTTGTGGATGGGGGGGGGGGGCAAAAGGGGAATATAATGAAACAGGGGGAAAGAGACAAATAAGTGATGATTTGTTTTGACGTGACTGCTAAGAAATCATGTGTATGATATGCTTGTAAGTAAAGGGAGTGACGACTAATTAACAAGTCATCTCTGAGGGTCTTGTTAATTAGGATTAATACCAAAGGGAAATCGCATATCAGACCACTGCTCTAGCACCAATTAAGCCATCATAATGCACAGTATGCCCCCACTCCCATTATTTCCAAATCCTTATTAGATGGTTGACCTACCTGCAGGCTAGATCTTTGGTCCAACCGATGGTGATCTGATTGTCAAAACCATTCTGCTTCAGGTATCGACTGAGCTTTTTACTCGCCATCTCAGAGGTGATCCTCTCACCGTACATCTGTTCTACGCACAGGTTGCCCGGGCCGTACTTCTGACGAACTTTTTCCAGGATACGGGTAGCTTCCTCCAGCAGTGTGAACTCAATCTCTGCTTTCTTGCTGTGAGACATCTCCTCAATCTGAACGGATGAAGTTAAAAAAAAATATTTAAAAAAACGGATGAACCTCTACTAAAACTACTAAAAAATAGCAATTAAATTTTGCATTTTAGAGACTTCTTTTGATTGAGAATGCTAGGAATTATGCACAATAACTGAACAGAAATATTTGTAACGCATCACATACTGCTATTCATGAATGAGAAAATTTTAAAATGGTAAGGGTTAGTTCCTTGCGACTTAGGTTTATTATCACAATTAACATTGTTTTTTTAGTAACATATAGGATAACAACATTTTTCAGAATATGATCCCAGGAGTGGAATAAAGTAACACTGACAGGGGGGCATTTTAATTTTACCTTCTCTGGTGCCACCTTGAACTGGAAGTGAGGAATTTGTCCATGCTTCAAGAACTGCATCTTTTGCTCCTCCAGGTTGACAGGATCGATCTTCGACCGGTATCGGTTTGGCGTCTCTTCGTATTTCTTGATGACGACCTTCTTGGCAGGACTCCTCACACCCTGATGGAGGTGCTGATACCTGCTGCTGCTGCTGCTGCTGCTGGCGGCAGAGTCCAGCCTGGTCTTAGACTTCTTCTTCCTCATCCTGCTGCTGAACCTGGATTGGGTACGTGGACCAAAGCCCTCTGACGTGTTCCTAGCTAGTGACAATTTTCCAGCCTCATCTCCTTCATGCCAGATGTGGATATCATCTACAGAAGTCTGAAATGAGATTGTTGCATTCATGGGATTTATGAATACTTTCTACATGTCTTGGAGGAGAGCATCAAAAGTCAAAAGATGTTAAATAAAAAACTACTCAGTCTGAGCAGACGGATTTTTCTGTCTACATGCAGTTTTACGCACATGAAAAATATTACTTGATTTATATCAAACATCTTACAAGTTTGCAATTATATACTATCATGGTTAATTATTGCACATGGCATCCATTATAAAATAACTAGACCTACAGCTGTCCTACATGTAGCAATGATATGTGCAGTTTTAATTTCGTGGTTTAATACATCATTACATGTACATGCATGTAGCTAGGTCATTACTAAATTAGTTATGTGATTAATTGGTAATGGTTGTCATTCTCTTGCACTATAATTTATTCATGTTATTCTGCGTGATCGCCTACATGTCTATTACAAATAAGATATTAAGGAAACAACAATAAAATTGTGGTCAGACAGGTCAATCAATACCAGACAAAACACACAAGCCACAAGGACAAGGTTTAGGAACCCCTGCACTGTAGATAAATCAATATGACAGAGTACTCAAGTCCAAATAAAGCATTAGGCAAAATATGAAGAGTAGAACTAATATTATAATTAGATCCATATAAATGTATAAAAGGCACAATAACTATGGCGTTAGAGTTTCCATTAAAAAAAAGACGATCACTGAAATCGAAACAGACACATTTATTGAAATATATAGTCATAGATCTTCTATTCCTAACGCTATTCAAAACCAGACAGTGTTTATGGCTTAAGTTATGGACTATCGTCACTATGGCTAGACCCTATAGCTTATAATGTTCGCATTTAAATAAAAGATGCTCAAATCAAAGTATGATCCCTATACATGTCACACCTAAATTCCCCGGTAATTTATAACCTCAGTCATGGTGTAATTCATTGCACGGTATCGGTACGGCTAACAGACCCGATCCGGGGGGGTGATTCACTAACTGGGAACGATATCGTTCTTAAGAGCAATTTTTGGGATTGATTTCAATCCCAGCTTAAAATCGATTCTACCTGACTGGTTCACTAAATCGCTTTTAGGCTGGGATCAATCCCAGCGTGAATAATCATGCGCGCATATGAATATTCATGTACGCGATCGATCCAACCAATCAACAGACTCAAATTTTGGTCCCTGGGCATCAATCAATCGCGTAGCCGATCGACATAACGATAATTAACTAGCTATCGTCGCTTAATATGTCAATGACGTTCATTTCTATGTTGATTTCGTGTTAAAATTTGAAGAAAGCCGAGTGAAATTTTGCATAAGACATGACAAAAAATCATTCATGACTGTTTCATGTAGCAGTGTGAGGATTCATACGATTTTCTGTGGGTATAGCTTGTCTTTCTTTATGCCTGTTTCTAGTAAAATGCCGGATTTAACGTAGAGTCTAGACTAGGCCTAGGGCCTAGATCTACGTAATGTACGTAAGTTAGACCTACCGTCCCCATGCAGCTAGCATACATGTAGCAGCAGCAGTCTTGATGTGGTATTCTCGAAAGCGGACTAACTTTAGTCTTTAGTGTTTTACTTATTATGTTGTTGGCACTAAGAGTTAGGCCTACCATATCGTAGTATAAATCAAAACGATTCGATATATCACTTTAACAGTGACTAACAATATCTATCTTCCTCTTGTTTGCTCTAATTTATTAACTTCAGTTTGACACTGACAGTTTTGTCTTTATCTGACTTTGCCAGATGCAGAAAGTGCCGCTAAGACGAGAGTACTAGATCTAGAGTAAGACTAAGAGTGATCCGGATCACTCTTAGCCTTAATAGCGATTTTAAAGCTAAAATCGATCCCAAATGCTTTAGTGAATCAGTTCCTAAGAGCGATATTGCTCTTAGGAGTGATATTGAGCCTAAGAGCGATTTTATCTCATTTGGGATCGATTTTAGCTGTTAGTGAATCACCCCCCTGGTCCTCGTACTTACGAGCGGGATCTCCGCCTTGATCTCCCCCGAGCTGCCGGGCTAGCTAGCAAGCGTATAGCACTCATGAGCATTGCACAGAGCACCCGATACCGGCGTTTGAGTCTATTCTTGCAGTGAGCGAGGTTAATGATATGCGCGCGATGCATGCACGGCCGGTATACGATGCAATGCGGATAGGATTAATGACGTCATTCAGACGCGGTGACTAGGGCAACGCACACGCGCGCTGATTGGACAATGGCATCAGCTGCACCTGTCGCGTAGAAAATAGTTTGGAGGTTTCCTCTGGGCCAGGGAGGAGGAAGCGCGGGGAGGGGGTTGAGTAAACCAAATGTAAATTAATTCCGAACATTCAACATCATGCAAGCGGTGAACCTAGCCTTAGTTTAAAAGAGCCCGAAATATAAAATAAAATCAAGATTGAAATGATCAGGGAGAGATACAGTGATTGAACAATTCGTCATGAAATAGTATACGTGTACGTAAAGGAAACAGAGAGGGAAAGAAAATGTGAGACCGAGATTAGCGCCGGGATTAGCGGGGAAGAGAGAGAGAGAGAGAGAGAGAGAGAGAGAGAGAGAGAGGGGGAGGGAGAGAAGGGGGACAGACAAACAGACAGACAGACTATGGACCTTAGCTGGACAGATGCAGAAAGAAAAGGGATGGGGTGATGAGTGGGAAAACTGTTACAAGGAAAGACAGAGCTTTTATTAATATGTTCATCGTCTTTCTGTGTTTTAAGGCATCTCTACAATTAATGGAGTTCTAAGACGAAGCCCTTACCTCTCCCTTCCCCTCATTGGATATTTGTAGCTATTCAAAATCTATTTTACAGTTCAGCAAGGGTTGTCAGTTCACTTGTATCTACCCACTTTTTTAATTAATTAATCTATTTATTTATATTTTTTGAACTTTTTATATTCGATGTTAGTTTTTTTTTTTCAGATGCGGCATTGATATGTTTATTTCTCAGTAGGACTCAGTGTAGGTATGGATATTTCTTCATATGATTTTCAAACAATAACAGGCATTAAAGGGCCATGAAATATCTATTTTATTAGTTGAGCTTACGTTTTCCCTCCCCACTCCTTTCTTTTCCTCATCTTACTTCCTCTCCCGTTCCCCTCTCTAGAAAGTCTCCCTCCTCTCAACATTGTTTTCCATAGTCTTTGCTTCCTCCTTTGTATCCTTGTGTATATTCTCTTTACTTTTGTCTAGAAGAATAATTTCGTATCTTAGATATTATGTATAGACAGGGTGCACGGGCAGGTTCAGGGGCCCGAAAAGGGCTGCCCCTTCCCCATCTCATCTTTTATTGAGAAAAAAAGGTTTTTGAAGGAAAATAGTGAAAATGTGTGGGGGATAAAAATGTCAGTAATTCTTTTTTTTTCCTACCAATTCATTCAGGTTTGAGTACTGCCGACTCAGATAATTACACAAACACACATACAGTAAGCACATGCTTTCAAACTTTTTTCTCAAGCCTAAAAAGTGGCAAGCTCTCTTTAGGCCACTCATCTCTTTACTGTTACCATCATTATGATGTCAACAACCACATTGCCCTTCCAATTCCTTTCTTTTCTTCTCTCATTTCAAGTTCAAGTTTCAAGTTTAGTTTATTTCCACATGTGGGTCATAAAAAACAAGTATACATACATGTCCAGACATATCAACAACAAAACTTATCTTCTACCTGTCTTTCTACTTTCAATTTCTTCTTCATCATTTCCTCTCCGTCTTCTTCATCATTTCCTCTCCGTCTTCTTTATCATTTCCTCTCCGTCTTCTTCATCATTTCCTCTCCGTCTTCTTTATCATTTCTTCTCCCTCTTCTTTATCATTTCCTCTCCGTCTTCTTTATCATTTCTTCTCCCTCTTCTTTATCATTTCCTCTCCATCTTCTTTATCATTTCTTCTCCCTCTTCTTTATCATTTCCTCTCCGTCTTCTTTATCATTTCTTCTCCCTCTTCTTTATCATTTCCTCTCCGTCTTCTTTATCATTTCTTCTCCCTCTTCTTTATCATTTCCTCTCCGTCTTCTTTATCATTTCTTCTCCCTCTTCTTTATCATTTCTTCTCCTATTCAGGCATGGGCGGAAATCCAGGGAAAAGGAGGATAAGTGTTCCTATGTGTTCCCATGATTTGGAAAGGGGAAGGGAGGGAGCACAGTTTCAATTGCCCCCCCCCCCCACAATATTTTGCTTATTGTGATTCAAATACTTTGTTGAGTACGTAGGAACATCCCAAAAATCTGAAAAATTGATGTGTAATCCCTACATTTTAAGAGTGATTTCCATCCATGCCTCTCTCTTCTTTCTCAACACATGTACTTTCTGTAAACAATCGGAAATTCACCATGTTTGCATATTTAATGTGTTGGACAGAATTGTTGAATTTCTCTTTAATCAAATGTTTGATAGACAAATCTTCACGATTAAAAATGAACAGATGTTACCTTTGGTACAAAATACTTTGATGCAAAACAGCATTTAAAAATCGTTAAGGAAACCCTTGTTCTATAAAAAAAAGCTTTCTCAAAAGAGTTTAAAAATTACTATTTTAAAAGAACATTAGGAAAATACGAAACAAGAAAAAAACTACTTTCTTTTTACCGGTAAGCCTTGTGCAAACATGATGAGGTAAACAATAAACAAAAATCATGTAATTGAAAGGCAAATAAGGGTGAAATAGAAAGGAGCTGCATGCAGCGCGGACCCCTACTCAATGATTTATGTTTTATAACATACAAAATTGTGACACTAGGTATGCTTCGCTTATGCCATTATATTTTGTGACAGCAGTTTTTTTCTTCTTTTAATACATTTTATGGCTTGCAAAAGTCACTACATTGAAGACAGTGAATAAGTACTTGCATTACGATTGCACTTTAAGAAAAACTTTGAAATAGATTTTCAGCATTGATGATCACATAGTAAATGATTATCTTCATGCAATACTAGGGCTTTGAGCCCAACTAAATCATAATAATATGAATCTTAATGAAATCACATACACACTGAAAGTACAAACAGTGTATGGCTAGAACCCACAAGACCTACAGTGACTGTTCGTTGGCCTTCTTAAAACTTATCTACATGTAATCCACGGGACATGGGGCCTATGAGACTGACATGTCGGTTCCATGGGCCTTCTGACAAATTTTCAGAGGGTCAATCAGACCTACATTGTCAGTCTCATGGACTGTCCTTATACTAGGAATTCCAGAATACAACTGTGTGATTCCAGGAGACGAGCTGGCTCAGTGGGTAAAGTGTCTGCCTCAAAGAGTTGAGTATCATAAAATTGGATGAGAACAAATATGTATGGTCATTTGGTCACAAAAAACTTTCGTATAGCAATATTTGTCTGTAAGTAGAGTTCTCCTCTTCACTTCAACCCTTCATGCACCATTAGGTGAAAAGTCATAGTCCACAGCAGTCTCCTCAGGTCAGACCAAGAAACACAACTGTCATGCTCTTAATTTGCCACTGTAGGATGGGATGATCATTGTTTGCAGATAGACCCTTGTAAGTCATAATGCAGGGTCTGAGCTTTGCTGGATATAGCCTAAACTAAAAAAAGACGTTCCTGATATCCACAGACCGACTGGCTTCAAAGGCTTGGCTCAAATCACAATACCTTTTGTTGAAGTGTCAAATTAGAGTTTGCACTTGTAGACAGTTTAACAGAGCCATGATAACTAAAGAGAGTCTCAAATATAAACTGTGATGACAGTTGCTCCAATACCTTGAAGTAAAGTTTCCCTCTCTGTCAGTCCTCTCTCTCTCTCTATCAGTGAATACCATGAGGTCACATCACCAAACCGACTCCAAAATGGCCTCTTCTTCATCATTCATCGTAAAGCAAATTTTTTGGTCGGTCTATTATCGGTCCGTGTCGATGTGACTGGGGTTTGAAGGCACTATAAAGCTGTCTGATCTTCATCTGTGAGAGTTCTCTTCACTGCACATATTGCATAGTTCACACTCGTATCCTCCATCCATGACCAGCGCTTGGTAGCAGGATTGTACATCATACCGTGAGTTAGTCTCACTGAGCAATCATCTGAGAGAGAGAGAAAGAAAGAGAGGGAGGGAGAGAGAGAGAGAGAGAGAGGAGGTTAAGAATATGCGAATACAGTCAAGTGGCCATCTGTCTACAATGGCCTCCCTTTTTGTTTCCCTTGGGTATCCTTCATAGACTGTTTGACTGTAGATTGTACTTTGAATATTCCCGTTTTCAGAGTGAGTTGAGAGATTGTCATGGAGTGAATAAAATGTAAATTATTTCTTGAGCATTTGATATGTGACAGAAGTTTCACCCAACCGCGTATAATTATCGTCATGATACACAGATTTGAGGTAATCAAAAGCCTGATTTTGTACTAAATCTGCTAAGTTCTAAGGCAAACTGAGGAATATCTTCAAGCACTCATCAAAGTAAACCCAAAGAATATTTCCTGTTACTTCTGGCAGCCAATCAGAACCCTCATATTTTGCATGCTTTGTTCCTTTAGTTTCCGTTTCGTATCTTCCAACTTCGTCTTTCTGTAAAGTCTTGAGGTTCTCTCTGATGAGTGCGAGAGGAGCTTCAGTATGTTTTTTGTTTGTAGTAAAGTGAAACCTGTGTATAAAGACCGCTCAAGTGAAACAAAAATGTGGGCTTTATAGACAGGTGGTCTTTCTACATAGGAGGTCGCTAAAGCAGGTAATAATAATCTCTTTTGTACTAACTTTCTTCCAGGACTCTCTGTATGTAGCCTGGACTGACAAACTTGTTCCAATCATGAGTTCCATCAGGGACCAGACCTAAGACTTTCTCTGCCATGACGATACCCAATGCATAGGACAGCCATGTCTGGTTCACAGAGGTGAAGAATATACTACCTCCAGGCTGTAAAGATACACAATATAAAGTTCTTTGATTATAAATGATACATTAAAACAAGAAATGGAATATTAAAGATTAACAAATTATCAACTGGACTAGTGGAGCAATTCAAATTATTAGAATGTATGGAAAGTACATTTCTCTCAATTTTCATCTTTTACACTGGTAAATGTGCATAATTTTACTGAAAAGGGAGAGCTATGCACATCAGTATCACCTTTAAGTGACATTTTATTTTCATCGTTTGATCCAGAATGCTCAAAATTACAAATTAAACATGAGAAGAAAGTATAAAAATTGCTGTAAAATTCAAGTCTATTTCTGTTAATAGTTCATTTTGTCGTTCATGAAAAATAATAATTGAAGTCTCTAATTTACCTTGACAAGTTCTGCACAAGTTTTGATAAAGTTCTCCTTATGACTGACATGTTCCAGTACCTCTGAGCACACTAGGGCATCAAATGCCTCATCCTCGGTACGCACCAAATCTTCTGCGGTACCACATATGTATTTCACATTGCCTCTGATGGTTGGATCATGGCTCACATGGTGCTGAGCTACCTCAATGTTCTCTGGTGTGGCATCAACACCAATGACGGTTGCCCCTAGTCTTGCTAAAGGCTATAAGTCAATGTAGAAGATTGATGCATATTTCAAGGTTCAGACATTAGAGTTTATCACTTATGTGTAAAATTTGGATTTAATAATGTATGATGATGTAACAGTACTGCAATTACAATCAACATCAAAATCAGTAATCAAGAAAAAATATGCAGAAATCAATTTACAGCAAGTTATGTTGTATATACAGGAGATTCTTAACTATATTGTTGTGTAAATTTAGTTTCTATAAAAATCTGACGTTTGAAAATATATATCAAATGGTGAAAAATTAATGCAAGTGTTTGGAGGAGCAACACAACATGGGTAGCAGCAATGGTTTGGAAGTAATCACTTACAAAGATGTCTATAATTTTATCCACTTATTCTCACAGAAATCAACACCGACATCATCCTTGCTAACCACATGGTCACTTGTCTAAATGACTTTAGAGATGATTTTTCTAATAAATATATAAAGGCAAAGCTTTACTAACAATTCAGCTTCTTCACTTCACATCCATGTCAAATTTTCACACAATACTTTTAATCCAGGATGACCCACCTCAGCTAGAATGCCTCCTCCACACCCCACATCAACAATGGTTGCACCATGCAGAGGTCTTGTATTGCTACTGTTAGCACCGCCTTTCTGGTTTAACAGTGTGTCTCTTATCAAGGGTACTCGCAGATCATTCATGCTGTGAAGGGCCTGCAAGAGAGAGAGAGGGGTAGGGGCAGGAAGAAGAAGAAGAGGGAGGGGAATTGAAATATTTATCTATTTCTTTATTGAGTATCATTTCAACAAGGTAGAGCTGTCAGTAGTTGAAAATACTGTCATACTCAGGGGTCCTGTTTACATGTAAGTAAACAATACAGAAGACATAAATATTTGTTAAATTTCAAAATAATAATCAAAGATGGCTTTTGCAGGATATTAAAATAAAATCAACAAGAAATTAAATCAACCTGACCAACAAAGGAATCACCAAGTCTGACTATTTTTCATTAATAATTATCAAAACTTCCATTACCACTATTAATAGGTTGCATTATTCATGGATTATGAGCTATTGAATTAAAGGTTATGCAATATTATTACAAATATTTGCAGTACAATTAACGAATAAGGGCATTTCTTCATGAAGAAACTGATATTAAAGGCTCTCGAAGATTGGTGGCTTGCCTAAAAATAAAAGTTAATTTCAAAATGCGACAAGTAGGACATGGATACTGTGATGATAATAGAGAACAGGAAAAATGGGAAAACAATGATTTATGAGAACTTGAGAAGGTAATGAGTAGAATGTACTTGTAAGACGAAATAGAAGAGGCAGCAAAATTGCACAAATAAAGAGAATTCGACAAGAATTCATCAAAGAATTGAAGAAATAAACTGCATATAAATGATATAGGTAATATATGCATTTATAAAAACCTGAAACACCTCTTGAAGAATACGGTATGGGTCAATTACCTGAAAGTCTCCACTTTCTTTCCAAAACTGTTGCGACAGAATCCTGAATTTCTCCAGCTCCTCTGGGTCCATGGTAGTACTTGCATTGCCTTGCTCTGCTTCAAACTGATGGTGGTACTTGAGTGATATGCTGAAACTAAAACATAAACCAAGATCAAAGTTGGTCCCCTTCAGAGACACATAGACATGCCACTGGCAGAAGGTTGTTAGCTCGTGCGCATACCACAAAGCACATTTAGGAGAACTTGCTTCCAAGGTTTTGATTGCTCCATTCATTACTTGATATACAATTGTTAAAAACATGACAGGAATTTCTTTTTTTATCAACAACAAAAATAGAGTAAAACAATGTAAATATTGAATTTGAGTGGTTTTGTATAAAATAAGCTCATATTATTTAAATTTATGGGCATTTAAATTTTAACAAGCTTTTAGTTTTAAAATGCAATAGCGCCTTCAGCAAAACAGTGCCAAATGCTTATAAGTACACCCTTCTGCTGACCACAATACATCTTGTACTTTCTAATTAATTATGGACTGCTCTTATATAAGATAATTATTGAAAAGATGAGGGAATATTAATACATGTAGTATTATCGATTCTTCTTCATCTGTAAGACTGTAACATTAAACATGTATCTTTCAAATTCAAGCTATTCTTCTTCTTCTTTTTCTTCTTCTTCTTCTTCTTCTTCTTCTTCTTCTTCTTCTTCTTCTTCTTCTTCTTCTTCTTCAGTACGTGTCGACAGACTTGTTAGTGCATATAAAGACACGGAAACGAGGCACGTGGTCATGGACGATCTTTCAGGAATTTTAGTGCATGGGACCTAAAGGAATCAATTGATCCCGTGTTGATAATGTTATCAGGTAACTTATTCCAGTCCTTGCACATAGGAGGAAAATAGGAGAACTTGAAGAAGTCTGTCCTGCAATACGTCTGGTTCAATTGTTGGCTATTGCTGGTTGACAAACGACAGGATCTAGTAACAGCAGGAGGTGTTAGGGTCTTCAGGATGGCAGAGTGACCGCTCTGGATGTGCTTCATGAGAGCAAGTCTTGCAACTTCTCACCTACGTTCCAGGGAGTCCCAATCCAGATCCTTCACCATGTCAGTAACACTAGCACGCTGGCTATAATTATTGCAGACAAATCTGGCAGCACGACGTTGGACCATTTCCAGCTGCTTGATTTACTTGGCCTCATAAGGGTCGTAGATATTAACTATATAACTCATCCTTAAACGTTCTATAAAGACCACGTGGCAGATTTTTAATCTTGGATAAACGAGTCAGTCAGTCTCAATTTTAGAGAATGCATTCAGTGCTAACACCATTTCCTTGAGTCTTGAGATAACCACACATTCCCCAAATGATAATCCAGACAAGGCCAGCCATAATAATGCATACTCCAGGAGTCCAGCTCCATGGGCTGGCCTCTGGCTCTAGCCTAGGCTCTATCTAGTCTAAATTAATGTTTAATTTGTTTAAATTAATGTTTTTGATGAATGTGAGTGCCTACACATTTGGGACTAGGTTATCATCTATACTGCTCAAACACTTTTAGCTGTAAAACTTCATGAAAGCGAAAATAACAGTAACAAGTTCGCAAGGCCAAGGCCAAGGTTAAGTTGTATCTTCATACCTATTCTGTTGCTGTAGCTGTATGAGCGGAACACTACACTGCATCCACCCCGGACTAGCGGGTGCGGTATCTCGCGCTCGTTCGTACTGGAGGCTGCAGCTGCCCCTGTTTATGGACGGCAAATTCCGAGAAGCTATGCTTGAAAAGGGTCTCATACTCCTTTGCCTAAACATTGGCATAATCTGCACGGTACCTCTGATTAAAGAAGAGCTGCCTCCGATAGTCGCCATAGTTATTGGGGGGTATTTTGACTATTTTCCACTCGTGTACAGATCCCAGGCCAGTAGTGTGAAAGTTACATCATTGAGACTGTACTATGGAACGCGACCGAGAGCAGCCAATATAGTGCGTGCTCAGTTTATACGGGATAGTCCTTTGTAACAGTGAGCCACTCAGCCGTGTATTTCAAATTTTGGGAATTTCAAGAGGGGGATTGGATGAGAGAGAGGGAGAGAGATCAAATAGATTCAAGATTCAAGATTCAAGATTTTATTGTCCATATATAATACAGAAATTTGTTTTCCATTGGTGTAACATGTAATATGTGAAACATAAGACAAAAACATGGTGTCGTGTGCTGAAAGCCAGAAGGGCGTCAATACTCATAAAGAAAAAAGTCTATGAGCAGGTACGGTCCTCCAGCTTTCAGCACAAAACATAACAAGACAATTATATGACTTATACATAGCAAGAATTTTAGACGAATAGACGAGCATTAGTGATTAGAGGAAAGATTGGAGCATCTAAACAGGAAAAATGGGTCTCGAGAGGTTGGATGGAGGAAATTAATTAATTTTAGTTATCAATCTCTCTCCAACTTTCTCACTCTCTCTCCCTCTATCTATAGCTAGCTCTCCATGTACATGTATCTCCCATTTCTCTCGATCTCCTTCCTACCCCTACCCCTCCCCCTCTCTCTCTCTCTCACTTACTCACCTTTTCTCTCCCATCCCAGTGTGTGATGAGGCTGAACACTAGACAATACACTCATTCAAAAAAATGCATACATTTATCATGAAACTCCTCTTTGGGGTGGGGGGGGTCAAACTATCACACTTCTATCATTAAAGGGCAATCCAACCCTTGTAATAAGTTGATTTGTATGAAAGCAGAAAAATAACAGAAAGAGAATGGCAAGAGTTTGAAATGAATCGGACCAATAGTAAGGAAGATATGAATGTTTGAAATATGAGGTCATATATGCAAATCTCAAATTGGTAGTTTAGTCAGTGGATTGTGACGTAAGACGTGGATAACTCTCCCATTTGCTGTGTAAAAAAAATCACTAATTTCTGTTTTTCTCGTAATTTCCTTCTCCCTTGGGGCACTACTCAAAATATATTTTAGATATCATACTATTATAGGTCCACTAAAAAGAATAGACCCTGAGCCATGAATTTTTTTAAATTTAAATTCTAGTCATTTTATATGTTGGAACAGATGGGAAAGCAGTCCGGCACTACCTCATATTGACATTACCGCTTCCCATACGTGCCCATACGTATAGTGATTACAAATTTCAAAAAATTCATAACTTTCGTATATTTAGTCAGATTTAATTGAAACTTTCATCAGTTTGCTTCTCTGATTTTTCTGCTTTCTTTTAGAGTAGTTGTCTATTTGGGTTGGATTTCCCTTAAAAGAGCCCTTGAACTATTTTGAAATACTGAATTCCACATTCATCTTTTGTGAGGAGTATATAGGACAGACACTGGAATGGATAAAGATGTATTCGATATATATACATAAGATTTCTTAGATCACAGTAACTCATCTTCAAAGATCATATAATATCCACTTTTATTTTGTGACATCAGTCATGTAGGATTGAAATATACAAACGGATGAAGGCATATCTGTACACGTAATGTATAAACAGCGCTTTGATCAGTATTCTGTTAAAGCGCTTAATAAGAAACAATTATCATTATTATTATCATTAATGGTGTGCAATCCAACATGTTCACCCAAGAACATGGATGAAAGTTTTTATATCTCATAAAAAATACCAGTAGGCAAAATACATGTCCTTTAATATAACATATTCTCACTTAATAAATTGAACCAAACATGAATAAAAATATATCATGATCTACATCGTGTTGCACTTATTTCAAGCTAAGTATAAGCTCTGGTTGGGTTTGTGTGGCTATGTGCATAGCTTTCATATGCACAGTTTCTATCAAGAATTTTTTTCTCAAACTTTATGTGTTGCCAATTTACAGCTTTTAATGCTCACATTCCTTTACAAATTCTGTGACCTATAATGACATGGGCAGACGTTCAAGAGAAGATTTCACTATACAGTATACAAAATCCTAAAAATGAGTGTTTTGTTAAGGTAACTAATAACTCTTCTCAAAATAAAAACTGAATGGCACACACAATAATATTTAAAATTTATCGTGGATGTACTTCTCAGTATTACTTTCTCAAATTCATTACAACGAAAATGGGTTCATATTAATTACTTTTATGGTGAACTAATCCACAAAATGTGTTATGTTGTGCTTAATTTAACCTTGAAAGGGCTAACTTAGCATATGATTGCAGGGCTCAGTAGGCCTACAAATTCCTCCTCCTCCTCCTCCTCCTCCTCCTCCTCCTCCTCCTCCTCCTCCTCCTCCTCCTCCTCCTCCTCCTCCTCCTCCTCCTCCTCCTCCTCCTCCTCCTCCTCCTCCTCCTCCTCCTCCTCCTCCTCCTCCTCCTCCCTCCTCCTCCTCCTCCTCCTCCTCCTCCTCCTCCTCCTCCTCCTCCTCCTCCTCCTCCTCCTCCTCCTCCTCCTCCTCCTCCTCCTCCTTCTTCTTCTTCTTCTTCTTCTTCTTCTTCATTATTAATTGGTACAGAACCAGGCATGAAATACTGTCTCTTACTGTCAATTACTCATTTAATATGGCATATAGACTCCATAATCTCTTCTTCTTCCGGTAATGAATGGCCTCACACATAGATACTCTTCATTGACAGGCTAACCAAAGGTGAAAAAAAGCAAGAAAAGTAGACACAAGGAGATTTTTCTTGATTTCCTAGTGAAGATTTAGACTAATATGAGTTGTTTCAAACTTTCAATAGTTCCTCTAGTCCTCTACAACAAATGGCATCACTTAGTCATGTGATATGCCCTATCCAAGATAAAATGTACATGGCGGGTTATCTCGTCTCCTTACGTACAAGATGAAATGCTCATGGCTTCGAATGGCAAGGGCATAGATGAGCACACTGACACATGCATTACACTGTTTGGCTGCATTTATGTGACGTCATTAAAAAAGTAAGAGGCCACCTCCTTGACTGTGCAACTCTTGACTCTTGGCATTTTATTCAGGTCTGATGCTTATTTCTCAACTTCTTATATTGTAGACCCGTTTTATGAAATAAATAATTCATTTTTCAAAGTATATATGTATTAGTGTTATGCACTGAACACTGTCAAATCATAATGAGTCAAATAATGAACTCTAAGAGTCTCGTTTATTATCCTATTGTGACTTAACCTGCATGCAACTGCATATTTACTAATGCACTTGCAAACATGTATTATTTGTATACCAATTACTCAGCAAAAATAGTTCTTACATATTAGTATGTCCTCGAGTAATGGCTGAAAATATCTAGTCATATTAGCATGTTGTCTAAATCTTAGTAAACAACATCATTCATACATATCAGCATGTGCTTGTTGTGCAAGTCTTATGTATTCATCCTTTTCTTCCTGATCCATTTCAGAAATCATTTCAGGAGTGACTTCATCTAGTGGCACCGGTCTTCCCTGAACCATCACTATCATGTCCTCTTCTTCCTCCTCTTCCTCCTCATGTCTGCCCATTGTCACATCTCCCATCATTGTACCAAAAGCAAGTCTGTCCTCCGATAAGCGAGGTTCGGTTCTTTCTTGAGGGTACTCATCATCTGAGGCACTAGCATCGCTTTCGTTGTCACTGTTCGGTTCGTGTTCGTGATGGAAGCTGGGTCTCTGTCCAACTTTCCTCTCGTGTGCGAGCAGCGCCTTCATGATCTCACCTTCGTGCGACTTCCCAGCCTTAGTTCCAGCCCGTTCTGCCTCCATGGTTTCAACTCCACTTCCCGATGGAGCCGCCTCCGTGATGGCCCCCTCGACAGTGCTATCAGTCATCCAGACAGGACGTTCTCGTGGTGCTGGCTGGTCCGTAGCTGGTCCTTGGTTCTCTCCAATGTTAATGGTGACATCTTGATGGTAGAGCTCTGCAGGCCCACGGTCTCCTTCTCTCCAGCCTCGTTGAGGGCCTCCTACGTTCAAACCTCGATTGCCCAAAAGACCCCTGTAAATAAAAATTCAAAATCAAAACATACATGTCTTGTTCATATCAACCATATTAAAAAGGTCTGCGCTTTAGTTAATATTTCATATCAGCATATAATCTTATCATTTTAGTCAAGACATCATTCATAATCTTGCTTTCCACTGGCAATTCTTAAGATTGAAATCAAACAAATCACTCTCCCATTATCCCACTACTCCTGCGAATAATGTATGAAGCAAAAATATCTTATTGTTGATACAACCTATTCAAAACTCATGAACATATGTCAACATAATGTTGGATTTATTATTTCATGTTAACAATGATGGGATTAATCATTATTAAGTTAATTCATCACACTGCATTCCATTGGAATAGATGTGTATGTGTATTATTTTCAGAGTAAGGAATATTGATGGGGTAAACAAATAAAAATTATAGATAATCTCTCTTCAAACGTTTTCAACAAATGTATTGTACATACTACATATCAATATTACAAAAGAAAAACATTATATTCCCTAAAACACATTTTCACGAGGTAGCTGCAAAACAAATACATATAAACCTTGTGGACCAGCAGTTTATTAAAAGAGAATCTAAAACAGGGAAGTTATCTTCCATTTGCATTACTGGAATGAATTATTTTTGATAGGTAGGACCAAAATACCATTACATTAGGCTCATGAAACATCAGTGATCACATGATCACCAAGTGGGAGGATAGACTGTATATTCATATTCATTAACATATAATCTGTCATGTCATGCCATTTAGTGGTATGCCCAGGCAGCCATTGCTTCACCGCCAATTTCCTGCACTAACCAAATTACTAACTGCAGCCCTGGACCAAACACTATACCGAGCCCTGACCCTCAACCTCAGCTGAACGTGCAACCTCAAACATAACTCTAAATCTTTGGATAAATAATGTAATAAATAAATATCAGGTAACCCATTCGATACTTGTTATATCCTTCAAAATAATATAGAATTAGAATTGCTTCATTTCACTTTGAGCGGTCACACCTACCTCTGTGCCTCACTGAGAGGAACCGGTGTGGGTTCCAGAAGTTGTTGTGAAAGTTTCACATGCTCCACGTCCTTCAGCAGATCAAACATGGGTTTCATCTGTTCATTGAAAGTCACCATCTGAGTGACCGCATCTCTCTTAGGTGCGGCACTCTCATCCTCCTGTACCTCGGCCCCACAGTAGGTACACTTCATCGCCATAGTGATAGGATCATACAGGTTCCCCGCATCAAACTCGTTGTAAGTTCTGGTGCATTCGGTGCATTTAAAGAGCGCCTTGCAGGTGGAGTCCCTCTCGCGGTTCTCAATCTTCTGTCTCATTCGATCCAACTTGAATCTCACAACATTCACAAACGTCTTGTAGTTGATGTAGTAGTAATAGTGCCTCATGGCTCTCCCGTCGGCCTGCGTCTCAACACGCATCACCTGCTTCAGGAGTTTGTCGTTCTTGATTTTCATCAACAATGTCGAAGCTGCTTCTTGTCAAACTTGAGCAGGTCGGCCAGGTCGTCTTCTTTCATGATGGTGTTCCTGACTAACATATCAACAACGAGGGCATGCTCCACCGAGTAGAATCCATGCATGATGTATTTTGCCAGCTGTTTCAATTTATCTGGGACCACTGTGAGAACCCCTTGTTCTGCTGGTGGCAGTGACATCTTGATATCTTTAATGTCTTGCTCTCTGGTGAAATTCTGCTTCTGTTGAACAAGATGCATGAAAGATTGTGTTTGTTTATTTAAAACATGTACTAAGGCACTTTTATGTACTTGATCATAGCATCACTGTTTGGGAGGTCAGAGCAAGTTGCCATCATAGCTCTCAGGTTGCAGACACCTCATGCCATTGTAATGGGGCTTCATGAATTAACAGAGGTGCTATAATGAGATGTCTGCAAATTCTGCTTGTACCATTTTATTGGGTAAACAAGTTGTGCAATATTGTTGGGCTACACAAGTTTTGTGAATAGTATACAGTACATCCCCCTTTATTCACAAAATGTTGGTTAAATTGAGTGCAAAATAATCAAATCTTTCACAAAGATGCTCCTTCGGCTTGGCAATTTAGCATATAAACAATGTTTGTATGTGAACATTTGTGAAAAGATGCCCATTAGATGACAAAGGGTGGCTTAGCCCTGTATGTAGCATACAAGAAGTGGGGGTGGTCACATAATAATAATAATTTTTTTTTTTTTTAATAGTCCACTCCAAATTTTATTAAACCGAAAATGGAAATTCTTTGTGCCTAATTGATCGTGAGCCTGGCAGCCACTGAGCAGCGCCAGATCGACATTGCTCTATCCCCTTATTGTTGAACACCAAACAAGGTAGCAGCGACTCCCATCTTTTAACGTCTTTTGGTATTACGCGGCCGGGGTTCGAACCCACGACCTCCCGGTTGTGAGGCGGACGCTCTACTGACTGAGCCAACACACCATGGCTTGGCCTTGGTGTAAAAATGTCAGTGGTAAAAATTTCAGAGGTTAAAATGTCAGAGGCAAAAATTTCAGAGGTAAAAATGTCAGAGGTAATAATGTCAGAGGTAAAAATGTCTCAGGTAAAAATTCTCAGGTAAAAATGTCTCAGGTAAAAATGTCAGAGGTAAAAATGTCAGACTCGGAGATAAAAATTTCAGAGGTAAAAATGTCAGAGGTAATAATGCGCAATGTCAGACTCAGAGGTAATAATGACTGTCAGACTTTCAGAGCCAGAGGTAATATTAAATGTCAGAGGTAATAATGTCAGACTTAGAGGTACAAACAAAATGCCGGGGTAAAAATCAGTGCCGTCATGGCGTCATCATCATATTCATCATTCATGGTCATATCTCACTTAATTATTCTCAGCACAGTCTTCATCATATTCATAAATTATATAGAAAAAGTCTATCAGTTTATGATTATCACACAAAATGTCGAGACGTAAGCGTCTGGGCTAGTCTATTACATTCCCTTCTTCTCATAACATATATTAATTCAAGCACACCGTGGCCAAACTAGCTAAACTTTCCTTAGGCCAAAGTCTCGGTCAAAGACGAGCGCGAGGCCGAGGCCGAGGCGAGGTCAGCACAAATGGAATGCCCAAGAATCATCTCGTCAATTACAACGTGTGGGACCGAAGCCTCTGTACCTGAGAATATTCCTGCTGAAAAATCATCTTTACATCAAAGTAATTATCACTCACCGAACATCTTCATGCTAAAAATCTTTTTTTCTTTCAAATCGTTAATTAAAATAAGCATAAAACATACCTTATTGTATTACTTTTGGACTTATAATAAGGAGACGGAGTGTATAACTTTACCAACTTTAGATGAGCAGCGATATGCTATGTAGGGAAAATCATAATCTGTAAGTGCATGCTACATTCAATGCACTGAAATGCTAAATTTGCGGATGCTAAAATAGTTCGTCACTTCGTGTTTAACTTTACTCAACGAATACTATAGCTGCATTCCAAAGCAACGCATGAATGAGGGGCAGAAAATGCAAATGTAGCCAAATAAAATAAAGATGAGAAGAATTTAAAACTGGAAGATTTGAATTTGGAGGAGAACGACACGATAATAAACAGAGGTCCGGACGGGAGGATTACAGTATATATAGGAGTCGGTCCATGATTGGACTGAGGAGGGAAAATCCGGGGGGGGGGAATAGTATGAACGAAGTATGAAACATCAAAATTACTCTAAAATACGTATGAATGTGTCCTCATTTACTGATACTTTAAGTAGATAAAATTGTTGATACGTACATAAAGTCAGATGGTTGACTTTCATGAAATCGCAATCTTACACCTACACTCTTATACCAGGGAGAAGCGAGTCACCCAGAACCCGATGTGAACTCCATATCGCGATCCTAAAGAGAGCCCTCTCAAGTATTTTTCATGACAGTTTATGACTTGTCTCCGCACTCTCGGGAACTTGTGGACGTTGGAAAAGACAGTACATGTACTTTATCCTTTGCTTTCGTTTAATTATGGTCTTTTAGAGGATTAAAACATTCTACTTTTTAAAATCAATATTCCATGTTTGCATACCGTCAAACCTAAACATTTTATGTTGGACACTCCCGGGAGTGTCTCACTTTTTTCTAGATAATAATTATGTAACTTTCTTTCATCAAATTCGCAAAAATTATTTGATGTTTTGTTTGTACAGTGTATAAATAAATTCATGTAAACGATATAACTTAATTGATATTTTAATATATTGTCTGTTTCGTTATTGTTTTGTTATTATTATAATTTTTTGTTATAATTTTGACAAACAAAATTAATAAGTTAACAGGCGATATAATGTTTTGAATTCATACTGACCATCATTTGACCATCGTTATAACAGCAATTTGATCACAATGGTTATTGAAATCGGAAAAAAGGAAGAAAAACAAATCGAAATCTAGGAGGGAGGAGGGTTGTTTCACCGTGAAGCAATGTTGTTAAACAAAGACAAATTCCACTCAAAATGTATATTGACAATGATTTTCATAATGTATTTGTTTTCGAAGGATGCGGCTTTTAAATAAGGTCTATATATGGATGAATCTTCAAAAGTAAACTGAAGATTATCATGCAATTAATGTGGGTAGGCCTAATTTTGGCTTAAGATGAAGCTCGAAATGAAGCTGGCGTTCGTTCGTTAAAGATGGGTTTTCAGTATTTTATCGGCATAGCCTCGATATGGCCATATCGGTCTTCTGAAGTGTCATTAATTTAATGTGCATAATTATGTAGAGTTTCGACATGATTTTGCACTTTTTGTTTTGTATATTAGGTAATTATTATCTTTGTATGTTCCCATTCTTATATATATGCATAGCATTTTAACAATTTGAAATGGAACAAAAATGAAGGAAAACACATTTTTTTTCTTCAATGCTACCAGTAATAGGATTATTTTAAAGTGGCAAGCGATAAGAAACAATGGTACAGTAGTATATCCTTAGGGATCCAAATGATTGGGGGAACCGACCCGTGCCCCGTTTGAATACTAAGTGGCAAGTTCATTTCCCCTATATATACGACGTTCCCCCTTTATTTTCTAGCCTCCCGAGTCAAATGACAGTTTGACAGTTTGAAAACTTGGTAGAGCTTTGGGTGGGGGCTTGTCTGAAATTTCTTTTTACAAAATCAGGGATCCGCCTCTGTCCCGATCAAAACTTTTTCTTGTCGGAAGTCTAGAGAGCCTTGAGAGGGTGTTGGGTTTCTACACAATAATCCTCTCTGAACTATATACGGTAGAGGTACCGCAGAGTAATTTGTCTAACAGAGTATCTACACTATAAGTACTTTATTTCTTAAACGAAATAAAAGAACAATTCATGTCTATCTTGTATGATGCATCGTCTTTCTTAGTGGCGTAGCGTGAATTTGGGGGCGGCACTGGAACGATTAGGGGCATCACTCTTACTCGGAAATGAAATGCGAATTTACAAGACTTCTGATTAGGATAGAGGGTGCTGGAAGTGGAACAGAAATCTTTTCTCGTCCTTTTCCTTTCTACCTCCTACTCCCTTTTCTGTTTATTTATTCCCCACTCGATTGAGGGGGGTGATGTACCCCCGTGCTCCCCTTTAGCTACGCTCACTGCATGGTTCCGTTTATCCAGCAACATCATTTATATCAAGACGTACGACGCGTCTTCTGTCTGATTATGTCTAGCAGTAGCCCATTATTGTTATATAGGTTGTTTCTTGTGGTTAACGTATTCGGTCGAAAGTAACTCTTTTCAGTCATTGTCTGACAAAAACAGCGCCTTCGATAACGCCCTATGTACAGCCTTGTTAAACCATTCAAAGCGATGAGCAACAAAAAGACAATATCTTCAGTCTACATTCTACTATCGAGCTTCCAGTGGCAGTGCCTATTCAGAGCCTGTCTCGGTTGCTTTTCTTTGAGAATGAAATGATGGTGCTATTGAAACTGTTATACGTCGAAGTCAATTTTCAGATTTACTCGGGCAGTGACAGGGAAACAAACACGGGGGAAAATGATCAATCTTACAGTCACAGGTATCTGGAAAAGAAGAAAAAAAATGGCCGTCAGTCCAGTTCGGGGAGGTGGTGGGGTGATATACACATCACATATATTTCGTTTAAAATGAAATCCTTGACTTTAAATTGTTTTTTAACACACAATATGTACATTCACTGTAAAATGTTATATTTACATAGTCTTTATTGGGAGGAATTCACCTCAGATCGTTCAATCAATTTCATTTAAAGTTTCCATAGTTTGGGTGATTAATATATATATTTTCTTTTTTTTTTTAATTACGCAGTTGATGCTATCATGCTGATATTGACAAAAGTCACAAAATATTCAATTTTACGTGTTTCAAACTAATTTTCGTTGAAATCAAGTGACCCAAATCGTACTGTTTTGGGAAATAAAATTTACTCTGACTCAATCGTCATCCAGATCCTTCAAACTGCATGTGCATGTCGTATACCAACAAGCATTCTTACAAGGGGTATGTTTTCTTGGGGGTTCCTTTAGTTTCCTTCTCAGGGTCGATCAGCTTGGTTCTTCGTGAAAGCCAGGCCTTCCTTTCAAAGTGAAGCTTTCTCTGTCTATTGTGACGGCTAACCAGGGACAAAGTCGGCTGATTCGTGCCGGGGTATCACTTTAACAAGCTCATCTTCCTTCCTCTATTCATCCCATAGAAATGAGCTTTAAGCCCCAGCCCCATTCACCGTTCCCTGCCCTGGCGATAAAGGAATTTTAATTAAGGTGTTGTGCGGGAGGAGGATGCTGTAAGAGGGCTTTATATTGGGACGTTTAGTTGGAAAATCTAACCAGATACGTCTTAATTCCACCATCTTGATGATTAATCTAGGAAAAGAGATCGATATTTGGTTGTGAAAAGAAGGGAAGAGTATGGATGTATCTATACCAATGGGATTAATGGTACCAACAATGCGAAACAGCGTAACGCAAAGCGCACAAATTAAGCACTAAAAAAAAAAGTAACAGGGGCTGTAAGATTTTTACAAGGATATAAATATTTCTCCGCATGTCTTCCTCAAACTTATTTGTGATTGCATGATTCTCAGCCTCATCTCTCTCTCTCTCTCTCTCTCTCTCTCTGTTTCTCTGTCTTTCTGTATCTCTGTATCTCTCTCTCCCTCCTTCATCTCCATCTTACCCAGCCTGACTAACGCTGATGAATGGTTACAATTGTCACTATATTACCCCCCAAATAATGATCTTCTTGGTATCTCGTTAAGTAAAGATGACCCCATAGGCATAGCTGAAGGAGTTTGTGAATCACTATTGCATCATTTATATTCCACCAATCATTTTGATGGAAGATATGTTATGATATTATCTTTTCATCATTTACTATATACGGGACCAATCATCCCAAAAAACTGTGTACATCATTCAGTGTCATAAAATCACGCAAGAAAAAAGATATGTGACACATTCAAATGGGTAAGAATGAAAGAGCATAAGAAGGGTATTCTAATACTTTACTCAGAGAAACTTACAGGTTATCTATCCATTTATCTATCTATCTATCTATCTATCTATCTATATTATATATTACATATACATGTATATATATATATATATTACATATCCATATATCTACCTACCTATCTACCTATTTATGTATGTCTGTAGGTAGGTAGGTATCTACCTACCTAATCATCTGCCTCTATCTATCTATCTATCTAATACCTACCTAATCATCTGCCTCTATCTATCTATCTATCTAATATCTATCTATCTATCTATCTATCTATCTACCTGTCTATGTATGATAGTATATATTTATCAGCTTTATATCTATATATCGTTCTCTCTTTCTGGCAATGTAACTGGCTATCTAGTATCTAGCTATGCCATCTGTTTACCTTTTAACAGGCCTATATCTTTACTTACACCCTTGATGGTAGAAGACAACCCATAAAAGACTGAAAAGCTAACTTTGGAATCATCATAGGCATTTCAAAGGAAATAATATGTTATAGTGGAATAATTTCATCAGATTCCCGACATAGTTTTCGATACCGTATTCAAAGATGGGGGGGGGTTAAAGCCCAAGTCCACTCCAAAAATAACTTACTTTCAATAGAACCAGAAAAATCAGACAAACCAATCAAAAAAAGTTTGAGCAAAATCGGATAACTAATAAGAAAGTTATGAATTTTTAATGACATGAAAAACTTTGAAAATCACTACACAAATTGGCAACTCACTCATGAGTCTGTGACGTATGGTCCTCACTATCCACTAATTATTTTCTTTATATTGATAATATAAATTTCCTATTTTCACCCTAAGAATCTTATTTCTTCACACCAGCATCCAAGTTAGATTGTTAGTCATGTGTTTTTGTGTGGATGCACAAATAAAGAGTAATTTTTGTCCAGTTAAATCATGAAAAATTGAATTTTGATAAACTATTTATATAAAAATCAATAATTATGAAATACAATATTCAGAAAATCAGCAATTTGTGTCGTGATTCTCATTGTTCCATAGTTTTACATACTTTTTCAAAAATTCATAACTTTCTTATTAATTATCCGATTTTGCTCAAACTTTTTTGATTGGTTTGTCTGATTTTTCTGCTTTTATTGAAAGTCAGTTATTTATTTAGTGGACTTGCCCTTTAAGTTAAAGATAAAGGATTGGGGGTCCCAATAGAGTTCACTACGACTGTAATGGAGAAGATACCCATACAAAACGAGTGGGGTGAAACTTGCATTTTGAATGAATTGCGTATGCATTCTGTTCTCATTTTACTATAGCTGACAGTTTAATTATTATGATATTTTGAGAAACTCTGTCATTCATAATTATACTGTGTCGAGTCCTTGGCCGAGTCCAGGTGAGTAGCGAAATTCCAGCAACTGAGGTGGGAGGGTGGGGGGTCTGCCTCACTCACAGGCCATATCGTCTTCTTTTATCATTTCTCTTTTCTTTTAAATTGTTTCCCAAGTTTCCCCTTTTATCTTTCAGTGGGATGGGTGGGATGGGTGGGTGTGTGTGTGTGTGTGTGTGTGTGTGTGCGTGTGTGTGTGTGTGTGTGTATGGGGGGTGGTCATATTCCCTGTGCTCCCTGTGGGGGTCAGACACTCAACATGGACAGAGGCCTGTATGATATTACAAGTAAATCCTTAGGAATGTCCACTCAAATGAAAGTATGAAGACGATGTGTCATCGTGGTCTGTGATTCAACGCCCCCTCTGTTCTTTCTGTTCTTTCGAGGAAGTTAGGGTTGGTTATGATGCGGCAGAGAGAGAGAGAGGGGGGATGGAAGATTAAGGAAAGGAGAGAAGGGGATGGGGTAGGATGAGAGGGACAGATTGACAGACAGAGACAGGGAGACAAGAGACAACAAGATACAAAGTTAGAGAGAAAGACGATGAGGAGGGGGGGGGGGGTTGGTACACAGAGGGAGGGGGAGAATGGAGAGTAGATTGAAAACAGAGAACGTAGGGGTAGGACGTGGATGGGGATAAAGAGAAACGGAGAGAGGGGAGATAGGAGAAGGGGATGGGGAGGTAAAGAGCAACAAAACGAACGATCCACACTAATATTAAAAGCGGCCAATTTTACACAATTGCTATTTGTCCTGAATTGTCCTCTTTTTTAAGTAACCAAGATGAATGAATGAAAGGATAATATGAACCTTACAAAATTATAAGGTTTGAAAGAATAACTTTATGTAAATCCAAGTGCCAAGGTTGCAAATGGATTTGATACAATGAAGTAAAAGAAGCAGGGACGGAGGAGAAAACGTAGGAAAGGGAAAAGGTGAACAGGGAGAGAGGAATAAGAGAGAAAGAGAGAGAAAGAGAGAGAGGGGGGGGGTGGGGAGGAGAGAAAAATAAAGAGAGGGAAAGAGAAGAGAGAGGAAAACCCCTCAGGATTTCGAGGGAATACTGTAATAACTTCCACAGATCCTCCTCATTCGCGGGGAGCCTGCCCGCTACATACACTTTTTTTTATTACCGCCGGTGACCTCTCCCGTAATGCACGTTGATTCACGACCCCAGCTGTGCGGAGCGAGTTAATATTCTACCCGGGAGAACAGGCGCAGAGCTCTGTCATTGGTTGGTCGTTTATTGGCTACACTGTTTCCCTGCAAGCTTGCCAACCCCACCGCGGCTCTTCTGTCTGTAACCTTCTTATTTATTACAAACAGAGCTGGTATATGATATTCGCCGTTATAATGCATCTTCTCTGGCTGTTTCCAGTTGGAATTGGAGTTCTACCGGACTGAGCTTCGATGGGAAGAAACTATTCGGTTGGAATGCTCGAGACTATGTATCCACTGTCCGAAATGACTTTATGATCTACCGAGGCTCTCTCCACCTCTCTCTTCAATAACAGCAAAAAGCCAACGCACTTTCGAGGAGTAACTATTATTGACTTGTATCATATACCGAATGGAGTGATATTGACCCTATAATGTTTCTCAACGTTTGTCCAGGCAAAAACGGAGCATATCAGAGAGCTGCATAGATTAAACACGAGATGAGACTGTGTTAGATTGCATGGTTAACGGTTTACGCGTATCGTTTACATTTCATTCAAGTCGGTGGCTCTTGATGTGCTCATTTCAACGAGCTTGTTGTGAATGCTTGAGCGGATTACGTTGGATAAAAAGCCGACAGCTTTATTCATCTCGCTATTCGAACAGTGTGTGCGCAACAAGCAAACCAGACAGACGTGTGATCACAAATCGGCGCTAAAACTAATTTTCAAGTTTTCTCTTCTCTATATCAAACTCCACTTGAGATTGCGTACTGTGGGAGGAGAAGGAGGAGGAGGAGGAGGGAGGATTCTTCTGATGCAGGCCAGGATTTGTGAGCGTCGAGACCTCGTAACAAGGAACACATGTGAAATAGGAGCGGGATCAACTGTAAAGTGATACCCCGAGTGGCGTGTATAGAGCTTTCAAGGTGAAGCCCCAATTTGAGGAAACGTAAGACAGACACGAGAGACTTGAGTATGTAGCTTTATATTATACCAGCGATTGTGAATTCAGCTTGAAGTAACTTATCGTCGCGGTGAATGAACTGAGATTGATTATAAACGCTGCTAAGTCATCTCACATTGCATGGAGAACGATTTTGAATTGTGACGGGGGATATTTGAAGGTCTGGTGTGGAAATTAATCGGTTGTTATGGCAACCTGGAGCCTCTTCCTTCGTGTTTTCGTGTTGTGGGGTTGGTGTTGTGGAAGCTATGGGCTTGGTGTGCATCATGGAAACACACAGGGACATTGCGAGAGGATCACCATTGATTTTTGTCAAGGAATCGGGTATAACATGACGAAGATGCCCAATCTGTTTGGACATGTGACGCAGAGTGAAGCAGCTCCGAGCATTCACGAGTTCCATCCCCTGGTCGTCGTCGGGTGCGCTGAGCATCTTCGACTGTTCCTTTGCTCGATGTACGCGCCGATGTGCTCGGAGCACATTGACATCCGCATCCCATCTTGTCAGAGCATGTGTGACGATGTGAGACGAAAGTGTGAGCCGGTGATGGCCCGTTTCAGTTTCAGCTGGCCTGAGAGTATGAACTGTGACAAGCTTCCTCGAGGAAAGGACCTGTGCATGGTCGCCCCCGACACCGCTGATGTCGGAGACACCATCCCGACCTACGAGCCTAACTTTAATTTCGGAGGGCCTGATGATAACATCCCATCCGGCCCATCCGCTGGAGATGGACAGAGGGAATCGAATGCATCGTCATCAGCGCCACCAACTTGCACCAATCCTCAGAAGTTCGTCTTCGTATCGCAGACGAACTCCTGTGCGCCGAGGTGCGATGTCGACGTGTACTTCCAGCGATCCGACAAGGAATTCACAGAGATGTGGATGGGTGTATGGGCCATCCTCTGCTTCGTTTGTACCTCCATCACCGTCCTCACCTTCCTCATCGATCGAGGTCGTTTTAAATACCCAGAAAGACCCATCATCTTCTTATCAATGTGCTATAATATCTATTCTATCACCTACATTGTTCGTCTCATCGTCGGATCACAGGCCGTTGCTTGCGAGAAGACTTCAAGTGGTGTCCCATATTTGATTCAAGAAGGACTTGACAGCACTGGATGCACCATCGTGTTCCTAGTTCAGTACTACTTCTTCATGGCGTCGTCGATTTGGTGGGTGATCCTGACGTTGACGTGGTTCCTGGCAGCGGGAATGAAATGGGGCTATGAAGCGATAGCGGCTTATAGTAGCTACTACCACGTCGTGGCATGGGCCTTGCCAGCTTTAAAGGCCGTCATCGCCCTCTTCAAACGTCGACTCGACGCAGACGAACTCACAGGAATGTGTTATATTGGAAACCACGATCCTGACGTTCTTACCTACTACGTACTCGTCCCGCTCTTTATTTATTTCGCTATCGGGACCCTTTTTATTCTTGCGGGATTTTTCTACTTATTTAGGATTCGCAAAGTCATGAAAAATGGCGGCACCAATATTGACAAGTTGGAGAGGCTAATGGTTCGCATTGGTATCTTTTCAGTACTCTACACAGTGCCTGCCACTGCAGTTATTGCTTGTTATTTCTACCAGAGATCGAACATGGAATACTGGAGGATTGTAGCGGAGCACGCCCCATGTAGACCCCTGCCCCCAGAACAAGGAGGGGGTTGCGCCCCCATGGATTATTCCATCCCGTCCGTCCCTGTTTTATCAGTGAAACTCTTCATGTTACTCGTCGTGGGTATCACGAGTGGTATGTGGATTTGGAGTTCAAAAACCGTGCAATCGTGGCAGAAATGGCTTGGCGGATGTGCCCTTTTTTCACCAGCACAAAAATCGTCATTTCAACAGCAGCAGTTAAAGCAGCAGCAGCAGCAGTTTCCAAATGGGGGAACGCCAAACAAAGAGAACAGGGCCCCGACGCCCCGGGAAGTACCCAACAATAAATGGCAACAACAGAAGCACAGGGATCGTTTACAGTTCTGTGAACGCAGGCAGCGCCATTGTATGACGCTTGAAAGGGATATGTACTCCAAAGAGTTTTTCCTTCATTTTTAAAGAGAGATTAAATGTATATTGTGTTCGCAAACGGCTATTAAACCATCGAATGGTTTTTCTTGCGACAACGGCCACATGTTATTATTCCCGTTGTCGACCCTCTCCTCTATGGCTCTTCATGTAAATTTATTTAAACAAGACATCTCGTTTTTATAGCTTCTTGTAATGTGATTACATTGAGACTGTATTATAGAATGCATTTTGTACTGATTTGCATGTGAAATGAGTTTTGTTGTCTGAAATGATTCGTTATACGTTGCAAATAATGTTTTTAAGAATACGATGTCATACCGTGCAGATAGATTATTGAGTTTGTCAGTGGAGTGAGGTCTACTTTAGCTAAATTGAAATAGTAATGGTCTACTATATTTGTTGAGGTTGCTAGAATTTTCGTTTTGGAAAATGGCATTCGAATAGCATACAAATTTACAATGTTACAATATGTTTTCGTTCATGACGATTTATAATTGCCTATAATTTCCCAACTTCACACCCAGTTCCTTTGATTTTGTTTTGTGAGATTTATGTCTACCGTTTTCTTTAAAACACTTGGTTACTATTTTGTTTAGATTGCTTAAATTTTAAATTGGGTATCGGCAAATGAAAGTATACAAGATATACCTTTTCCGCTCACAGTCACAGGGTGTATTATTTTTGTTTAAAACACCTCCAAATCCACACCTCCTTTAATTTCCCCATTTTTTCTTCGTTTGAAGTGAGGCATTGGAATTGGTCTTCGAATCATCCCCCTAATCCTCTGCATCCAATCAGAGTTATCAAATCGATTCCATGGCTGAAAAGAACTCACTGAAAGCTGGTCGAATGAATTTCATACCCTACTGACCCCCTCTCCCTGTTCACGCCATAATTGATCCTCACAGCGTAAACCCCAATACCACTTGACAATGACATTGGTATAACCGGATTTCACACTTGGGCCACCTGTATACGTTTACAACGCCACTCCAACGTTTTCACCCCGCTGTGATTTTTTATCAAAGTGGGTCCTTTCAGGGGCAATGGCGTACTCCCTTTTGGTTTTCTTGTTTATTTATTTCAATTCTCTAAATTCCCCCCTAACCCCCACGTCTTCATTTTCCTTCCCTTGTTGCCATTTATTATATCCAAGCCTTGTGGATTTCCGCTCAAGTAGATGCAAAATAATTTGTGAAAAGGATTTTGGAATCAAACCCGAAGCGCCTTGCAAACCACCAGCACTGATTGAATAAGAAACGATTGGATAGGCTTTGACCCTTTTCTTTTATCAAGAATATTTCTCCTCCTGGTCGTTGTATGTACAACAAAAAGGTGCTGGGGGTATCATTCAATTAATATCTCACACCTCTCTCGCAATATTGCATTCTATTCATTGGCAGGAGAATAAAGGTGCATTACACAAACATATTTCGACTAGCTAATCAATTCAAATAGACTATCTGCTTATTAAACATTGATCAGTTAGTTCGGTCACTTTCGATGGGCCCCCTGCCGCCCTCACAAAACTACAAAGCATCCGCCGATAACAAATCAATAGACCATTGGCATGTATTTCCATTAGCTACATTACACTCATGGGGCGGCTGTCTTTGTATAGTAAGTGAAAAGAACCGATAACGAATAATAAATGACTCGTTATTTGTTCGACTGCAGCCCCTATCAAAACACGGCTGGTATTGAAATCAAATTTGGCAAAAATTGTCATATTTGATGTCAGCATCGTTGCCATGGTGCCCATAAATGTTTCACTGTGTTGTTGGTTTTTGCCGCTTTGTCGTAAGGGAAAAGCGGAAATTACCTTTTATAACTCAAACATAATTGTTATTATTATCTCCCAGGCAAAAGTATTGCAATATTATTGTTCGGATCCCATCACAGTATTTATAAAAAAAAAACCTTTAGAGCATCATTATCCTCACCCACCAATGTTAATTATATGTGAATTGTGAATGTCATTTTGAATACAAGTTTACTTCGTTGCCTTCATACATCACTGACTATAGATTGAATATGGTTCATTGTACTGCTTTTGATATAATCCTGTTTATATATACTTCTAACTTCAACAATCGCTCGCAAAAATTACGAATACTCTGTCCTAAGCTAAAGAAACGAAGTAAGATTTTAATCTTTTTTAAAAGTCGTCGACCTGCATACAATAGATACAGACTAGAGAGTCATACAAATCTAATCGCTAACTTGATTTTGCAATTATTGTGCTAGTGTACAATGATCCGTACCACAATAATGTTATACATGTAGTATTTGTGTGGGTCGTGTCCAAGAAGCAGAATAGTACTATGTTTGAAATGCTGTGATAAATGTGAAATAATAATGCATAAATATATGTAACGATTTCCATTCAGCCCTTAACCTTAACTGATCCAAGTATTCAATCCGAATTTTTGGAATACACTTGCGCTTTACGTAATCTGTAATTGCAACCCCAAAGTCCTAGGTTTTCACAGCATGTTCATAAACCTCTAGAGACTGATTCATGTAACTAATTTGAAGGAGCAATCACCCAAACGAATCTCCAGAATTAATATGAGCTCTTTCTGATTGAGCTGGATATAATTATCGATGGGTATATAATTTACAATCATGAATCGTGTTCTTCTCAATTATGATCCAATCTTCTCTGTAACCTTTTTATTAGTAACACGCGTTCTTATTCAAAATAGATAAAATTATAAATGATATGTTTTATTGAAAGAGGAAATGTGCATCGATGGTGGTGAATTCCAGGTGCTAAGTAGAAATGTATATTAAAAAAAAACACCGATGGTGAGTCGGACTTTGAAGGTTAAAACATTGTTATTAAACCGGCATGAGAATGGTATTCATGTAAACTCTATACCAATGGCGTATAAAGCATACAATGGGTCGACTAAAGCACCCCCCCCCCTTTGAAGGCCAGGGAAAGAAATCGAAAGCAACAATAAAGATTTTCCGTGTGACTCTGTACGGAAAGGGGTACATCCCACCCTTCTCCTCCCCCACCCCGCCCCATGACACTTTCCCCCTTATATTTTCTAGACACGCCTGCTCGATGGTATAAATCACTGAGCCCCTGCCGCCCCCTGCCTCATGCCACGCTTTTGGTTATTTCGAGGGAATACAAATAGTTAAGCCTCTTAATAAGATTACACACTGTTATATTAAACACTTAAAAGCGATTGAAAATTTGATTGCGTCAACATTTTACTTTCTCTTTAACAATTGCAATACGATGTTGATTTCAAATGTTGTAATTTATTAAATTACAGTTTATGTATCCAATATGTAGCAAATGAATGCGATGGGCTGTTTTTAATTCTCAACAATAGTAGCAGAACCGATTTAATTAACGAGCAGCCTTCATGGTTCAGTCTCAAAAAGTATTGGTCATGTACATGTATTTCTGTTTGTACTGGTGTGCGCTACATTTGCTTGTTGATACGGTTTTTTCACAGTTTTATTACGCTCTTTGTGACAATTTACAAGTGCTTGTTTTTAAACGTTGGCTTCATAATCTAGTCATCCACAACAATGCAAATACATCCTTATCTTTATTTCACCTTTGTCAGAACCCCTATCGCAGTGTAATTGCTCGCCCTTTGGAACAAGTCTCTTTGGAACAGCCATTTTTCTCGAATGCATTTATCAAGCTTCGATTCTTCTTTATTGCCCCGACTGGCAGAAATGACAAGGTTAAATGAAAAAACCGATTTAGAAGTCATTTCTTGCACAAAAGCCGCCCCTGCATTCAAATGCATATTGGGTCGACCGACACACTGTACTATATTGCACACAGCAGGTTGACGCTTAACAGGTTTCGCGACTGCATGCAGTATCAATGTGCAATGTGCACAAAAAGCAACTGTTAAGCTTTAGGTGACTGAATCAATATTTCGAGTTTGATTTTGATTTGGAAATGCATTTGAATTGTGAAAATCCACAATAATATTGGCTTGTCTTAAACCTAATCCAATTGCATTTTGCTTGAGATTGTGCCAGGAAAATTATATTACTTTTGCTCATTGTTAACGGTTGAAAACTGTGTTTCCCGAATGCCAAACATACTTTTAGAGAAGAATACAATGTCATGTGGTTTACCTGAAGTGAAAAGAACCAAATGCAAACATTTGTTGCCATCCTATGATATCCCTTGCTTTAAATTGACTTGTTATGGTTGACATGTGAATACGAAATACATGTACATTATACTAGTGATAACTGCTCTTGTGGTTTGCTGCAAACGATACATGTATTTATTTTACGTATTTAGTTCGTGTTGACCTTTGATAAAGCAATTGATCAACAAATTGTAATTTATCTTACAATGCTGGCATTTCATTCAGAATACATGCTCGAAATATAACAACAAAGCTAACTGGTTGTAATTGCGTCCATTTATTTTTTTGCAGTAATTAAGGGTGTGAAGCCGAGTCTCAATCACCGTTTAAATTTCGAGGACAACCTGAAAAGTTGATGACCATATTTTTCATTATTCCCTTGCCACTTGTTATAATGACATTGCCAATGTGGTTTTCAGATTTCGGTTTTAAAGAGATGGTTCAGTTCTTTAAAATGTGAAAATAATTATTTAGCTTTTGCATTATTTTTTGTTGATTTTCTTATGTGAAAGATTGTCATTGTAGCAATGTCATGTGAAAACTATTGCTCTTGAAATGTCATCATATTTTGAAATAGCGTAAAACTTTTGACCAAATTCCAATGCCATATGTGTGTGTGTAGTCCTATGTACACATTTCCTTGCGGTACAAAATAATGGCATTGTATGTTGTGTTTAGCGGCTTTAGCCCGGTAGAGTCTATTTCTGATCATTCTGATGATTCCAAAAGCTCACAATATATAATTATCCCTATATTCTACATACAAAATAAACGTTTCTTAATAACTAGTGGACAGTTTTTATTTCGCAAGACAATCGCATGACTAAGACATTTGATTTACTCAACTCTATCTTTAACTGAGGCCCACTGCATCCTCCACTCCTTTTTCTTGTTCGTTCACCCCTCAATTTACCGCTGGCATTCAGAACAACTTTATGACATCCAAAAGTGCAAGTTCGAACAGTTATCGTGGTCATGATATTTTAATGGTTAAAGACCTAGAAACAGCCCCATTCCAGTTTTGATAATGATCTTTGTTCGTCATACGGTTTAACAATAACTCTAATGTTTGCATACCCCATCATTTTTATAGCTTTGGGAATCAAAATGATGGAAATATCGTTTATAACATTACATGTTTTGACCTCACGTTCACGACAGAATGGTGGAAAACAAATTATGACAAAAACCATATCTAGGACGGGATTTTATCAAACGAGCGTTATAGATTGTGATCACTGCAAAGACATAAAAACCATCAGACCTTTGATGTTCATGTATAATTTCGTGTCTACCTAGGCATATGTATTGCTGTGTTGTTTAGCTGCAGTAGCAGACGTGGAGAGTATGATATGACAACATGTTTTTGTGCGACAAAGTAGTGTAAGATTGGCGCCACTCTTATAAAACGATGATCAGGGAATTTGATTCAAAAAGTGCATCAGCACTAGTACGTCACCACATCCGAAAAGAAAGTACAGATTACCCCTACTACAACATCCCATTTCTACCCCCCTCTCTCTCTCTCTCTCTCTCTCTCCCTTCTCTCTCACTCTATCACTGCACTCATCTCTCTTCCTATTTATTTTTTCCACCATCTATCTCTCTCTTCCCCGCTCCCTTGTCACCTCTCTTTCCTTCTCTCCATTCTCATCATCCCCCTTCTTTCTCTCTTTTGCATCACTTTTTTTTAAATCTCTTTCCCATATCAATCTTTCACTCATCCCTCCTATCTCTCCCGCTCTCTCTCTCTCTCTCTCTCTCTATCTCTCTCTCTCTCTCTCTCTATCTCTCTCTCTCTCTCTCTCTCTCTCTTTCTCTCTCTCTATCTCTCTCTCTCTCTCTTCTCGCCTCTCCCTTCTTTTGTTTATACAACCATGTACTTTCATCCAGACGATCATGATCAGTTCGGGAGGCTACTTGGTCTTGTCATTACCCATAATTGTTTCCGTTGATCATTTGATTATATCTTAATTTCGGCAACTCTTATGTTATGGTAACTCATCAGTGTACGAGAGAAGAAGCAACCACTCTCCCCTCTCCACCCGACTGGCTTTATGCGCAGTTACCATGGTTACACACTCTAATAAAGTTTACCCAACAAACATGCATGTTTTGGGGGGCACATTTGCCTACATTAATTTTGGGCACATTTGCGCAATAGTTTGCAGAGTGCAAGAGGACGAGATGAAATTCGTATCTGTTTCTTTTTTAAAACCCGTTGTTTATCCCTCTGTAAAAAAAAACATTTTGGAAAATTTAAAGTTCGACTATGATAGTGTTTTTCCCAATCACGATCTCCTTTTACTCCAAAATGAGCCAGAATCATCCAAGTTGGGCGTGAAATATTGCCCCCAAGTTTTTGATTACCTTCATTTTGCCTTGGGCTATTTCTTACACGATACTTTTTACGGTGTAATTAATAATAGTGAGGTGTGACTAACAGCAAAATCGCTGATTTTGACTTGTTTTAAAATTGTTTAATGAGTGTAGAGGTCAAATACTAATACTAAACTTTGACCTTTCAATGGGTGTGTATTTGCTCCTATTTCAACAGACATTTATAGCGACATACAATTCCATAAAGCTTCTTAAACATGTTAAGGGAACTAGCAATGAAATTGTGTATAATTTTATCGCTAAGTCAGCATTCAATAAAAAAGAAACATATCTTGATAATAAACGTTTCCATAAAGTTGTATTATTTACCATCATGATATGATGTGTTTATTGTAAGGCTGCGACGAGTAGTCGAATACTCGAATACTCGCACTGTTGACAGCTACTCGAGTACGATTTCTCGTACTCGAATACTCGGCCGCCATTTTTTTTTTTTTTTTTCCCCGATCACCTGGCACTGTCCAGGCCGACGGTCAGCCGTGCCAGAAGAGCACCGGCAGGGGTAAAAATGTTTTCCAGCTCAATCATACACAGGATGTCACTGTCAACTCACCACTCAGAAACTGGGACCAAATCTCCGGATTTCTGTTTGGACTCGGGAGGAATATATGCCTGTCATCTTTAGTTTTAAAAATAACATTGTTTCAATTATTTGTCAAAAATTCAAAAGCACAAATAGAGTCTAGGCGCTTTCAACAGCAACTTGAAGTAAAATCGCGGGGGTTTTCAGAGACGAACCTTCGTACTGTTTGTAGTATGGTGTTGGCAAAAAAAAAAAAAAAAAATGAAAAATTCAAAAAATTCAAAAAAATTCAAAAAAATTCAAAAAAATTCAAAAAAAAACATGGCGTCCGAGTATTCGAGTATTCGCGGGCAAGGCTGGGAGTGTACTCGAGTACCTCATTACACGGTTATGCACAGCCCTAGTTTATTGTTTATTATGTGTTTGTGAATCATGACCCAAATATTATTACGTTCTTTGTAAACAGTCCCCCAGGAATCATACCAAAACAATGCGTGCATCTGTATTTGTGCTCTGTTTGTCAAACTAACGTTGAAAACAGACAATTCGCGTGATGATATTCTATACCCATATTACCTGTAGTGATTATTTATGTCGATCTCGGGTTCAGGTTTTGTTGTGGCTCTTTTCTGTTTATCAATCGAGCCCCTCATTTGTAACGATTTAATGTTTTACAAGCTTGTCTGTATTCTTTGTGATCACTCACCGATTTCGCCAATTTGTATTCAATGGTTGATTGTGATAGGCTTGGAAGACTGTGATCTCGCACTGTGCATTGATATGAAAAGAGATTTATGATCAACAGTAGACTGTCATATTCAAGAGAAGATTATGATAATAAAACAGAAATTTGTATATTTCGTGCACATGTGTTTCGATGTTTAGTTTATCAAACCGACATTTATTACCAGAAAGGGGATTTTCTGTCTCTTTTTTACCTTTCTTTTCTCTTTATGTTGTCTCTATAAATAACTCTCCCTTCGCCAGTTCTTTCAAATTCTTTCTGCTGATATTCCCCTTTTATACCGTTTTTTTTTCTGTCTCCCTCAAGTATGCAAATTTGTCCTGTAACTAAATAACACGAAGGGCTCATGAGTGGTAAACTAATCATTACCATGGAATAGAAAGAAGGATAGTGGAGAGAGAAAGAGATGGGATGGAAGATATGTACAAAGGTAGGTCATTTGTGGATAGAGAGACAGAGAGTCAGAGAGAGAAAGAGAGAGAAGAAGGAAAGAAAGATGTGGGGAGAGAGAGGGAGAGAGAGAAGAAAGAAAGAGAGAAAGGGGTATATTATTTCGGTTAAAATGAGAGCGCCCGTGGAGCAAAAGAACATGATGTGAGAATAGAGAGATACACTATATTTTATAATAGACGCCCCAAAGAATATGAAAATATGAGAGCAGAGAATGTAAGAAATGAAAACAGTTGAATTCTACATAAAATCTTATCAAAGAGCCTAAAGTACTATAACAACATTCTTAAACATGATGCTTTCTTGTAGCAGTCAGGTAAAATAACCATCACAATCACAATCTTTTTAACCTGGGTAAATGATTACCGTTCTGTACATTTTAAAGGAAAAAATGCATTTTTTTTTTTCTTTTTTGTATATTCACCCGGTCTTTAGTTTGTGCATGGAACTGAGACTCAGCCGAGTCTAGCTCAGCTCCTTGGTTTATGGTTGTTTCGCTGTCTTGGACAGCTTATGACTAATTTTATATCACAGTCCATAAATAATATGAATAGTGATTCCTTTACGTTACTTATAAAATCAAAAGCTTAATTTCATTTGTTTTTCTTATAATATAACATGTGTATCAAAATTATTATACTAAGTAATAAAAACAAAACTTGTATCAGAAGCATTATACATCTTTTGTCTAAAGTAGAACAAAATAATAAAAATAAGAAGAAACGTCTTACTTCAAAGATTTTGTGAGTAGAGCTGGATACCAAACAACTAATCGGAAAGCTATGAGAAACAATAGATTTAACGAAAGCCAGAAAGACGTATTCAAATTGAAAATTGCGTTTTCGTCTTTACGTTAGCCACGTACTCAAACCAAATTTTGGAATATTGACCTCTACATCTATATCAACAGGCATATAAGAGGCTATCTTCCTGAGAAAAAAAATGAGCGGCATCTTTCAAGAGTTGATATACTTCTTTCATTTCGAAATATTCTTCCTTGTTTACGTGTAATGACTCTACCCTGCTTGCCCAATTACACCGGATTAGCCCGTGTTTCAAGTCATTTTTATTCATTACAACCAACCCTTTCAAGATGGCTTCGAATGTTCCTAAATTGAAGAACTGACTCGGAGTACCTTGCGCTACAGTTCAGTCGATACACTTTGCATTATAAGGGGGGAAATCGCATGAACCCGGCTCATAACAAGCGGGCATATCGCTCGGTTTAATTTTCGTTGATTTAATAATATCTGACAGAATTAGAATTGTTAATGCCAAGTGGAAGTGGATGAAAGAAAAGTTCTTCAAAATATTCTCTGACGTCACAGGTTCACCAACCTTTGTATGTGTTATTTTGTTGTTTTTTAGATTTAGGAAGGGGTTTGATCGAGGTAAGGATTTCGGAAGAGCTAGGGTAATACATTTCGAGACAATGATCATGAAAGTCTGACATTTCTACGATGTCAGAGGTCAAAAGTGACATTGAAATTGAAGTCTGGAGGGGATAAAACACGTGACTTAGGATGATCGAGATTGCAAGCACATTAAAATAAAAAAATCTGAATAATCAATTGTTTTTCTTTACAACTATTGGGCAAATCCATATTATTATCCATTAGTTTGGGTAATCATAACCTCTATTTTACCTTCTACTAACCTTAACAATAAGCAGGAATTAGCTTACATTACCTCCTGTGTTCACTCTCAATATGTTTCTTCCGCACAGTATCTTGCTTATTTCATGACCCATATACGTTACCAAGAAACATAGAATAAGAAACGTGATTGATAATAAAGGTATATTTTTCTTTGATTTTTTTTTTGTGTCCGATGTTAACTGAATTGAAGCAAATTGAATTGAATTGAATTGAATTTGAATTGAATTGAATTGAATTGAATTGAATTGAATTGAATTGAATTGAATGACGGAGTAATCAACTCAAATGGCAATCCAACCTTTGTAATAACTTCATCTGTGCGTACGAAAGCGGAATAAAGATAGAGAAACAGAATGGCGAAAGTTTGAAATAAATCGGACCAATAATAAGAAACTGATGAGTGTTTGAAAAATGAGATTACTAAAGCTATTCGAAACTCAAATCGGCAATTCGGTTACTAGATTGTGACGTACATAAAGACCTTACATATCTGCTTTTCTCCTAAGCACCTTCTCCATTGGGGCACTACTCAAAATATATTGCGGATATAGCATATACGTTCTCTAGAAAGAAAAAGATAAAGAAAAACTCTCGAGTCATAGATATTGAAATATTGACATTTTAGTCATTCATGTGTTGGAACAAATGGGAAAGTTGAGAGGCACTTCGTCATAGCGACATTACCGATTCAGCCATTTTGAAGTGCCTACACGTAAAGTAATGACAAATTTCGAAAATTCATGATTTTCATTTTTTTAGTTCGATTTCATTCAAACTTTCACCAGAAATGTCTGCTTCCCTGAATTTTCTGCCTTCTTTTAGAGTAGTTTGCTATTAGGGTTGGATTTCTCTTCAATACCACCATTGTGTAGGTTTACATTACATAGATGCCTGGTGTATAGTAAAATAGCGACAGCAGTCTCGGTCTCGTGTTTTTTATGTCTCGCTCTTGCATGGTCTCGACTTCGAGACCTATACTGCTAACTAAATGTGATCAAAAGTTTTCCTCATGGTCTTGGTCTTGGGCCGGACCCCCGGTCTCGTCTAAAGCCCTGACATTTTATAGCAATACATCACGAGAATAAGATATATGGACTAATTATGAAGTAATACTGATGCTGCAAGCAAGATATTGATTAGGGAGAAAACACGAGATAATTCAACGCAAATACTTGAACGAGGCAACGGTATTTCTAATCGTAATTATCTCTAATTACCTACCATGGCAATAAACCACGGAAACACTAAAAGAAGACAAATTTGAAGTACCCAGAGTCGGGATTTTCCTCGCTTTGCCATATGTGTTTTTAAAGCATACATGTGAATGATTAACTCGTTGGGTTTGGTAATTAGAGCCATGATCACCGTAACGGGGTAATTTAGCTTTGATTTAGGGTAAGAGGTACTGATTTAGGTAAAGGTTTTGTATCATTACAGAGCGGCAAGAAATGAATCGCAAATGGAATCAGGCCGGGTAAACTGCTAATGTAAAAAACAGAATTGCGATCACATTGTTTTATTCTTCACAAAAGTGCAAATGTGATTGAACTAAAATGTGATAATGAATTAATGATCAACATTTGTCTACTTGTTGTATGTACATTGGTGCCCGATAAGCAAAGTGAGTTTCACTTACGTGTAGTAGGCATATTTACAAGACTGCGTCTTTTGGAATTTACTGTCAAAAATATCTTGAGAAATTGAAGTTTAAAAATCAAGACCGGGATAAATGGCAAATGGGTAAAGTGAAAAAGTAATATCACTTAACATCACCCGTCTCTTTCTCCTTCTCCTCCTCCTCCTCCTCCTCCTTCTCCTCCTCGTCCTCTTCTTCTTCTTATCTTTCTTCTTCTTCTTTTTCTTCTTCTTCTTCTTCTTCTTCTTCTTCTTCTTCTTCTTCTTCTTCTTCTTCTTCTTCTTCTTCTTCACCTTCTTCTTCTTTTCTTTCTTCTTCTTCTAACCTCATTCAACCTTTCGTGCTTTTGTTTCTCCCTCTCTTCTCATCTCTTTCATTTCCTTTCTTTGTCTCTTCCATCTCTACCCCTCTCTCTCTCTCTTCCCAATCTCCATCCCCTCCTCTCTCTCATCATTCCTCAATTTCTCTTAAACTTACTGTCGACAAATCCATAATCGGTGTTTTAAATTAATTTTCAACTTAGTCATGTTGATGTGAGGAATGTATTTTCATTGCCAGCAAATTTGAAATGTGAAGACAAAATTCCATTGGAGAAAAAAATGCAAAATTGTCTTTACATTAATATTTTCGACCCCCAAAAAAAAAATGTCTAGCGACGCCACTGTAACACTTATATCCAATCCTAACTCCACCACCCACCTCTACCAGTGTTTATATTTCAATGTGTTACTCAAACCCAATACTCGGATTATAATTCTTGCGGTGAGAATAATCCTTTTTCTAAGTTTGCGCTAGAGATCTAGCGGTATGGAAGCCATTGTATGACTAGTTAAAGTTCAATGTGGATAACAATGCTTATATAGCCGATTTCATCCTTCATGACTCATAGTTACGAAACGATACATGAATCACAACATGGGACTAGATGTTACACTCTTCATACGGCACAAGCCCAGTGAGAAAATGGTTACATATAGGAATAAAAGACGTAATCCTTTTGTTTGTTATACCTCAGTCCCAAAGTGCCAATGGAAATACATACATGTACAGTATTTTACTAATATTTCTACAGATGAATATTGTACGACACGTGCTTCAGCGACAATTACTCCTCGGAAAAAATAAAATAATACAAAATATATCTATTTGAATTGTAAACTTAATTCCTTTACCAACACTTCACCTTAACCCTAACCTACACCCGAAGCCGAAACCAAATAGCAACCAAGGATATGATAGACGTGGAAACTCTGTCCAATAGCCTGTTTTGTATAATATAATCACAAGTCAGAATACTTGTATATATCATTTGTAATTGTTTCTTAGTATCTATCAACCATAGTTATCAAATACCCCCAGCCTCACCATCACCAACAAGACCGACTATAGACCAAATAAGTAATTATATTACCATGAATGGCCAAAATGTGTCGGTTTGGAAGTGTGACCTATAGCACGATATCGGTCCGTTTTTTAATGAGATGCACTGAGAAATAACAATACGATTTTCAATTCCAATTCCTGTGTCCATGTGATCAAATACAAACTGTTGAGCATGTTCTGAATGAGTGTGCTGTATAGCAGGACCCCATGTCCCCTCAATAACATTGACAACACACAACTGGTGTCATAGGTTAACAATTGTCAGTTTTAAATAGTTATGGTTGGTATTTGAAATAATAAATAATTCAAATTCAAAGTTATTGTAACAAATTTGGATTCCCCCAAAAAAAAAAATCCCCCTCCCGGAACTATGGAAACTGAATTTACTGCTTTCTGCTCCCTAATCGCCCCTACAGAAATAGAATGTTTTCCTTGTATCAGCTCTGTGTGCTGATAACTGCTCCAGGACATATACAGGTGTAGGTCAGTGTAATGATTTCATATCGCAAAAATACTTTATTGGATATGCGATACGTGTAATACAACAAAAGAGCAAAATATAAACACAAACATCGGCCCGCAAACAATCCAGTACTTTAGTCCGATGCAATTGGTCACTTCGAAAGTACGTAGTCATTTCGGACAGGGCAGCTAACTTGGTGGCTTTGATAATCTCATATCTGGATATCTGGAAAAGCGAAATATAAACATGAATATCTGCCCCACCAACTACCCAATACCCACTTCCGATACAGTGGTCACTTGGAAAGTACACGTACGTGGTCATTTCGGACAGGGCAGTGAACCTGGTGGGTTTGTTACATCTCATATCTGGATGACGTTGATAAGACCTGATGGCTGCAGGCGTCAGTTCTGCTGGGCAGTCTGTCCTGTGACGGCTTCATAAAGAGAGCGCTTCGTAATATCATGAAGTATCTCAAATATTTCTTAAGGTTATTAATTGCGGATGGAAAATACGATATGACTCATATTTAGAAAGAATAGCTTGCAGTATACGTTAGGCAGAGAAGTAGGTATATTGTAATTTTGAAAGATGATACTGAAAAAGCCTATATGGGCGAAACCGTCATGCAAGTTTGTACACAATATATTGTCTATATAGTGCAATTGATTGCGGTAATCAAATTTGAAATAATCAATCGTCAATGGTCGGGGGGGGGGGGAAATCAAATTTTGCTACATTGCGATATTGTCATGTTAGCCTCACCAACATTCATTTTTTTAAAACAAATAAATAAATAAACAGAATAAGACTATGGATGAAGGTATATACTAAATAATTATCATGAACTCATCTAAATTTGTAGTCTTCAAATTAATGAATGGAAACAATTCTTATAAGGGGTGCTTTCAATGTAACAACAAAAGTAACTGTATATCGAAAAACCATCAAGAATTTAGATGTAGGCCCTCCCAAGTTACCGCATTCAAATTTTAAAAAATTGTCGTTGAAACTATGGACAATAATGGAGGCAGTAGTTTATTTTCTTCCTCACCCCCCTCGCCTGGGTACTAACTTTCAGATTACTTCATTTCACAAAATCATATTGGCCTGCATGAAGATCCATAATACACAATCTTCTTTAAAATTGTTATCAAAATACAACACACAATTAGCCAAATAGCTCCATATCCATACTAATTCGCAACATTCATGAATTTTGCACAATGTTTGTCTACACTTTCCATTTCATCTACATCCTCAACAAATATATTTCACTCATGTCCTCCGTTTTACAATGTTATTGACTTATTTTTGTACCAGCATGTTTGAAATCGATGCACTTTTTTTTAGCCGGCACTAATTATTGTTGATTAATTAATGAATCTAATTAGTGAGCTGATTAGACTAAGAGCACCGGAGAGCCACAGCGACGTCTGCAAAACTAATTCATATTCCTGTAGAGGAAAAAGTAGAAAGAAAGGGTGAACGCTTGGTAATGTAATGAACAAACATCGTTGCTTTGATACTCTTCTGTTTTTCTTTTGAAAAAGAAGGCAGTGCAATAGTTTTTTCAATGTGTTTTCCATCAGTTAACATGGAATGAAAGAAGATGAAGAAAATGAATGATATAAATCTTGGAAGCATGGGACCTAACGCGATAAAAATGAATAGCAACCAACACTTTGCATTCGTTCTGTTCCTTCTGAAATTTAAGACTAAAGAAAATTGAAAAGCAACGTTTTCATGCATTTTCCATGAAGTGTAATGACATTTTAAAAAGACGAGGAAAGAAAAATAATAAAATTCTTGGAAGCATCACAATAAAAGCGATGAAATGAATACATAATAACATCACATGAAATAACTGAATATAAATGATAATAAATAAAACCCAATAAATAGGATTAATTATAGATAGTTTAGATTATGTTAACTATTACTGACAAATTTAACTCAAATGTATTTTACTGATAATATTAACATTAGAAGCAATTAGGCCTAATAAAAATGATTCCATCTGGAAAATATCTTTGTTGAAATTTTAGAAAACATCGTTACCATCGATATATTTAACACTTAAAATGTCATTAACATGAGAAGATAACGGTACACTATATCATGCCTCGTGATAACCCACAATATTGCATTTTAAAAATAACCAGCTGTCTACGCTCTTTATGATAAAATCAGCTCGAATGACATTCAAATAGAGGGACTCAAATAACATGCAATGCACACGTCAGAAAGTAGGAAGCTTCCTCCCTCTCCACAAAGGAAACATTCAAAATACTTGAGCGTAGATGCAAAATCGATGTGGTTTATTGTTTAATTGAATAGAATCGAATTGATTTCTCTTTCAACTAGCGAAGAATGTGTTGTCATAACTACACATAAGAACCGCCTTGTGCCTCGGAGACAAGACAATTCGTTGTGGGATCTTCCTCTCCCTCTGTATGCCTCATCTTGAAGAAGATGCGCTCCTAAATGACATCATGCTAACTACGCTGCACTTTTGATAGCAACTTGGAGTCTGCTATTTACGTTAAAATCCCAACCTATATTTTTCTCGCTATCCTAAAAAGAAGCCGCATTGTCGGCTCCGCTTGAATAATGTTCACTTCATCAGCGATGCATGGGGAGGGAGAGAGGGGTAAATAGATGGGGAGAGGGAGATGGATGGAGAGAGGAGCAAAGAGGAAGTTGGGAGTGTACAGGATGTGAGGTAGGAATGGAGAGGGGATGGAGACAGATATAGAGAAAGAGAAATTGAGAGAGAAAAAGGGGAGAACGAAAGAGACAGGGATAGCAAGAGAGGAAGATAAAGAGAATGAAGAGTGAGCGAGAGATAGGGAGAGAGACGGAGAGGGAGAGAGAAAGAAAGCAAGAGATGGAAAAGAAGGGAATAAAGAGAAGAGGGGGAATGAAGAAATATAAAGCGAGTGGGAGATGGACCGGGGAGAAATAGGGAAAGAGATTGAGAATAGCTAAAAGAGAGAATGGGAGATAAAGAAAAGGAAACAAAAAAGAAGAGAGAGGGTGAGACAGAGACAGAGACGGAGACAGGCGGAGATAGAAGGGGAAAGGGAATGAGATGGAGAGAGGAGTGAGCTGGAGAGAGAAGGAGGAAGACAGAACGTACGATGCACTTTGTCGGCTTGCTTTACGCATTAGTCATTGTACGATACAATTTATCCAGCAGAATAATAAAAGCTGACGTTTTCTATCAGGCTTCGTTTGCAGACCGCTGATTGGCTGGTTATTGGCAATGTTAGCATCCACCAACCCGCCACTTCTTTATTTTATTCATCATTTCAAAATAACCTACCTATACAGTTTTCACGTTTCGCCTAAAGAATGATTTGATTCCAAAGCACACGTCTTTATAGAAAATAGTATTTCCGAAAAAGTAATCAAAGTGCCCGCATCAAGGAAGAGACGAGGAAATAAAAAATGAAACGGCCTCCCATATTTCGTTTGTCACAATAATTGTGTTTTCACAAGAAGTAGCTTTTAGAGTGTGTAGAATGTAAAGTACTTTTCACTTTTCATTTATGCGTTCTGTACTATATGACCCGTTATTCACGAAATTTTAAAAATGCCCACAGTCAAATGTATAGAAAACGTTTCAATATCATATTTTTTTGCACTTTGTGCATGAATCATTAATGTGCATGTATATAAACAAAACAAATTTCCGTTTACTTTTGTGGACTAAACACTGCACTTTTTTTTTATTTTTTTTTTTATTTATTGCGTTTTATTTCAACAGGGTAGCCCCATCAGTAGTTAGAATACTGTTATACTTGGGGGCCCTGCATAACATGAAAATACATATAAAGACATACATATACATGAAAATATCATTACAAGGTGAATAGTAAACATGATATACCAGAAAGAATGCAGATAAAATTTCAAATTTAAATGTTAACTCAGCAAGTCAAAAAGGACTGAATCGAATCTACGCTGATTTAATAATGGTGAATCCTTCAATAAACAAATTCATGTTGTATAAGACACATATTGAAAGTCACTAAAAAAAGTGAAATGATTATATAACTATATTCTCTGAACTCATCATCAGAGTCCTGCATGATAATATCCACGATCTGACATAATTGTTTTCCCATAAAAAATTCCTCTGCTCCTTGTGAAAAGTTGGTATTTATATCATTTGTGTACGTTTTTGTTATCTTCTCTTTGCTTCATTACTTGCTTTCTTGCGACTCGATTGAAGCAAACTACCTGAATAGGAAAAGACTTTATAAATACGTGCCTGTACAAAAGCGGATGATCGCCCAACAAATATGCAGAGAGAAATATTCAGCAGTATATTTTAATGATGTTTGAGAAAAGTACATAAATGGATAAATTTGAAAATTACAATATGTTTGTTGAACAAACTTTGCAGATCATGTGTAACATAAGTGATTGCTGTATTTCTTTCTAGTGACGGCTTCTTATGATCAGTGCTAGAATTTGATTCGTTTTGTTATCACAGACATGAATCAATATTGATTTTCGGAATAGATGCTTTGATACAATCATGAGTTGTACATTGTATCTTGTATTTCTAAAGAGCTGGCTCCTCAAAAAGAAACACTTCGCTCGAAGCTAATAGCTTCATTCTGCATGTTCGATGGGATCTTTTCGCTGTAATTTTTTTCTCTCAATTTATTTTTGGTCAGTTAATGCATTGCATCGTCATGGAGATATTATCTAAGATTTTTGATTTAAAGATGTTGAATTATATATGACATGCTACCCCCCCCCAAAAAAAAAAAAAAATAATAATAATATCGTTTTACATCTCAAGAGTTAAATTTGCCTTTGATTGTGTTCCGTAAAGAAAGAAATAAAAATAAAAAGTAACAATATTTATTACCAATAAAATCCACTTTTTTAAAAGAGAAAGGCGGAAATGGGAGGGGGAGAGGGGGAGGGAGAGGGAGAGACAAGAAGGAGAGAGAGAGAGAGAGAGAGAGAGAACGTGAATTTGAGTAAAATGTTCATAATACTAAAAGAATAAGGACCTATTATACTTTTCAATTCAATTCAAAGTGACAAGTGTTTTCTTCCAGAGATTTTACTCTATTTCTCTATTTATTTTTATTTCTTTAAATCACATTTTATGAAATAATAAAATAATGATTTTAGGCTACGGATTATGAAATTGTTAAACACCCTATTCCTCTAATATGTTTCAAGGTATCATTGCAACTCATATCAATGTCTCCAAGCTCCTTTCCCTTTCTTCTCCAAGAAAGAAAGGCGGATGGAAGATCGGTTAAAGGGGGCGGATTGTCGGGACTAATCAAGTCATCTTTAACCCAATTAGTCGGCAGTTTTGGAATTCAAATCATCGTCGGCTCGGATATTATGTCGGTTAAAACGAGTAATCCAGCGCGCGCTGAAGCTGCTCTACAGTCTTCTGGGAAAAGGGCATGTTTGGGGAGTCCCATAAGGCTGCATGCACCACCGCTGAAAAAGTACAGTGTTCTCTATGTGCATGATGTGGCAATATCGCTCTGACGAAGGTTTTAATGGCAAAGGCAGACACATCAACAGCGATCTAATGTATACTGCATGCATCTATGGTGGATGCATTTTATATACCATTATATTACGTCATTGTGGATGTTGTTTTGTGGTGTTTAGAAGAAGAGACCTTACAAATTTAGGTTCATATATAATCTTTAAGCTTTCCTTTCCTTCCTGAAATTCGTTAAGCCACATATACTATAATATATTATAGTGAAAAATATATATATTCCACGAAAAACGGTTTTGAATGTGGACCAGACTTTTTAATCGAGTAAAATATCTCGACAACATTTCAAAAGAAAACAAATTAGTTACAATTTATCCACGTTTCTGCTTTATGAAGTTATATTTTCCTAGTAGACATTCTCCAGTTGAACCTTGCTTGTATACCGAGTAAATATGGACCAGATGAGGGTAGCACCCATGGTAACCGCCCCCCCCCCCACACCCATTGTATATCTCTGTAGTAATTCACATATACATGATTCGCAAATCGGCGAATGAACAGTTTTAAAGCAATATCATTCTTTTCTTAACTTAAAGAATTTCTTTTTTTTTTGGAACGTTGTTTTGTGTAAAACATATCCGTTACCTTGAGAAAATATGGCTATGGAAAGTATACGCCGATATTTGCTGCCCCCGAACCATTTTCAATACGAAATTATTTTTTTCCTTTTCACCTTATATTCGAAGAATCAAGGCTTGTGAATGAACTCGTGTTCAAAGACTTCTATGGTCCATACACATCACACGGTAATTATTATACAAACGCTCAGTGCATTCTATACAAGAGGGAAGGAAATAAGTGCAACCATAGAAATTCACCATTAATCGAAATCATACCATTATACCATACAATCGGTCCATTTCCCTTGTAGGCAAAAACCATTCCTATCTGATGGAATAACAGTGGACGATCTTTTAAAAAAATTAATGAAATGAATAAAAATATATAATAATAGAAAATAGAAGTACCTCAGAGCGAGAAGATTTTATCGCACCTAACTTTAACAAGGAGTCATTTATAGGGACTGCACGGAATTGCATACCTTTATGGAAAGGCAGTAATTGGCAAAATGGAAATGGATGCCTGCCTTAGGAGGTGTGTGGTGAGGAAGCTTTTAGAAGAAGGCGTATTTTGCTTCTCGCTTGAAGATGAGAAAGAGAAACAAAAATACGTTTTAAGTATGGCAGAAAAAAACACACACATAACCATTCAAATCTGTTACGATTTTAAATGTATATTCTCACCCACTGTTGGAGATGTATATCATAAATGTTATATTTAAATACATTAGTGGTTATATCATTTCCCTAGACATGGATATTGTTTGAAAGAGATACATCCTGAATACTCGGGTATAATCATAATTGATCGAATTATCTCAAACTATATTAATGTCTTCCATTATTTCAACCTCTATATCATCGTTATTGTTACCATGACCATCGTCATCCTCCTCCTCCTCCTCCTCCTCATCATCATCATCATCGTTATTTTTATCAGCTGCAACAGCAGCAGCATCGCACCATTGCAGCACCATTACATTAATAGCTAATTATAACTCTTTATTACCATCAGCAGCAGCAGCAGCAGCAACAAGACATTTACAAACAGCTACAGTGCATGTACAAAACAATAGAAAACACGTCCATGTAGCAAGCCTTTCCTTGGCAGGTGACGATGCGCCTGATGCTGAAAACTGAATGATTTCAAAAAGCATCATAAATACTTTTAAAATGACACCAACATCTTCAGCTCTTCTTCGACAGTAACCATGGCAACAGCAGCATCATACCCTTCCAACGCTATACGTTATCAGAGATGAAATGAAAGTTAACAGTCGCGCGATCGAAACCCTCAATCGAGATGATCCTTCCCTTCAAGAGGATGATGTATTCAACAGCTATCCCATGACCCCTTCGAGTGACAGTTAATCAATACTACATCACCTCTATAAAGAAGATACCAAGCACTTCATCCATCTAATTTTATACATCTCCCATAAAACAGAGGAGACAATCGTAGACCACGAGCGACAACCAGGGTGTCACAAGTGCCGCCCATCAGATCGACACCCACTACGTCAAACTGTTTAGAGTTTGATTCGTGTAAAAGAAGACTGAATTTGCCACAAGGGAAGATGATGGCATTCCATTACTAATTTTATTCCGTTTGAAAGATGATATACGTTTCTGAATACCAAACATGTCCTATGTCATTGTCAAATTTTTTTAGATATGAGAATATAAGAAAATATATAAAAGTTGCTTTTTGCGGGGGGGGGGTTCTATCCACCTCCCTCACTTCTTCTGTACCCTATTCCCTCCATAGCCATCGATTTTCTGTTAGAAGCTCAGCTTCCACCTTTAGTTGATGACATTCTTAGAGAACAGAGACAGAACTAGAGGGAAAAGTAAAGTAAAAAGGGAGGAGATAGATAGAGGGGGCTAGAGAGAGAGGGGGGAAGAGAAAGAGGGAGAGAGAAAGAGAGAGAGAGAGAGAGAGAGAGAGAAAGAGATAGAGAGAGAGAGAGAGAGAGAGAGGTGAATATTACTACCTTTGAATGATTCTTGTCACTAATTGTAAATGAAGATGATAATATTCAAAATATAAAGCGCACATATTATCTATCCCACTCATGATAACCATAATTCGAGGTACTGAAAATCAAACTCTTCAGTGTACATAAATTACATCTAACCTAAACAAACTACAGGCGTTGTTTATTCATTCCCTTAAAGGGATTGGGTAACTTTGTCTCAGATTCTGAAACAAAATCCTGGATTTAGCTCATGATGCAATGATTATTATAAACCTTTAGGTCAGTAAGGAACCCCATGACTTTTTCAAGCCGATCGCCTGTCTGGTTATCAAGATATTTATGATTGGAAATCGAAATCAAATTTTGCGTTTTCCTAACGGTTTTCATAACACTACAGTCTATTGGGAAAAATGAGTATGGTAAAACCGGTCACTTAAAGATTTTTTTACTTTTTTGAGGCACTTCATGATGAAGGCTTCATTATTACACCATATCACAGACACTGATAGCACATAGGGCCATGCATCTCGGATTTAACATGATTAAACGATGCCTTTAAGGTGGATGATGATTCCGAAGTTTGTTATTAACGTATCGTTTAATATCCGAGTGTAAAGACCTGTATTTCACAGGGGAAAAGTAGGTCTAATATGCATATGAGATAATAGTGATTATCGTTCAGATTGTTAGTCAAAAAGTTTTCACATTCAGCCGATGCGAACTAAGTTTTACAAGTACAGCATATGGGGTGTAATAACTTTCTTATGAGGTTTTTTTAATGATGCCATTATGATCAAGATAATAGAATGCGCATGTACTTAAGATCTAAAATGAAATGTGGCGATTTACAAGCTCTATTGCGATAACTAGATAAAATAGATAATAACTGGTATTACACAAACAAAGCACAATATTGAATAAATAACGCATAAATGTTCCACCCTGCTATGCTAAATGATACTAATGATATCATTATCCTCATCTCCGCCCCTCGGGGGCCAACGCGTCCCTTTGACGATCATTCGCAACGGATAGAATTGATGCAAATTACTCCTCTTAAACACCCATTCAAACACTCTACATTCGCGATGCTTTTTCAACCTCCCTTTTTCATGATATAGAGCCATGGAAAAAGCACATTCCCGCCAAGCCTGCGGGTAAGTTGCAAGAAATTATCAGACAATCTCAAAAACTAATTTTTCTTTCAGGTCCTGTTTGCAGACATGTCATTTTGAGTTGGATATATTATCGCTCTCACAATCACACAAATTTCTTTATCAATAAGGCTACTGTTATGCGCTGTATAATTGAACAACGAGAGTTTAGTTCGAGAGGGCTCCAACTAGCTTATAAATACATGAATCCATTCAGATGCAAAGAATAATAAGCGGAGGGGAATGTGATTTTGCTTATGGCGATGAACTTATTCTCGAATAAAAATTAAAATAAAATATAGGAGGGCAGCGCTCTTAAGCTTAGAGACCAACCTTGCACTTTATAAGCTCGTAACCCTGAAATGACACCAATGACCTTAACCATGGACCAAACTGGTACAATTACTACAATTTCGAGCGATTTTAGTAAAATTATTGAAGAAGAAAAAAGCTTCCCAAGACAAAAGTACATCGTTTATTATGGTTATGCAAATTACCAAATACGAGGTGCACAGATCGAATTCCAAATTTAAATGGACTTTATTAAAAAAATTATTCAGTTTACTCTTCTTGACACTGTGAATAACAAACGGGTGATAATCAAGAGAATGTTTATTTTATGATAATTTTGCCGATTTCACTTGTCGGCTTCTTTGATGTTCTTCTGTAAATATGCGTGTTTGATTATAGTTATTTTACGTGCTCAATAATGTTTTTGTATACAGAACATGTGCATGGATATGACGAAGCGAATTGAAAAAGCAGACAGTCTATGGGGCAAGGGAGAGCAGCGGGCATATTATGGGAGCGATTTGTCCCCGGGAGGGAGGGGGTAGAAAGTCGCCTTACTTCAATCTATAATGCTTTGATAAGCAAACTTTTAACAAATTCTTCACATTTGGGGTGCTATTTCCACCCCACAGTTCTGTATACAATTTGGTTAAATCTTTACAAATTAGGGCTACCATTTTTCACTCCAGAATTCGCTAACGACACTTCCCCACCGCTACGATTTGAGGGGGGGTTGCAGTACCCCCCCCCCCACACACACACACACACGCACACATACACACGCACCTCCGGCTTCCTGGTCTATGGGGAGCAGTTGATACACTGAACCCTTACTGTACTATGTTTGGCTAGTTTGCTGGATATTTGCACCTGTACACAATGTAATCGGGGAGGTAAACATTATCTGGTTTGGGTACCTTGGTCATGAAACTTAAAGGATTGGGAGTATCCAAGGTTTTAAATTTTTTAGATATTTTTTTTTAATCAAGGGTGGCTGTCAGTGCCAGTGGTATATCCAGCATGGCATGGAGCGGGGGCGGTATGCCCCCAACCCCGTTTGCAGGACAACTTGCTGTGGACTCCGGCATGAGGGGCTGCTTAGTTATTCACACGCTATTCACACCAACGAGATCGACACCAGACCGACTGTAGAACAAACAGACATTTACATTTCCACAATGTCCACAAAAATTGGTCGGCTTGGAGTCGGTTTGGCGGTGTGACTAGAGTATACCCCACCCCTTATCCTAATTCATAGAATTTAATGGATAACTTCTTTGCAATGTCTTCTGGTCTGCTGATAAGGTCTGTCATTAAAAGCACATGTAAAAATAACAATATTATGTCAGCTTGTTAATCAATCAATAGATAAAATGGACAGTTTTGAATTCCAACTTACAAACACCCTGAAAACGGAGTGATGTATAAAGAAAAGACCATGCAGGCAAATGTCACGGGTCTCCTTTTCATCATAAGATGATATCTTAATCTCGGTTCTAGAAAATCAGAATATCAGAAAAACAGAAATGAAATATTTCTCTGAAAGCATACAGAATTTAAAACTGTAGACATACACCCTAATTGTCTCATGTTTTGGTAGAGGGTGATCACATACAGACATTACACGGAGTCACGGAACATAGAACTGCCTAAAGTTGGTCGGATTTGAAACAAGTTTACCTTCTTGTATAGCCCATTTAAAATCAGAATTTCAGAGTGCAGGATATCGGAGCGTAACTAAATATCTAAAGAGTGAAATAACCTTTCCGGGATACCTCTCCCCTTTAACCCCATCTGTGAAAAGAGCTTTACGAAAATCTGTCTGATAGCTTCTCCCGATTATCCCAAAGTACAGAAATACTCGTCGGGAATAAATACATGCATCTTTCCTGCAAATAGAAAGCCCCATAGCTAGAATTAGAATAGATATACCCTGTCTGATTTAATTTAGACGCAAATGAAGTAAGAGGTTTTGTTTATTCCGCATCGCGTATGACATTCCACGAGCGAATTCTCGATTTGTGGTACACCAAAGGGCAGCGTAAAATAGGGTCGCTGAATTCAGATCGAAAATAGGATCATGTATGCATCTTGAAGTTTATACATCAATATACGACGATATAATATGGACGTACATATAATAAAATGCCTGGAGTATTATATTAAATAGAGGAAAAAGTTCTTTGTCTGGATATGAGTCGCTAGCATTCCTAGCAATGGGATGAAAACATGAAATACAATCTAATCGCTATACATCTCGCATTCTGAATAGATTTATTGATAACTTCAGGATATTTAGATCACTAGAGGAATGGGAATCCATACATGAAGAATACATTCCTTCGCTCGATGTCGCCTTGCCAAAAACAGCATTCAACGGATCGTCACATTTCTGCCAAAAGGATATTACCGCCGTGTATCGTCAATGGCTATAACGCCATTTTAGCAGTGAGGTGACGTGCTCTAAACTCAACCCCAGTAATCATGAAATAAATATCCTAGAAATCGTGCAAGTTGTAGTCTTTGAGGGGTACTAAAATGAGGAGTAAGAATGTTATTTGATACTGCATATTTTGATAGCACCCGTCAAAATTGAATAAACCGACAAACAAAAACAAAACTAAACTAAAAAGAAAGGACAAAGGAGAAGAAGGAAAATATGAAATGCACACATCGGTATCCTGATAGCTGACTAGGAGTCATTACCAACATCCCTCTTTCATCTCATTTTACGAACAGCCTCGAGAATTGGACTTGAATAAATCAAATACCTTTTCCCGCCGAATGTTTCTTTGCAGACGACATAATAGAAAAGACGATGTGGGCTCATTATCTTGAGTAAGGTTCATACGACAGTCTTAAAGTTTAGGTCGTGGTTTTAAACTTCGCTGGGGTATAAAATAATTATTACCAAGCCCATCTAACCCTTATCTACGATACCATTCACCAGATTTCTTTTGTGTAGACCTAAAAAACATTTTTAATAATTAGATTATTACTATTCATATGATTTTTTTTTTTAAACTATTCGAGGTAATCATGTTTTAGGGACCATGCGGACGCATTTTATTATAAAACCTAAGTTTACTCGATGTTATAAACCACGATTTTATGATTACCACGATAACTACGAGCTGCGAGTGTGTGTGTGTGGGGGTCCTCACTGAAGTTCTGTGCCGTGCGGACGCAATTAACTTCGAGGTTATGCCAGCTTGTGACTCCTTTTGTACTTGCCCGGCTTGTGGTTTAAAACTTTGACCACTCGTTGTCTCAATCCCGTGTGAACACTCCTCGTTGATAGTTGATCGTTGTTTAAAACATCGAGATTTCACAAATTGACAGTCATGTGTAAAGCTACGACAGTCCCGTGTGAACATATCTATTACCTCCTACCTTCAACAAACCCGACACGCGAGGAAACCTGATGTTTTAACGATGGCAACATGATCGGATTGAGACCCTCTGCAGATCCATAAAACATGCTAACATATGCCATAGATGAGTGGCGGGGATCTTCCTAACAACATACTCCTCGCATTAGCAACATTTCTAGGGATGGCACCAGGCGGCAGCTACAAAGGGCAGAACTAAATCAAAATGGAAATGTGGATGATTTCAACGATGGCGAGGCAAACATTTCCACATCAGAGAGAGAAAGCTCTAGAAATGGAAATATTTTTCTGAGACATAACAGGTGTTTTGGAACACATAATAAAAGTATTATCTAACGTTCGAATGCAAATCATCTGCTGGTTGGGGCATTAGATTCAGAGCGCATTTTTTAAAAGTATTAAACAAAAAGGAATATGTAAATTTTGTCCATAAATACATTATCGGCTGGTGTGTATTTTGTATTTTATATTGAATACAAATGTAAATCACGTTCAATATTGAGCTCTGAATAAGTCAAAATCCCATTTGAAATCTTGTCATCTTGCCAAGCAAAACAGAACTTTGTTGACTATAGTTCGACCATTTTGTTCGTAAATCACCGATTCATAGATATTTCTGAAAGATGACACAATACCCAAATAAGATATTTAATTGAAAAATCAGAAAAACTGTACTTAACATCATTTTTGATTAAACACAGCTCAAATATACATGACTGTGGTTCATGGCCTGTGGTTTAGGCCTGTGGTTAATGGCCTGTGGTTTAGGCCTATTCATTTAGGGCCTAAGTATTTCCTTAGTGATTGATATAGAGTGTGAATGTAAACACGATGAATGAATAAACGTGTGAATAAGGTGAGCGAATGTAAACAGAGCCAGTGAATGAATGCGAGCCGATTGTGAACAAATGTGAACAATTTTAGTGCATGCTAAGATGGTGAGTTAACGCGAGCAGTAAGGGTGGATATAAATAGTTTTTATGAGCGAGTGTGAACAGGATACGGTAGAAGAGGATGAATGAGTGTGAAAAGGGTGAGTGAATGTGAAAAGGATGAACTAATATGAACAGGAAAAGTGAAGAATAAGACGGTAAGTGTATGTGAACACGGTTTCAGGGCGAGTGAGTCAATATGTGAGAGATTCGTGAATGTGAAACAGTATCAGTGAATTAATGCGAAAAGGACGAGTGACTGTGTTAGGGGGTAGAGCTAAAGTAACATTGACAAACGTGAACACGGGAACTAGACGTGAACAATTAAGATCAGAGCATGAGAACACAGAGTGAATGTGACGAGGGTGTGTGAATGTTATTAGGCCTACATGCTAGTTTGGTGAGTGAATACAAGGGAATGTATTACATGGTGATTGAATTTGAACAGGGTGAGCTATAATTTGACCCGTATGAGGGAATGCGAACAAAATGGGCCGATGTGAACATGACTTCGAACTCGACTTTGGAAAGCTCTTGTCAGATAGCTTATCCTGTTCATGTAATCAAGGCACACGCCTTGGTGAATCCTCTGAAGTTTGCCGCCAAAACATGATCCGATAGTCAAGTTAACCGATAGCCAATCGATTTTAAAGGTTGTTCACGCCAAATTGGTAAGCAGGGCAGTAAATAAAAAATATAATGTTTCCTGACTGAAGAAGCTAGGCCACCATTATTTCATATCATAATCTTTCTTTTGGGGGGTGTAAATACATAGAACCAGAAAGATTGTTTGTTTTTATATCCGGTGTCATTATGGATAATATGATTCAATTTATGAGAGTAGAAGAAGACATTTGAACATTTAAAGTTAATTTCAGATGTGTGTTATATCGACTTATTTGCATAACAACACTCATCTTCCACGTGAATAATAATACATGGGAGGTGTTCAATGTAGTAAATTAATTAATGTATAACTGACAATATCGTAACATGAAACAAAACTAAATCATGTATTGTATACATCACATAAATGGTATACTTTTTCTTTCGCAAGATATTTTTAGATGTTTACATTTTACTTGTATAAGTTAATACATCTTGTACAATTTTGGGAAAAGACAAATTAAACTGTCCTACTCTTGTAATAACTCGACATGTTTGAAATTGCCTTCGCAATCATATAGCAATGCAGCCATTTAAAGCAATGTTGTATAAATTAGAATCAATAGATCCTTGTTAAAAGCACAACCTGCAGAATGGACAGAATAAGATTCATTCTTGATATATAATAAGAATTGTAGGGGGTATAGAATGATTATTACCAAGTTAAATCCCCCTTTTATTTCATTCACCATGTGTCTGTTGTATATGCCTATTTTCTTCAATCGTTCAACTTCAATTTCTTAAATTTCCATTATGACATAACATGGCAAATTGTCCATATACTAGTTCTGGACTTTAGAGAGTTTGCACCATTATGAATTCACATCGATATGCCTTACTGTAAACAAACAAATGGATAAGGCCAAGTAAAAATGTTTCTCGTCTGGATTTTTTTTTTAAATAAGGGAGAGGAGGGCGTCCCATGTTATTTTAAATTTTATGAATTATATTTTTCCTCTGCATAAAAATGCCATTAGGTTAATTTCAACACAATAAAAAAAAATCATTCATTTATATACTTCAAGGGCTCAAAAACAATATGGAATTATAGCATATTGAAGATTTTTATATTGTATAGATATACTCAGATTCTTGTTAACTTCATTTTAGAACAAAACTATCAATTAAAACATAAATTGAGGCGGACTGGACAAAATAATGAAAGGAGTATAGGGACGAGAAACTATGAATTAATTATATTTGGGTTACTATTTAAATCATATTGACCAAGTGTTGTCCTATAAGAAGGCATTTTTTTAAAGAGCCTAATATAGTGCATGATTCTGGGGTAGAAACAAGTGGGAGAATACTGCTTTCCAAAGAAAGCAAACAAAAAATACCTTCATTTTACGAGGCACCGACTCGTGGGTCATTGAACACATCAACGGTGATAAAGCCTCAGATATCGACATATAATAGCCAGTGATTTATTACTTCATCCAATTACAACCTGACTTTTATTTTCTCGATGTTTTATTTTCTGCTCCTGATGTATACAGAGGCGAGTCCAGAATGAGGTGGGTATACCTAGGGGATTTGAAACGAAAGCCAGCTTCTCAAGTGAAAAAGAAAAGATAATCCAAAATGTCGGCTAGGTGACGGTCCTTTCTCTAGCTGCACTCCTCCATAATATGGCTAATACAAAGGTGACCACATATGTAGAGGAAGGCTTCTTTTGTTAAAGATAAGCTTGAATTCTGGTTATGATAGAAATTAAATTCTTACAGAATCCAACAAAACTTACACTGAATGCTCAAATGACATATGCCAAACAAACTTTGTAGAAAAATGTCTGTATAGGGGCTGAGTAAAGACCATAGAAAGATAATGAAATCAAGGTAAGTAGGCCCGACACCATTGTGCTTAACACAGGTCACTATGTGCAAATGGGAGTTGTGTTTTTTAAATTTTATTGAAGATGATTTCCAGCATGTTTTTGTGAGGTTGTTTTTATTTTACTGGTTCAAACAATCAATCTACTGCAGGATAAACAATCCAGAGTGAATTATGGCCATGTTCTCTAGACATACGATGCCCATACCAGAGCTCAAGATTAGCTTGAACTACGTTCGGTCTCATTATAAATAATGTTCTGCTATAAATTAAGGCAGTGATAACAAAATTAGTGGTTTTACACTAACATGTCAGTGTAAATCGGACTTGTGTTCGCTTGGCATAAATCTAACCTAAGTCTTAACAGTTTACTCGAGGTATCTTGGTAAATAGTAACCGCCTTTGAGCTCTTCCCATGACAGGGGGCAAATAACCCTTCTAGAAAATGTTAGTTTCATGAATAAACTCCAAAAAAAGAGAAAAAAGAAAGAAAGAAAGAATGAAGAAAACAGTTTTTGAATCAATTGCCTAACGACTTTATTGAAAGATTCTACTTTGTTCTATGACATACTAACTTGTTCCCATGCAATTTTGTTTGTAATAAACCATGTAACTACAAACACGTGAATAAACCTTGGAATATTTTAATCAGATGACATAAAATCTGGCGGGCACAGTCGGGGTCATTAGGGAATCTTTGTTCTTTCATTTTTGAGGGCTATATAAACCGTTCCATGGTCGTTTCTTGGTTACTTTACGATCTACAAACAGGGTTTACACCTTCCACGTGCTGGTTTCATTTTCCAAGTGGCGTAGCTACGGAGGAAATGAGGGGGGGGGGGTACGTGCGCCCATCCCAATCGAATGACGAACAGGGAAAAGAAGACAGATAAGGAGAGGGAAGGAAGATGGAATATAAGGAAAAAGTAATGATACGATTCCTACCATGCAGGGGCCCTTGATCATTTTAATTGCCAAGACAAGTTCCTTTACCAGTGTTTACAAGGTGAAGTAAGACAAGCGATCCTAGTGAAACAAGAGCCCCTTCAATGGCAGGACCATGCTACGCCATTGCCCATTTCTCTCCTCTGCTTACACTCACCATGGAGAACACTGCTGATTTCACAGTGAGGTCCAAAAGAAGGCACATCGCCTAATATGGAAAAAAAGAAGAAAAAAGGTCACATTTCTGATAACAGGTACGGTGAATTGGGTGGGGGTGCGTACGTCTGTGGAATTTTTTTAGGGGCAAGATTCTTCTAGAAAATTTGAAAATTTGCAACACCAGCCCTTCAGTTTTTGTCGATGCAAGGTGCCCCCATCGAAACCCCATGATTTCATGGAAACTGACAGTAAATATTCAAAATCAGGGAGAGGGAGAAAAAAATCCATCTCGCTGATTCAAGCTTACGCTGGCTATGTAAAATGGAGAGCCACCTCGTCTCCAATGTAGGCGTATTGCACGTAAATAAGGTTGTAAAAGGCTTAAATGTTAGCCAAATATTAGTGTGTATAGGTTGGTGTTATGTTTGTTTTCTCACAATAAAAATGTTCAAGGTTTGTCAGGCTTGTCATGTTAAACGCAATATGAGTGTTCAAAACGCTTCATATCATAGCCTGCCCCAACTGTTTCTCTATAAGATATACCTGTGCTGTGTCTCCGAGAAATCCGTAGTTTGAATATCATACACGCTTTCTCCCCGCCCTCCCCGCCCTCCCCGCCCTCCCCGCCCTCCCCGACCGCCACGCCCCTCACCTCCAATTTATTCATGGATACCCGGTACAGTCCCGTATTTCTTCATTCTAAAGTGTCAATAAAACGTTATTCCAAATGACTAAATTAAACGAGTCTAGTTTGAAAATATATAGATAAGTCTCATCATCATAGTCATCATGATCGTCACCACCACCACCACCACCACCACCACCACCACCACAACCACCATCACCATTATCATCGTCTTTTTTTTTCCTTCTCTCCCTCTCTATTTCTCTCTTGCTCTATCTGTCTTTCTCTACTCCTATCTCTCTCCCTGTCTACATTATGTGGCGTATTACCGTCAGATATACTTTGGTTGTCGAATACACTTTTGTAACAGCTCCAACAACGTCATATTCATTGTTAACCTGCTGACTACTAAATTTTCCCATTCCCACGGTCGTAATACAGGAACCACCGGTTCCAGTAGGCGATGGTTTAAAAAATAATCATATTACAAACAGTGTTTTCATAGGTAAGTTTATCATCCATTAAACCAAGATCCCCCCAAAACACACAATATATTTCGCTAATTACGTGACCTATTTTTTTGGTTCATACTCAAGTTTACATAATTCGTTTCATAGCTATCCTCCAAAAGTTCCGCCTTACTCATCAATCCATAGACCATAGCATATCGTTGTATTTTTCACAGTCATCAACTGAGCTACATAATTCGTTAGAGGGCGACATTTTAGAAAGAGAAGACTGGCAGATACAGCAAAGAACACGATTACAACTCGATGGGACGACACATCGGACAATCACCTACCTTCTTATCACACCTCCCACCTCACACCTCCCTATCTTTTTCTGTTTTATTTTCTCCTTTCTGTTGTTTCTTTTCTTTTCTTTCTTTATTTCTTTATTTCTTTCTTCATTTATTTGTAAGGGTTTGTTCATGAAAAAGAAAATTGTCAGCGGCCTCGCTGGGACTAACTGTAGATTTCTTACGTATATAAATCATGAAATCAGTCAGGAAATAAAAGATACCTGGCAATACAAAACATACTTAATGTTATTCAACAGATTAAAAGATAATTGAATAAAGATAAATAAAACATGCTCTCTTAAAGGTAATGCAAAGTTTTGGGAAATTTTGAAAATCAGTGGATGGATAGTAATTCTTTAAAATCTTGATAATATTTGGATGCCCCTGTGGATGTTTTATAAGCACTAGAACATTTAGCCCCTAAAACACTTCTGCTTTTGAGAAATTGACTGATCAAAATTTACCGGTGCTCCCGGTAAATTTCAAATATTTCAAATATATAGCGCCTCAGGCCATTCCATGGTAGCTGCGACCATGACAATCTCAGAATATGCAGTTCTTACTAGTATTTAATTTCCAAACGGGAATAGCGAATCGGTCGATTGTAGCCGGGGATTGTAGTCAAGAAACATTGTTTTTAAGCTAAAGTAATATCAGTCTTGAGAGGGAGCTATACAACATAAAGGGTTTATTATTTACAATTTCATCACTTTAGACTCGATTTCAACCGCGACAACGATCATTGAATATTGTAAAATCATATATGCTTACAATATGTTCATTTGAACCAAATTCATGACCCCGTACCAAAACTTTGTATTACCATTGTACAATATACCCCCGGGCTTGAGAATCCGCGATACGCTACTGCAGCCCCCGGTTATTATGCAGTTTCAATGACTTACAGGAGGAAACATTCTTTTTGAAGGGGGAATCATTGGTATTTTCTGTATGAATGTATTCATGTAGACCTACTTCTTTCCTAATTTAAGGTAACATTACGACTAATAATTATTAGTTATCATTATTAGATGAAACAACCGATCTTGTTTGTTTGTTTTATTGTTTGTTTTATTTATTCACCATGTAAATTATTTGTTTACAGATAATAAAATTCAGTGGGCTACATCGAAATATATTACATAGTAGGAACAGTGCATAAACAAAAAATGTTTGAAGCGCAACGTCCCTAAGATAATATAGCTGGTAAATTAGGCTGAGATAGAACATGGCTTAAAATGAGACATTCTGTAGTTACAAAAATAAAAACAAATACAAAATAAATGTTTAAATCATAATCATGATCTCATAATTAAGGAATAAATAAGACCTTCAATATTAATATATTTGTTGTTAAATAAAATAAACTACAAATGCGAGCGAGCGTAGAGAGCAAGTTTGGATGAAATTTGAGAAAAAGAATTGCCCTCAGTTGCTCTCAATTAATAGGGGCACACATTTGGGAGACTATGAAAAATCTGTACTTTTTGAGGAGATGAGGGGTGATAACAATATTTTGTCATAGCTCGTATTGTAATTATGTCTCGTTTGTTCAAAATACATGAATTACATTTGGAAATGTAAATCTGCTGTCGCCGTGAGTTTGTCTATTAAAACATTTATATTCTTGAACAAAGAGCAACGTAAATACTGGTTTCAATTTATTATTTGTTCTGAATTTATTTTTTGTTAGGGCTCATAATACTAAACTTAACTACATTTTAAAATAAACACGCAGTAAGCTCGAGGTTCGGGTTTTTCACTTGAAATGGTAACATAGATGCACTTTATGATCATGTTGCAATCAATGTATTGTATCGTTTCCAATGTAACAATCATTTTCAGAATGTTATTATGTTTATGACGATGCACATTTGCTATTATTGTATTATGTACATGTACAATGACTGTAAAACAAGTGAAAAAAGAATTTCCTGAAAGGGACAATAAATGGAAATTCAATTCAATTTGATTACATTAGCAGTCAGTGAAATTCAGAAGGGTATATATGGGGTTTAAAGGATTGTAGGTTTGAAGATGCCTCTTATTTTAGCAGATGAGTAGAATATATCGTCGTAGAAAAAAAACGTTTTAGTACAAAAAGGACACATTTCTTACATGTATATATCTAGGGAAAGGACATTTTACAGCTTTGAAAACGAGCACGATTATATTTATAAAAAGGGCACAGTTCGTTCTCATGAAATCTGCCTTGTGCTCCACGCCCCTGGCTCCACTGCCTGTCATTCCTTGTATTGTGGTGCGGTTAAAAAACAAGTTCCCATTGCTAGTATACACAAAGTGACAAAGCTGCTTTGATTCTTTATAAATAACGGTAAAAGGGCACAATTTATGAGCGACATTAGAAAATAAAGGTAAAAAACGGGCACTTGTCAAAGGGCAGTTCCATCAAAAGTATTAAAAAAGGGGAACTTATCATATTTAACTGAAAGAGCACCGTGCATAAGGGAAAAGGGCACTTATCAAAAAGGAAAAGGGGGATCTGATAAAAATGAAAGGCCACTTATAAGAGCTTAAAAGGGGCAATCATCAGAGATTTAAAAAAGGGCACTTGTTAGAAAGGAAAATGCACTTATTACAAACGAAAAAGGGCACATGTCAAAGTAAAAAGGACATCTAATAGATTAGACTGATAGGAGCACTTATCAGAGGGGATGCTCTTAGTTCACGAGTACCGGAGACGAGGTTGGTTTATCTATGGTTTTCGCTGCTACCTCCAAGGATTGTTTTCCCATTTCTCCTAATGCAAATTTAAAGTAGATAAACGATGGTTGCTTTCAGCGAATTTACATACAAATAACGTGCGAGATACTCTATGCAGTTTTTCTACACAAAATCGACTGCTTGGACATTTCGGGCATGTACATGTACATGTCGGGATGAGTTTACGAGACCAATGACTTCGATTTCCTTATCTATCTGCCTATAAAAGCATCAAGATGATGAAAAAGAAACGTAACATTCGTCAGAGGGGCAGGGCTAGTGACAGTGATGAGGAAAGAGTTGAACCAGTGAGCACAAAAGGAGATCAAATCCCGTTTTTGGAGACCGATTACCACACACAAATCAAACAGCTCGAGAAGGAAAAATCCACCAAGAAAAAAGAAAAGTCTGAGAAGAAAAAACAGGGGTCCAGTCTGCTAACGTTTGCTTATGATGAAGACGATGGTGAAGGTAAGGGCTGCTGCCGGCTGCCTGCACTACAACTTTGTAGATGTACCTTAAAGTTTAACATTAAGACCGCCAAACTTCGGACGTTGCCAAACTTCGGACAAAAATTACCTCAACGGCTAGAACGCAAAATATGAGCCTAGCTCAGGCGGGTGACTTGCATGCATTTGATACTACTACTAACCTATTATCGTTAGTACAGAAAGTTTGGACAGGTTGCAGTCTACAAAACTCACAAAATCATCGAATCCAGAGACAGATTTCGGGTAACCTAGATTTTTACAGTTTTTAACAGGGGGGTTAAGGTGTAGTGACTCCAATATATCGATTATAAAAAAATCCTTGGTATATTTCAGGTAGTTTTTGCCAATATTATGAGAGCTTACGTCATTACGAGATACTTTTTCACTTTATCGCAGAAATTTTTGTAATGGCGTCCGTTAGTGGGAGCTAGGGGGGTACATACGGCCCCCTACCCGAAGATGGCGCTCTTCCAAACTTCGGACAGGCAACATTGAGTGTCATTTTGACTACGAAAAAATAGCACTTTCGTAAGATTTTAGGACCAAAATATTGTGTGAGTGTTGTGAAAAACACCTAGTTTATAGTTCTACCTAACTTAAATCTACCCAAAAAGAGAAAATAATATTTTTTTCATGAAATCAACGTAGTCAAACTTAACCCTGTCTTACGATTTTTGATCCGGTTTCATACCTCCGATGAATGCGTGTTATCCGCACTGGAGCGTGCGCGCTACACGTGCCCTATACATGCGTGTCCGAACTTTGTAAGTGCGTCCAAGTTTGGAATGAAAAAAGGTTCTGCGGGTAAGTAAATAATTCTAGTTTTCCGTTTCCATTACTGATTTTCTTTTACATGACATACATAAACAGTATTTGCACAATAATAATATATTTGGTCTTTCAATAATTAAAAGAGAATTTAATGTTTTCCCCCGTTATGTCTTAAGTGTCCGAAGTTTGGCGGTCTTACTCTAGTCTAACTAGCATGACCATGAATTTGATAACAAGAATAGATTAGAATTTGAAATGCAAATTTCAGTGAACCTGGTGAACTTGAAAATTAAAACTGCTCTTACTTTTTCTTAGACTTTTTATTTGACTTTTGTCTTTGGTTTTCAGTTGATGATCAATCATGTCAGTAAAGGCTAAAGCTAGAAAAGAAAATTTGGAAACCACTTTTTCCTCTGCATTCTGCACGCACAAACTTGTGACTAGGGTGTCTGTATTCTTTGTGATCCTGAAGGTGATACTCAATAAATGAGGTGTCATATGAAAGAGCAGGTGAATCCCCATATTTCCAAAGGGGCGTCATCTCGGAATTCTAAAAATATCTTGGTCAAAACAGCGATTTAAACATTGTGCCCTGGCTAACTCTGAGGTTTGCCACTTTTGAGATATGACGCCCCGACCGATAAGTAGTCCCAGTCCTAAGCCTAAGGAATATATCTATGCGCTTATTTTTTCGCTAGCCCCCAGGGATCACAAACAATTACAGTTTGAAAATACCCTTCCCCACCTTTTTCGGATCAGCTAAGTAGGGAGGCGTGAGCTCCGCGCCGGCCGAACAAGATTCAAGATTCAAGATTCAAGATTTATTTATTTCTTTCCACTTGCATAAAAAACATTTCATTCAGGAGCAGTAGCAACATGTTCATCGTCAACTAGCATAAATACATTAACAATGAAACAGTAATAAAGACTTAAACAAATGTGGAAAAAGAGGTGGTCTGTTAAGAAGCACAGCTTGTTAAAACACAGATCACCTTTACAGGAACAGCATTTTTTTAGAGAGGTAGGTTACAATGCAGGGGGAGGGGGACTAACAATACTAATCTAGTTACCTATACAGACTATAAATAAATATCAGATCTACCACTAATTTACAGAATATGGTAGACTAAAAAAGAAAAAGAAAACAGAATAAAGATAATGGAAAAGTAAAGAAATAGGGGGAGGAGGATAATGTACAACACGGGGGGGGGGGAACAATGCTAATCCAGTTACCTATATTGAATATCAATAAATATAAGATCTTTGGTCCAGTATGTGCAAGTGTATTAATCCTAAGCTGAGTTCTAGCTGATGACACATGGTATAAGGCAGCCTGCCTAGTAGAGTATTTATGTATTTGGTTATTCTTTACAAAAATAGATGCTATTGCCATGGGAGCTTCACCCTTCTCCAACCGATACATAAGATATCCCAGATATAGAAAGTATATATCTTTTACCTTCAGCATTTTATTTTTGTAAAATAGCTTGTCAGTGTGGGCGCGCCAATCAGCTGCCGGAATAATTCTCACTGCTCTCTTTTGAATGAGCAGAATTTTATTTAAGTAGGATTTGGCTGAGGCACCCCAGGCTAGCACACCATAATTTAAGTATGGTGATAGCGCGTAAAATCTGCCCATGAATATGCATCGGACTGCGTGTGTACAGACCCGGAAGTGGATGCCCATTGAGGACAATGGATTTCCGATCGCGTTGAGTTGAGCATGCAGTTAAGCAACACGCGTACGCTTGCACGCGTACGCTTGCATATTGTGCAATTCAGCTGTTTTGCTAAATTTAGCAAAACAACATAACTAGGCGTGTACGTCTTTTTCGTTGATTATGAGAAAAATACCATGAATATTTCTTTTATTTGAAGGGGCTGTATCTTTTGATAGAAAAATCGGTGAGTCTTGAAATTTGAAATGTATTATTCTGAGTGAATGATTTTTTTCAATTATCCAACCATAATGGTGAAAAGCAATCCAAAAGGGAAAATTGAAAAATCGGACAATCCTTATTTTGTAGAGTCTGACTCTGACTGAGACTGGGTGCCTGGAGTTGGTGGGTAAGACTTGGTCTAAGAGGAAACAATGTGTGGGATGAAATGAAGCACTACTAGTTTGCGGAGCGAAATATGGATTACTATTTCACTATAATGCCACAAATTTTTAATTTAATCTAATAATTTTTTTATTTCTCTGTTAGGTGGAGAAGTTTTCCAAATCAAGAAATCAAGTCACAGTCGGAAGCAGGCAAGGAAAGTACGAGAAAGGCAGAAACAATTGAGAGACCAAGACGAGAGGTCTGCAGGGAGTCCAGGTAAGACTAAGAGATTTAGAAAGAAAGCATTATTGAATCCTAGTAGTATTCATTAGTCTTTTCATTTAACCAAATCTTATATTCAAGAGCAAGTGATCTGATTTGATTATCCTCTTGCTGAGATATTTGAGGATACTAAATTAATTAGATTGATATCATTGATTAGCATTTTGAGTCGGTCAAGTATTATATCTGAGCAATCAGGGGTTAATAGTGTAAACAAATTACTACAATACATCTCTAGAGCTTGTATTAGTGAAATAAAATTGAAATAGTTAGTTCAAATTACTGCTTGTTGCTGTAGTACAACTTTAGAACTTGATGTACTAAAATGTGATTAGCACTTTGCTCATTTATTCCTGGAAAAAACAACCTGCTGATGCATAATATGCATAATTACAGTTTAACCTGTCTTAGTGGCCACCTCTCTACAAAGGCCACATGTCTATTGTGGCCATGCACTTTGTCTCTCTCTAGAGAGAAATGCGTGTTGTAGAACCTGTCTATAAAGGCCACCTGTCTTCTGTTTCTCTTGCATGGCCTTAATAGACAGGTTTGACTGTATGTATATGTTTTTTTATATCTATCCACAGATATCGTAGCACATAAGAATGGGGGAGGACTTGGCAGTGATCCCATCATCAACCAAGAGAAGGATGAAATCCCAAGGATTATCAAGAAAGAGGAGAGGGAAGAGAAGAGGGATGTAGTGTTGAATGGTATGGATGCAGAAGCAGCAGCTCTAGCTCAGGAAGATCTAGAGGAGATCAGCAAGAAGACAGAGTTTGTAGGTTTTATGCCAGGTTAGTCCTCGGAGTAGACCACCCTCTCTAAATCAGTACATTCCTGTTTCTGCATTGCAATTTTACTTTTGTGAAACGTTGTTTGATGCGTGGACTTGGAAAGATGAAGTGATTAGAATTTGGAGTTGTTAATCTATTGCCAAAGGTCACGTATATCAGCTTACATGATACTTTTTGTCTCGCCTGCTTAGCAAAAAGCGAGACATAGGCGCCGCTTTTCCGGTGGCGGCGACGACGGCGACGGCGTCGACATCAAAAACTTAACCTAAGGTTAAGTTTTTGAATTGTTAATATAATTTTGAAAGTATAAGGTCCTATTCAATGAAACTTAGACTAAAGGGTTATCAAGTAGTGCTGTAAGTCAGGCGCCATGTTCGGGTTCGGTTCGGTTCGGCAGAGTTCGGCAATTTTTTACCCGAACTTGGTTCGGTTCGGGGTTCGGTAATATAATAGCAAGCAGCTTAATAGCTACGGTGGTCGGCCCTGGGCCGGCCGGGCGGGCCCGACCAGCACGGAGGACTTCTGCCCCACTCCTGATGAAAAACACTGCTTCCGACCGGCACGTATTTCACATAAAAACTGCTTTAAACGTAACTATTTTAGTACTTACATTCATATTTCCGTTTTTAATCGTGTTTTATTTGCAGTTTTACAAGAATCATGTTTTCAATTTGAAAATAAATGATATTTTGTAAAGATTTGCCGAGACGGTTGTTGTCTAATGTTACGAGTCATGAAAGCTGCCATCTTGAATTTACCGATGTATACGTTATAATACACAGAGATAGCAGCCCAGGCTCATTCGATTGCCGTTATTATAAATGTTTATTTTTAATGGGGTAAATAATAAAATTTCTAATTTTCCTGAATAAATAAATTTGAATACTATAATATGTATTTATTTCGTTATTTAGATGGTAAAATTTGTCCGATATTATTACAATTAATTTTTTTTAATTTTTGTATTGTTTGGGTTTGAGCCGAACTTGTTTTGATCAGTGCCTAATAGGCACGTGTATTCTAGCTTGTTTATAGCTTGCGATCGTGACGTTGCAGAGGTCAGGATTTGGGATTTAAATGGCGTCAGTGAAGTCGCGCCACGACTGGAGAGGCATGAATCACAAAGGAGGAAAATGGGAAAAAGTAAATATAGAATGAGCAATCATGACATGAAAGTTAGGTATAAAATGACAAGTTAATTAGCCTGCAAAACGTTAATTTTTCTGCCGAACATCCGAACCAGGCCTTTGTGTTCGGTTCGGTTCGGCTCGGTTCGAAGTGCCATGTTCGGCGAACTTCCGTTCGGTTCGGCGGTTCGGCTACAGCACTATTATCAAGTATCCCCAATCATGTGAGGAGAATTTCAGGTCACAAAGTCAAGGTCAAAGGTCATTTCAGGTTAACAAACTTAGACTATGTTGTGGCATCAGGCTAAGATTTTGAATTGTTATCATAATTTTGAAAGTATACATTCCTATTCCATGAAACTTGAATATAAGGGTTATCAAGTATCACCAATCTTGTGATTAGTCTTTTAGGTGACAAAGTAAAGGTCAAATGTCATTTCAGGTCTGCAATCTTAGACTTTGTTGTGGCATCAACATCAAGATTTTGAAATTTTAGCATAATTTCAAAAGTGTTTGTTCAAATTCCATGAAACTTGTACCCAAGGGTCATCAAGTATCACAAACCATTAACACAAATTCCAGGTCACAAAGTCAAGGTCATAGGTCATTTTAGGTCAGTAGACTTGGATTATGTTTTCACAACTAAATATGAGAATTAATAAATCAATTTTTGTTATTTGTTCATATTTCATGAAAATTATCACTCTTGGTACAAATAATAGTAAATAATTATTCTGATGATTCTTTGTCAATATTCACTTAAAGATGATGATTATATTCAAAGAATTTCATTTTTGGGGGCCTGCTAATGGGCCACCATTCCTATAAATAATGTCCCAACCTCAGTTTTTCATCATAACGAATTGCGTAATGCAGGCGAGACCGCCGAGAGCGTTACCCTTGTTTTTATTTTTGTTGCATGTATATGAGTCAGAATTCTCCCATTTTGTATTTGATCCCTGACGCCTCTTTACAGATTCAGAGTTATTTTAATACAAATGTCAGCATTAGCAAAACTTTGAAAGGTTTTAATCGACTGAGTATACATGTAGGATGTAGAAGGAGGCATGATGGAGGTCATGTCACATTCATCCACATTTGGAATGACATGAAGCATATACTTAAAGTTAATGTGATGTTCAACCTCATGCATACATTCCCTCTTCCACAGGCGTCATACCCAATGCCAATCTGATACACGCAGCCCGCAAGCGGAGACAAGCCGCCCGCGAGAGAGGCGACTTTATTCCCGTGGACGACACCCAGCGTTTCCAGTCAGAGAAGTCCCGCCTGGTTCGTGATGATGATAACGATCAGAGTGGTAGTGACAGTGATGAGGGTAGGATGGTGTTCAGTGTGAAGCATCAGACCAGTCGTCAAAGAGTCCAGGAAGCGTTGAACGCAGGTTAGTAATTCTTCTTAACTAACCCATTCATGATATCTTTTTAATTAAACCATTCACTCCAACATGTTCCTCATATAATGCGCATCTCAAATGTGATTTTTTTTTAATGGCTAGTAGCAAAAAAAGGATTAAGGGTAAGGTTCTGTTTCATGGTAACTTTCTTCAACTCTTTTCGTCATGTGGAATGACAATTCCTTTGCAAGCTATAGTAACCAAGTTGATGACCCCCAATTTGCTCTGCCGACATTTGCTCCCAGCTTAATTTGTCAAAGATATCGGGTGAGGGCTGCAATTGGGCTTTAGTTCGATTTAGGGCCAGGAGTTTAGAGTTGGGTTTAGTGTTGGGTTGAGGGTTGAAGTTAGAAATTCAATTAGGGTAGGGAATTGACTTTAGAGCATAAATTCACCTAAGCATGCATCATAGAACTGCCTTGATGACTCAAGAACATGTTTAAAAATGTAAAAATAGAGTCCTAATATGATTCAAATTCCTTTACAATAAATCCTACACTGACTAGTTGAAAAGCAGTCTTCAATGCTGGATGGAAGTTTTACCATGAATATGTTAATCGATTTCACTTGAATATACCGATATTACTTTGACCTGGTTTCAATGGTTACAGGAGGACTCAGTCCCGAGGTCAAGAGCGGGGAACACGAGGGTCACAGCGAGGAGCTGGAGAGATGGGAGCAGGAGCAGATCAAAAAGGGTACCAGCGTACCACAGGTGATGACACAGTACCAATTGTATGTCCAACAAATGGTAGGTGTCCTCATGGCAATACATCCATTCAGTACTCCATCCACACAATAGCCCCATGCAAATTAAAAGTTGAGCCCGTGGCTAGGTTGGCACCCAGTCTATTAGTTGAATGGAACAAAGCAGCAAGTTAGACCAAAGACCATGTCAAACATTCATTATCTGTTTTTTTTTACTTCTTTATCATAACAGTGGCTAAGCATTTGTTATTGAGTAAAGCTGAGTAAGAGCTTTGTGATATTTAGGGTGTGTACTTCAACATTGATTTTGCACAGTAATTTGTTTGTATCATAAAAGAAAGTAAGAGAGAAAGGAAAAAATCTTTTCATTGCATATTTAAATCAGCATAGTTCATCTTTATTAAGGCTCATTCACATATGTCATTGTGGTTTATTTGTGTACTAAATGAAATTCCAGTGGGGATTAAAATGCTCAGGCAACAAAAGTCTGACGCTTACTCACTTATATGTGTGTTATAAGGTAGAAGAACGTAAAGTGCAGTACTCAGAAGTACACTTGAAAAGCCCAGCAGTAAAGTGCGGTGGATCACTTCAGCAGATGTGACCAAGCCTCAAGAATCAAACCTTCTTAATGTTGACTCCTCTCTAATCTTACTTTCAGGCCCAGCCAAGCGGTCCCAGCACCGGCACCTCGACCCCTGACCCCACCAGCTACTACCCCCAGCAGCAGTATGCTTACTATCCTGCAGAGAGCACAGCCTATCCTGCTGTAGACCAGAGCCTGGTGTATGGCTCGGCCTACGCTACAGGGGTGGAGTCGCCCCAAGAACAGCCCAAGGGAGGGGCCCCTGACGCCCTTTCTTTACCCACGAAGCTACCAGAGATCAATGTAGAGGAGTGTTGAAGAGACTGAAGCAAAGGTGAGTTGGGGTTAGGGTTTTGGGGGATCCACACTTAATTATTGTTGTAATGTGGTTATTTGAATGATATTGTGAAAAACAAGGTGTCCTGTTTAAAGTCCTGAAGTGATGCCACACTGAGTTAAAGAGTAAATTGGATTCTTCATGGCATAGTGTGTTTATTTTGTTGTACTGATAAAGTGGAACCCCACCCCTCCAAAAAAAAAAACAACCAGGAGGACATTACCATTGCTGCATTGTCTCATTTATATGATTATGTTATATGATTATCACTGGATAATAGACTTGTAGTTCAAACTTCAAAGTTTAGGCAAAATACAGGTTTCGAGAAATGGAGGACTTTGTCATTGGGGACTTCGAAGGTAGTACTGAATAGTTTTCATATGGAAATGAAGGTGTATGAAGTTTGCATGAATCTAGATCCTAAACTAATTGAAAACAAACCCATAGCAAAAAGAAAAAAGAAAAACCCCAAGAAAAATAATCATTTGGTTAGTTTCAAAGGACAAATTTACTTTACTTGCTTATATTTGTATTTCAGATGTCTTTTTTAAATGCAGAGAGACAGAAATGGCCACATTTACATATTTGATTTTTTCTAAGAAAGATGTCATGCAATATTTGGAGATGTCATTAAACTGATGTTTGCATGTTGTCATTTAGACTTGAATCTGTCCAGGAGATCCACAACGCCCATATGCGGGAGAGCGACAGCAACTCCGAGAGACTGCAGGATGCGGCCCTCAGCTCCACCAACCTACGGGACACCCAGGGGGACGTCTCCAGCGAGTACAACTTCTTCCAAGAGATGAGGGGGTATGTCAGAGACCTTGTAGAATGTCTGGATGAAAAGGTGCGTCTTATGTAACAAGGGTGCATCTTCTTACCCCTCTGTTACCAGGAAATTATTTTGAAAGTTTCATGACTTGTTCTTATATGTTAAATTTGTATTCCACATACATGTATCTGTTGAATTGATTTAGACCTTTTTGGTGTGTCATTGATGTATATTGTACCATGTGCAGAGATGCCAACCAGTACGATTAAATCATATTTAGTACGATAATAAGAGTGAAATACGATAATACGATATCACTCTTAAAATACGATTTTTCATTTAAAAAAAAATTTTTTTTAATTTATTTTTTTAACCATAAAAACCATTTAAACCATAAAAACCGCGGAATCGCATAGAAACATGTAAAAGTAAACCCACCGCAACCCCCCAAAAAACTTTGCTTTAAAATTTTCTCATTAAATTTTAATGAAAGAGCAAACATTTTACTTGACCATTCTTATCAGTAAAATAATTTCTGAAATTTTACTGGCCCGGGGCCAACGGGCCACTGGTAGTGTCGAGTTTTCGTTAAAATCTGATTTTTCTCTCCAAAATCTGATTTTTTAGGATATTCAGTCTGTTTTTTTGTGTCAAGAGGTTGGCATCTCTGCATGTATTTAACCATTGACTATTATATTTGCTTGTATTCATATATAATATTGTTGTTTGGAATTTTCCATGTCTATGATGCACTATTGAATCAGGTAGTGTCTGTATATACATCTATTTCCTTTAAAAAAAAAACCTTCCGTAGTGAACTGTCAATGCATCTTTATTCAAGATGTCGCATGTATCCCTTTTGTTCAGATCTGTATCTTGCGTACGTATATTATATTGCTCCCATGTTAATCCTAGCACATACTATTTACCATTTGCATTATGTAATCTCATGAATCACGGTTAAGCAAGCTATCACATTTTCTTTCATTTACTTTTATTTATTAATTTATTTATTGTTTGATTAATTGGTTGATTGATTGATTGATTGATTGATTGATTGATTGATTGATTATTATTATTATTATTTTTTTTTTTTGGGGGGGGGGGTTATTGAAATGAGTTAATGACTGTGTTTTTATAATTTTATGTTTGTCAGTTTTTCCAGATTACTTTTTACATTGAATTGTAATTCTTATTCTTGCATGCACAGAGGTATGGTTACTGCAAATTATGTCAGGATAAGTAAAAAAAAAAGGGTTGTTTATTGGCTATATAACAGCAAAATGTTGTTTTGTTATTATTCACAATATTATTCAAAGTATTTCATAATACAGGAGGATTTAATGAATTCAGCTTCCTGGTACTCAACTATTCTCTCTCTCTCATTGAACCCACCAGCTCCCTCTCATCAACGGTCTTGAGACAGCCATGCTGACCATCTCCAAGAATCGAGCCAATCAGCTTCTTCAGAGAAGGCAGCAGGACATCAAAGACCAGTCGGCAGAGTTCATGGGGATGTCCCACAAGGCAGCAGCGGGGTCTAACATGAATCGCAGCGAGAAGAAGGCAGCGAGGGTAGACGAGGAGGCCAGGCAAAGGAGAGGCGCTGAGAGGGAAGCAAGGAGGTAAGAAAGCCCAGAAATTTCTCTACCTTCAGGGCTTCTACCTATAGCTTGAATATCTCATTGCGATGGTGTTGGTCTGGAAACTGATGAAACGATTTCCCCTTGGTTTTCGAGGAACAATTATTACAACCAAACACTTAGCAGTACACCATGTTTTACGTGTATTGCATATAACGCGCACTGCGCTCTACATCAGTTCTCCTTGCAATATGTCACAACCCGGAAGTTTTGAAGGGAAATTTCGACAAAAATGGCAGCTTCCTTGGGGAGCAGACGACGTCGTAAATATGGCGAAGTAGGGTCTCTTTATTGTACTTGCAAGACGATATTATTTGACCTATAGCAATGCTTTTTATATCAAATGAAACGTTTTTTTACTCTCTATGTCATGATAATGCTTCGTAGTCGAGAGGTTAATTCCCCTTTAAATTATTATGTAGATTTTTTGTAAGAATATGAAATATTGCAAAGGGGATATGGAAATATACTCCTAGTGTGGACTTGTGGTAAAAAGAAAATTATGACTTTATTTGACCAATTCATCATTTCCTGTCTGTTCAGAGCTAGGAGAAGAAGAGCCAGGAAGACAGAGAACCAATTTCAAGAACACAATCATGGTACTTCCAGTGATGATGAAGTCACAGACAGTATGCTGGCAAAGTTCAATACAGAAAAAGGTACCTTGAGAACAGTAGTTATCAGTAGACAATCTCATTTGTACTTCTACAGTAATTAATAATATTAATATTTCACTTTTATATAGCGCTTCATACATCAACGAAATCTCTTAGCGCTTTACAAATATAGTATTGATCCAGTCATCGGATCCAGGCTTGCCCGCACACAATGTATGCACATTCTCCACTCCCTGGGGAGCATTCCAGCCAGGCGCCAATTTATAGATGCTCACAATTTAACACCTGGTTGGAGATTGGCAAATGTAGACTATCGTCTTGCCAAAGGATGTTAGTGCCGGGCTTGGATTTGAACCCAGTACTTTGTGATCTGCAGTCGGGTGACTTTTCCACTAGACCACAACACCTCTACAGTTTTCCTTGCTTGCACCACTTAAGCAGGCAGGATTACCTGTCACTTTCCCTGACTGGTATATCAGAAACTTTGTAAATTTGTGAATTATTGATAAGGACTTTTTTATTTAGCAGCAAGAAACTTTTAAAAATTTGCCCAACTTGTGTTGTGAATCAATCCTTAAATTATGCAAAGCTTGTCCACTTGTGAAGTATGCAAATTTCTGGTGTTATTGCCTACAATAGTACTCTGATGCTGTTGGATTTTAATACACATTGTGAAGGGTGCACATACAATCCATGAGTTGTGTCAATGTGATACAAGGTTTTTTAACATATTCCTGTCTCTTACATATTTGAGGGTCATTGAATTTTAGTGGAAACATATTAATTTCAAATTACAATTAGTAACCCTGAAATATCAAATTTAGAGCAAAATATTTGAATATTGGGAAGTAGATGAAACTGATTCACATGCTATATGTACAATAGAAATGGAATTCCATTAAAATGTAGATCATGGACATAACATTTATTACTTGATAATTTGTATCATCCAGAACGCATCGTAACCGAGCAAAGCAAAGTATTCGAGGATGTTGAGGAAGAGTTCTGTTCGCTGCCAGCCATCGTAAATCGATTCCAACGCTGGAAGTTCTCCCAAGGGGATTCATACTCAGATGCCTACATAGGTCTGTGTTTACCCAAGTTGTGTGAGCCGTTCATCCGTCTGGAGCTACTTTGCTGGAACCCTCTTGAGGTATGGCTATTATAAGGGCCATGTGTGTTTTTTCAGGTTGGGTGAATCCCCCTGTACAAGATATACCAATGAGGCAAATGACAGTTTAGAATACATAGTTCTTCACCCCCAGTCTTCTTGCATCTATAATTTCTTGAGGTACAGCCACTAAAAGTGATGTTTTTCCCTCCTTTTTGTGGAGGGGTCTTAAGATATAGCCTAATGTACAAGATCTACAAATGATGCAAATTGCAAGTACATGTAATAGCATGTTATCAGTTCCATAAAATCAGTCCAAAGCAATTTGGGTAGCAAGTGAGTGACATGTTTCGTTTTAAGAATGCCAATCATTTCGCTTTATACATTTCAAATGTTTCCCCATTATAAATAGATGTTATGCATAATACAACCAATAGACAATTTTTTTTTAAATGTCGAAATGTAAATAAAAGGTTGAGAAAGATGATTCAGGATTGAAACTAGTGCCGAAAATGTTTGATATATCAATCATATTGCATGAAAGAGTTTAAACAAATATTAGATTGTGCTGTTGTTCTTCATATATCATAGTAATGTGTTTCTTTTGTGATTTGTTTTTGCAGGCCAATTCTAAGGACATGGAGTCATTCCCGTGGTACGATACACTCATGTTCTATGGCTTCAGGAATGAAGACGACTACGACAGGGAAGACGATGACATCAAGCTCATCCCTCGCATCATCGAGAAGATTGTCTTGCCAAAACTTTCAGGTACATGTATGTCGACTGCGATCTTTCTCAAAGTGGTAAAAGGTTGTGTGGATTTTCCCCCCCTACCTATCATTTTGGCAGGTTTGCTAAATCCTTGGCAATAATCATTGGCAATCCAGTGCTTTCTCTACAGATATATTGAAAAAGTGCATCACAAAAACAGTCAAACCTGCTTTAACAACCATTATGCGGAAAGACTGCTTCTCTATAAGGACCTCATTGACATTATTTGTCTCCCTGAAATAGCATTTCTCTCTGAACCGTGTGGGAAAGGAACCTGTTTGTAAAAAAAAAAAATGTCTATAAAGACAGCTTTTCTTCTCTTATCCTTAACTGCTTTAAAGAAAAGGTTGAGTTCTGGGGAGAGGTGAAAAATAATTTGTGAGCGTGTTCATTGTTATTATGCAAGTGTGGAAGAACATCAGAGAAAAAATGTTCCCTGAAAAGCGTAGCTCTTTTAATGCCTTCATATGCTAAATATGACAAGTAACAGCTTAAAAATGAGGACCACATTTTTATGCCAAATGTTTGTGTAGTCCCATATACATCTTTCTGTGTACAGTGCTTGTTACTTTTACCAAGACTGGGCCAAATTTCTTATCATTTTGATGATTCCAGAACCTTGCAGGACACACCAATACTTATATGCTACGTGTACATGATCAACTTTTTATGATCGATTCCACACCATTTCTTTCACAATGCAATCGCATGACCAGAACTCAACTTTATCTTTAACTGTGTAATTATTGTTACTATTCTGATTATTATCATTATTAGCATTTTGACCTGTTTGTTTTGGCACAGATCTGGTAGAGGAAGTATGGGACCCTATGTCTACATTACAAACCCATCGTCTCATAGACACCTTACATCAGCTGGCTCAGGACTATCCTACAATCTCAGCTGATAACAAGAACACACAGGTTGGTGCAGCGCTGCTATTGAAAATAATATGTGTTGAGGAATTAACTTTACTGAGTGCAGATCTTGTCTGTTTTGCTTCTTTTTGTTTTGTTCTTATTCTATAATGTATTTGACTTATTTGTATTGTGTATACTTTGGGAACTACACCGTACAATTTTTTTTTATTAGTTTCTATTTTTCCTTAATCACACATAATTTTACACTGTATGTATTATTGTAATTGTTGTTTTTGTATGATTGAGAACAAGAATAAATCAAACCATTGGACTATTGAACCATAGATAAAAATATACCAAATAAATTCTAACAGAATCCAACATGATTATCACCAAATATCTATATGTATGAAACAATAGTATCTGCTAAGTGATTCCCACAGAAAATATCTAATTGTGGAGTATTAAACAATAAACAAAGCATTTTTTGAATTTTTCACAGCCACAAAGGATATCTACTCCCATTGTTGTGCCATGTGTAGATATATATGTGTTGGTGGTTTTCAGCAAGTTGTCAATACTTTGTTTACATTTGGCTGGCCTTAACTGTACTTCAATCAATGATAATAATAATATATCTTGGTTTAATATAGCGCTTATTACGCAATACCATCTCTAAGCACTTTACAGAAATTATTACTAACCAGGTCATTGGATTCATTCACATACACAAGTGTGCACCACTTCCACTCCCTGGGTAGTATTCCTACAATATGGTCACCGTCAGGTCATATGGCAATTTCTATCACAAAGGCTATCGTCATCCTACCAGGTTCCCATATTTCTCCTGGGTATGGAGTAGCAAATGTAGATTAATTTCTTGCCAAAAGAATATAGTGCCGCGTTGACCTTTGCATTTCTAGTCAAGTGCTTAAACCACTCGACTATGACACCTCTACAATGACAATTACATTACTATTTTTTCCACCTATTCAGCTCCTTCTCAAGTCTGTTGTGATGAGAATACGAAGAACCCTAGATGATGATGTCTACATGCCTCTCTTTCCTGCTGAGTAAGTTGTTTCCTGGACATTTTCAAGGATTTGATAATGGCTGGCAATTGGGCCCCCCCCCCCGAAATAATGCCTCTTTCTGTTGACTTTTCTTCCCTGCTGTCTGCACCAATAAAACTCAAATGATGTTTTGAATGTACGATATATATTTTGGTGACACTTTGAAAAAATTAATATCTAGTTATCTGTTCTTGTTACTACTTACCGGGTATTGAATATATCAGGCTTGACAAAAGGAAAGACATGCTTACATATCATTGAATAATGTATGTGTATGTAAATCTGTAAGTATGTCATAAACTAATAAACCCAGCAGATGCCCCACAGTACAATATAACTTTGATAACTTGATACATTGCGTCCAGATCTTTACGCTCTCAAAACTACAGATTTATTGTTATGCCTCCGCTACAACGTAGCCGGAGGCATTATGTTTTCTGGTTGTCCGTCCGTCCGTACGTACGTCCCGTACGTACGTCCCGTTCTCGTGATCGCGTTATCTCAAGAACCAATTGATGGATTACCGCCAAACTCGGTTCATGTATGTATCTTGCAGAGCTAATGAAGTGATTAGATTTTGGGGTCACGAGGTCCAAGGTCAAAGGTCACAGGGCCCATTATGTATGCAAAAATAGTTCGTGATCGCGTTATCTCAAGAACCGATTGATGGATTACCGCCAAACTCGGGTCATGTATGTATCTTGCAGAGCTAATGAACTGATTAGATTTTGGGGTCACGAGGTCCAAAGTCAAAGGTCACGGCCCATTATGTATGCAAAAATAGTTTGTGATCGCGTTATCTCAAGAACCGATTGATGGATTACCGCCAAACTTGGGTCATGTATGTATCTTGCAGAGCTAATGAACTGATTAGATTTTGGGGTCACGAGGTCAAAGTCAAAGGTCACAGGGCTCATTATGTATGCAAAAATAGCTCGTGATCACTTTATCTCAAGAACCGATTGATGGATTACCGCCAAACTTGGGTCATGTATGTATCTTGCAGAGTCAATGAACTGATTAGATTTTGGGGTCAAAGGTCAAAGGTCACAGGGCTCATTATGTATGCAAAATAGCTTGTGATCACTTTATCTCAAGAACCGATTGATGGATTACCGCCAAACTTGGGTCATGTATGTATCTTGCAGAGTCAATGAACTGATTAGATTTGGGGATCACGAGGTCAAAGGTCACAGGGCTCATTATGTATCTCAAAATAGCTCGTGATCGCGTTATCATTAGAACCAACAGATGGATTACAATCAAACTTGAATTTTTAAAATTGCTTCCATTTTGGTTTGTAAAATTGCTCTATGGCGGAGGCATCATTTTCGACTGCGCGCAGTTGAAGTTCCATCTAGTTCTTTCTAAGTTCACTACTAACTGGGGGAAAGAACCTTTGCTCATGCAGGGCCTTCGCTGTGGAATGCCATCCCTTTAGAAATTCGTAATAGCAGATCAGTTGAAGAGTTTAAAAATGATCTTAAACGTATCAGTTTAATTTGGCATATAAATAATTGTTCTATTTCACTTTTGTTCCTTTGTTTATAATGCAGATGATTTTATAAAATCTTTTTTTCCCTTTTTTGTTTGTTTTTGTTTCACAAGTGCGCCTTGAGCATTTGATTTCCAGTTGATCGGGCACCTTACAAATCTCATATACTTTTATTAGTACAGTCAAACCTGCTTTAGCGACCACCTGTATAGAAAGGCCACATTTTTTGTTTCCCTTGAAAATGGTTTCTCATTGAAACATGTACTTTGGCACCTGTCTACAAAGACCACCTGCCTACAAAGACCACTTTTCTTGTCTCCCTTTGGTGCTCTTTATAGACAGGTTTCACTGTAGTAGTAACATTTACTGGACCTTTTCTGTATTTTCTTTCTTCTGTTGCAGAATGTTAGACAACAAGGCTTCTGGTGCTAATGGCTTTCTGCAGAGACAGTTCTGGTCGTGTTTGAAGGTAAGCAAACTTGGCGATTGATTCGCTCATCTAGAAAGTAGTATTGAGTCATTCTAAATGGGGCTGACTTTGAAAATTCAACTTTGCAGATTGATCATGGGGAATGCAACCTAGGGAAGCATGCACAACAGTAGAGTAGTGAAAGCTTTATCTAGGTAGTAAATGAGACATGTTTAACTTTGGAAAGTTCAAACAATCATGAAACATATTTCTTTTGTACATATACATGTAAATGCATGAATTGAGACATCATCTGTATTCAGTTGAGTTATGATGCATTTAAAGCCCCACTGCACTACTTATAGCTACTTGCGCCCTCTATACAGCCAACAATGCCTAAGCGGTACCTGTTGATCCCCCATGATACCCTTTTTCTTATGTTAATTGAGAGCTTTTTTTATGAGATAAGATAACCACCTGCCAGTGACCTCGCAGGGAGGTCTAATCCCTCCATGCCAAACTAGTGCAGAGGGGCTTTAATGCAAGATTTTCTTTTCCTTCAAGGTTTGAAATTGTAAATCTGATGTATTTACAGCAATTTACATGTTGTAACATGTAGATGGTCAGCATAATGTTCGTACTTGCCAAATACTTGTCTATTCTAGGTAATAACATACAAACCTGCACATTCCTTTGTTTGTTTATAGTTGCTAGGTAACCTATTGTCATGGCATGGTCTGGTCATCAAGGAACAGCTGTTAGAGCTAGCTATAGATGGTCTTCTTAATCGCTACCTCCTTCTCTCACTCAATAACTCTGATGTGGATGAATCGAGCATTGCCAAGTGCGATAGAGTAAGTATAAAAGGCATAACCCAACAGTACTACATTGAGATCAGTAGTGCATCCTTGGATTAGCACCTCTCAAGAATACAGTTGTTGGAAAAGGAAGTAGCATTTACAGATTTGCAAAGTTGAATGGATTTGTACAGAATTTGAGAAGAATACTGCTGAGATTTATTTACAGGACTGACTTTAAGATCCAGTTGCTTTGTTGATTCAAATCTTATTTTATTACACATACTTATTGTCATGTGTTATAAACTTCTCAAACTATTATAAAGAAAAACATTTCTCTAAGAGTTAGGAGATGTATGAATTAACAAAATATGAAAAATGCGACTGTACCTTTTAATAGTTGGAAAGTAGCATTATTCTCTCAGGGGGTCTCTTTTAAAATATTTTTTTCATTTTGTAAAATTAGGTTGTTCAAAACTGTGTTTTGATAGCATTTATTCCTGAAAACTGATTTGTGAAAACATGTTCCCTGATGATTGTATCCACTAATTTACATGATATGTAGATTGTATCCAGCCTCCCTGTGGCATGGTTTGAGGAGCTAGAAGGAGACAGCACTCTCAGACAACTAGAACCCCTCTGTAAATATCTCAAGTATGCTGCAGGTCACATACAGAGCCAAGCTAAAGAATCAGATGCAGTTAGAAAGAAGAGCAGGTAAGGATGGATAGATAGATGGAAATGTGAAGTGGTGGATGAAAGATGGGTGGGTGGTGTTTGTATAAGTTCTGATATGATAAAATATATTTGTAGAGGTGTTGTGGTCTAGTGGATGTCACCCAACTGCAGATCACAAGGTACTTTTCAAATCCCAGCCCGACACTCACGTCCTTTGGCAAGACGTTAATCTACATTTGCCACTCTCCACCCAGGTGTTAAATGGGTACCCGGTAGGATGCAAAAGTTAATGTAGTTTGTTCAGCATTGTGAGCGTCTGTAAAATGACGCCTGGCTGGAATGCTCCCCAGGGAGTGGAGAATGTGCAAACATTGTGTGCGGGCAGCGTGAATCCGATGACCGGGGTAATAAACATCTGTAAAGCGCTTAGAGACATCATTGAGGTATTAAGTGCTATATAAAAGCGGATTATTATTAATATGTTGTATTGGATATAGCAGTCGTCATATCATCTGTTAGAGCAAGAAGGGCATCAACTCTATGTAAAAGTGTATTAGTTAATACCCTTCTGTCTCTGAACAGGTGGTACCGGTATTTAAAATATTTATCTGTATTTTCATGGAATCTTCTTACATTGAAATGTATAATGTTGATTTCAAAATTAAATAAATGATTCAGACACATAAAGATGTGCTATGTGCTTTACAAAGAATTCAGATAAAAAGTTAATAGATCGGACTTACTTGATTAATGTCATTGTTCTGTCTTCTATATTTTCCTTTATTTTTTTTTTTATTTCAGGCTACTTGTGAAGCTTATCATCAAGCAGTTAGTCAACATGAAAGCCATTGACCATGCTCTCAAACTCACCGATGACATCAGTCTCAAAGATATGAAACAGATTGTGACCAGCTGACCGTCTCAAGGAAATTCCTCTCGGACACGGTGCAAGTTAAACCATGCCGTGGAAGGTGTCTCGGCATTGAAGATATCAAACTGATAGTGACTGGCAGATGGGTACGATTATTACGACAAAGTTCTTGAGATCATCCACAATTCTAGCTGCTATCTTTGACCAAGGATCTGTGACCATCAGCCTTAGAGGCATCAAAGAGACAATGACCAGCTAGTGCTGGAGAGTGTCTCAACATATATCACCATCTTAGCTTTAATGCTTGACTGAAAATGATCTGCAGCTTCATCGGTGACAACTTGGTAGAGAGCTGTCAGCTGTTTGCTGCCATCGCTATATGACCTGATGAAGAGTGACATAAGACCAAGAGTACTTCTTTGAATGTGTCTCATTTATCACATGGTGTTTGCTTGGAAGGTTCGCTGATATCTATAGCTACTAACAATGGCTGATCCTAATCCTAATCTTATTTAATCTTATTTTTGTTAACTTAAAGAAAAAAAAAGTTTTTCCTTGTCTGTAAATTTTCCATTACAGAAGTGACCTACCTAGATTATGGCTTTCCAAACTTTTAACGCAAGTCTCTTCATTGGAAATGGATCAAACAAATTACCCCTCCCCTTTCTCCCCCTTTTTCTTTGTTTTAATTCCTTGTCCAGACTAGTTAGCTATTGCAACATGGGTCAGGCTATTGTACTAGCTGTGGATCATCTTCCAGAGTATGTCATCGACAATGTAATTGACATCGGTTGAAAGGGCATTGATGAGAATGTTTACTACATTGGGCACATCCGCACTGATTGATGCCGTGGACAACTATTAGACTTATTTGATCCCATCAACCAACCCAAACAGCTATTTGTTATTTTGAATTTTGAATTTTGCATTTTTAAATGTAATTTATTTTGGCAAACTAATCAGTATTACATGTAGGAATAAACTCCAATCAACTTTGTTATGGTTCTAATTAATGTCCCATGATGGTGTCATAGGTGCATATTTATATCGACTTTGTATTCACGCTTAATTTTATGATCTTGTAAAGCTCCAATCCACAAGATACATTGTTCATGTTGGTGTGCACATTACTGAATTCATAAGTTTCTTTATATAACAATCTTCCTCTGTATTTGGGGTATATGTTGTAAAGTATGAAAGTCAGTTCTTGTATGCGCAGTCTCTTTCCAAAAATCCATGAAGCTTGATATTCATTGTATAATTTGCTGGTCCTTGCAAAACCACAAATGAATTGTATTGAAGATTCAAGTTCAGTTGATTTTAAAATTTGATTTTAAAAGGACTAGAATCAATGAGTTATTTGTAGTTCATAAGATAGTGCAGTTGTATTGACATGAAAAATTATATCACATGGGCATTAATATATTTTGAACAGCAAGTACTGGTAGAGGTGTTGTTGTCCAGCAGATAAATCTCTGGCCTGTTTGAATCCTTGTCGCAGCACTAATGTCCTTTGGCAAGACATTAATCTAGACTTGCCACACTCCACCCAGGTGAGGTAAATGGGTACTTGGAAGGAAATAATTCCTTTAAAAAAATGCTTGAGCACTGTAATGGCAGCTATGCCATAGCCAGGGTAATGATAATGGAATGCCAGGACTGGGAGTGGCAATGTGCCAGAAATTAGCACCATACAAGACTCCACTATTATCATTGTTATTACTGGTAAATCATAAGTTTTTTTCTTCTAAAGAGGGTCATTAAATGCAACTGATGGATGGAGAACAGATAATGTCCAGTCCATCTCTTATATTATTCATTAAATCAGATGAAGGAATCATCACCTGTTCAAGCAGCTCTAAAGCTTTGCCTGATGCAATTTTTTTTGTTATGTTAGGCTTTCCATCTGTCTGTAAATCCTATTTAGTTTTACCCATGATGTTCAATTTTTTTTGTACAATGTCTTTTGTCAAAACAACACTTACTAAGCAAGTGGAATCAACGTGATTTCTTCCTATATTCAGCAATGTATTTTGTACAATGAGTTTGAAGTTGCCTGTAGTAGACAATTGTACATTTGTAGTAAAGGAAGAACATCAAATAATGGGTTAATTTTTGAAAAGTGATAGTCATATATCCGTTTACACACACTTCAGTGAGTTTGGGACCTTAAAGATAAATATGGAAAATAAATTCTCACAGAATCCAACTAAACTTACACTGAATGTTCAAGATTAAAAATAAATGATATGTGCCAAACAATTTTGATAGAAAATGTATGGTGGCCGAGTAATGAGCATAGAAAGATAAGGAAATCTGGGTAAGTACCTACATAGGTCCGACACCATGTGCTTAACACAGGTCACCATGTGCAAATGGGAGTTGTGGTTTTTATTGAAGATGATGCCCAGTAACTTTTTGTGCATTTTTTTAGTTCACTGGTTCAAACATTCCAGAATAAATCATAGCAATTTTCTCTCAAAATACGATTCCCATACCAAAGCTCAAGATTGGCCTTAAGAGCAGACCCCCACAATATACCCTCATGTCATTCATTTAATAGTAATGTGACTTTATATTTTGGTAGTGTGTAGGCCATTAATGTGTCAAATAGACCATGGTATTAAATTGAAATGAAATTTATTATCTTTCTCCGGCTGTACACAAAAAAAAATAAGTTCAGACACCACTACATGTCCTATGATTATCATACTGTATATCATGGAAATATTGAAGCATTCTTCCCTGAAGTATTCAAGACAATATGAAATCCAGAACATGCGAAAATAGTTTTAATAAAACTGTGAGATCAATTTTTATTAAATGACCATCCATTACACATAACTGTAAACATGAATATGTACATACTGTTTTGTCCATATTGATGACAATAAAATCATGAATATTTGGTAACAATACCGCATTCTTCTTGTCATTTCACTGTCTCTTGGCTTTACATATGAGCTTAACATACTTAAAAAGTTGGATCTTAAAGTAAAGGTACCCTAAATAACTTTTGAAAATACATATCAAAATATTAGGTTAAGAGATGATCGGTAGATGTATTGTATGGCAACAATAGTATGGAATTCATTCACTTGCCTATAGATGATATCTATTATTTCATAGCTGTTTGTGCTGCAGTATGGATAAAATTCTCACTATTCTTAGTGACAATGAACATGAATTTTCCACATCGTTTAATTTTCCTGTTTTTTAATATTTTAACTCGTACTTACATGCTAAACAAAATAAACGATTCAACTTCTGTTGTGATAATGTAAGTGTTAAAAAAAGTACATTTAATTACTATGTACATCATTGAAAGTAAAAAAAAGTTTATCAACTACTAACTGTGCATTGTATCCTGCATGAATATCACAAGTTTCTTCTTATAAATAGGCCTATATTCCTTCTTATATTTAATAATTTATTCTTTGAATGGATGACCAGATTCCTTATGTCATAAATATATGTAAAACTGGTAATGTATATATAAACGTTAGGAAAATTAGGAACAATTCTTGAAATTAACTTTTACCTACAAAATACTGGCTATCAATACAGGTATCTCTGATGAAATTGTTTAATGTCAAATTCATCTGGACAAGCTTAAAAATATATTTTAAAAAAAAGTTATTACATAGCAAAGGCAAGCCTACAGCAGAATATGTAGTATAGAGATTATATGGATAAGTTAGAATACGCACTTGACATAGTTACAGACATTCGCCCCTTCCCTTCCAATCATAGCTTTTCAATGTTCCACAAAAGCTTCTAAAATTCAGTTCCGAAATATTTAGATACCGGTATTGAAGAAAAGCTATTGATTTGAATACATCGTACACAGAATCTTTTTATAATATGAGCATAAGTTTTTTAAAATATAAATAGACAAATATTGGCATAAAACATAGATGGTCATATCTTATTCTCTCCAAAAATGAATCAATTTCATTCACTTCAAATAAACTTAGTGTTACATGTACATTGTAAGTGATGTAAATATTAACTATCAATACTTTGCCTTGAGATATATAAAATTGGAGTGCAAAACTGGGAGTGCAAAACTGGGAGTGTAGGCTTTGTATACAGGGTTGAAATGGAAAAATGTAATACATTAATCCCAATTTAAAAAAGAAATGGTTTGCTTCAAACAGGCTATTTAGTAATATATTCAAATTCTCAACTCCTTTGCAAAGTGCCAAGTAATTACAGTTGCCTGTCATAAGTTATTCCATTCAATAGTCTTCATGCAAAGTTGCAAACAGCAAATATCATGGTTTTATGTCAGACAAGCCCTGATGTCTGACATAGCAACAATGAATGCAATTCAACAGTATTGGTGTATTGGGCATGTATCTGACCAGTGAAACACTTATCACTGATTTTTCACTGCTTTGATCTTTCCGAATAAAAAATAAAGAGTTTGGACTATGAGTTTAGTAATAATTTTCAACTCTAATCTAGATAAGTCTCTAAAGTATTTACTTATGAAATATGAGGCAAATATTTGGCAGTACAGTAAAAGTATTTTAAAACTTCACAACATACATACACTGTTTGAGTAAAATTTGAATGAGCTCCTTTTTTTAATAAGTTACAAAATTTGGCAAAGCTGTACTGAGATATTGAAAATGTGTACATTTCAGGTCGAAAGGGTTTTATAAAAAAAAGCTAAATTAACCAACTTTTCTTCTTCAAATTGGTAACATTGGTATTTTTTCTTTCATTGCTATAGTTTTCTAATACAAATCATATATTTGGAAGGGTTAATTATATAAGGACATTCTCCTACCCTGTAGTCCTGATACAGTAGAATATCTCTACAAATTCAAAAGATTTATAACTGAAATAGACAATAATTATAATAGATACTAAACAATAAAGAATGACCATGAATAAAACAAGAATATCACAAAAATTAAAGGAAAACAAAATTACAACTTGAAAAAATGAGAGATATTGAATTAAAAAATAAAAACATCATTTCATTGTAGATAACAGCAATAATGCATTTAAAAACCATGAAGGTGAGTAAAACTTCACTACACTTTAAAAATCCATTGATATCTGTTCTTCCATTTGCATTGTACAAAGTAAGAAACATGAACTAGTACTAACGATCCTTATAATTCCTTTTTGGGTGCTGTATCATAAATACACTCTAAAAATAAATTGCACAGGAAAGGACTAAAATAATATATCCCCTCCGTCCTCGCTCATGGTAAGCAAGTGACATAACTCCATTCTCTAAAAGAGTTTTTTTTTAAAATCTCTTTAGCTTCTGTGAGAAACTGGTAAATTCATCTTAAATCACATCTACACTGTCTTCATTCATAAATCTTACTTGTAAAAATGAATGACATACTAGAATGCCCTTTCAACAAAATACTCAACACATGTTTTCCACCTATGTATATCACATACTCTAGACATAAGAATCAACATTGCCTCCCAAATTGTTTTTCTGTAGAAATGTCACCTACATGTATGTTTCTCTTTCCAGTCAACTCTAAACACTTTTCATTCAGTTTTTGAAGAAATATTTGAAAAGAGTTGCCTTAAAACATAAAACATCGAGTACTAAACTTGATTAGCGTCCTTTTGAAAAGAAATGGGAAATAGATTTCTATTAATGCTACATAAACAAGTATACGCGGTAAACCAGTTCTCTTTGAAGTACATCTGAAGCTAGAAAGGGCTGCCACAGATACAGAGACCCAAACTCTGGACTAGAATATCATTTAATGCACGCAGGGTTCGTCATTAGAACTTGTATATCCTTGGTATAAAGCAGGGTCCCAGTAAGGGTCCAGGATTTAAGCAAAGCATTTTGGGCAGCTTGAAAGTATGCATCGACGTACTTATTACTACAGAAGCTTAAATGTGCAGCGAGAAGGTGACTTGTTTAATTAGCTGAGGCGCCATGTTTAAGACGAAAAGACGAGAAGATGAGTTGTTAAAACTTGGAAGGTGCACTGTTTTTTTGGACGAGAAAGCGACTTGCTGACATTGCCAAAGTCGCAGGTGCCATGGAAAGTTTTAAGAAGTCGTCTTCTCGTCTTAAACAAGGCGTCTCGGCGAGTTCAATAAGTCGTCTCCTTGCTGCAAGTTTAAGCTTCTGTATATTACCCTTGTAATACCCTTGTAATATACATGTACCCTTATCAGAGACAATTCGTGTTTCCCTCACTGAAGTCCCAAAATGCTTAGTGCTAGCATCATCAAAAGGTATAATGCCCTGGTAAAAAAACAAGTAAAGGTAGCACTCTAAGATCTGCACCTATCCTTAAAAGGATCCATGATACCAATCTTCAGTGGATTACTAGTTATCTATCCATCCATCCACCCATACATCTGAGTTATGTCCATACTGACTGTCTCAAAGCACATCACTGCTGCTCTATTTATCCATCCATACATTTAGATCTGAGTTATGTCCAAACTGACTGTCTCAAAGCACATCACTGCTGCTCTATTCATCCATCCATACATATACATCTGAGTTATGTCCATACTGACCGTCTCATAGCACATCAATTCCGCTTCGTCTTTAATTCTTTGGTAGAGGATCATCTCACATTCTCTAGATTTTCTGCAAAAAGAACAAATATGAAAACATAATGAATTGAATTCATGAAACTATTGCGGTAAATGAACAAGCAAACATTGTCTAGAATTACTATAATGAATTTAAAAACTCAATGCATCAAGAAAATAAAAAATAGAAGTGCTAATCCCCACTTTATTGCTTTCATTTCCTTTATATTCATGAATGACACATTTATCTTTTACTTTAGAAACTTCTTGTTTCCCCCTACTCTACAAACTTAAACCCACAATACATGTACATGTAGGTCTGTATGTCCCTCTCTTCTATCTCTCTACTCCATCATCTCCCCTGTCTCTTTCTTACAAGTCTTCCATGGGTTTCAAAGTCTAGTTGACTTACTTGTAATAGCCTTAGCAACTGTCTCCATATATTCCACTGTGTTGTAGTTTGTGTAGTGGGCAGGGCAGACTTCAAGCTGATAGCCTGGTCCATACTCCAAGAAAAACTATATCAAAAACAAACAAACAGGCAAATAAAGTAACGCACAAACACAAACATTAGGATCTAACAAGCATGTAGAACAACCGTTTATAACAATATCATTCTTTCTTCATCATTTGGTATCTACCTAGCCAGATAACATATGAGACTTCCATGGGATGCCTGCAAAGATCCCAGATAGGGGAAAGATGAAAAGAGATGTGTTCTTTTCTTTAAAAAGCCATGGTTTCAGGTACCACTTCATGTTGCTAAGCTATCAAATGCACTATAAAAGAACAAAAATTCAATATATCTCATCAATGATTGCAATAATAAAGTAGATTCAAATACATATACAAAGGTGCCTCTGTGGGAACTGGGGGGGGGGATATTGTTTAGACCTACCTCATGGTCTGGGATCTCTGATGGTAGCTTCTGTCCTAGGACCAGACCTGTTAGGTAGGACCAGCACCTGGCTGTATTGGCCATGTTATACCCTCCTACATGAACACAGAAGTCACAGATAAAATGGGGAAGGGGAAAGAAAGGGAAGGAAAATTATGAATGGAATGTGTTGCATTTGCGAAGAGTTTCTATCCATTTTCATTATCATGTACTTGGTTAAAAATTTCATGAAAACTTCAAAGGTAAAAATTTCAATACACAGAATACACTTACTGCAGCTTAGCCCAAATTTTATTAACCAGCACTGTAACGTAACCTTTTCTAAAACTTCATATTTGTTGATAAGTTAGCAATTGGGAACCTATATTGAGTGACCGAGTATAATAGACTTTTAACGAATCTCTTTTGGGTACATCTGCACATGGTTGATATCATACTTTTAAAGCTATCTAATTAAAAGAGTTTTGTTAAATTTTCATTGAATTGCCCAGTGGAATATATTTTGGACTTTATGAACAAAGTTTTCATGCACACTCTATCAATTAATCAAGAGACCTGAAAGTTGATTGTTGACTCACCCCCACCCAACAGGAGAGTCGGTAGCTTCCATGACAGCACCCTGGACACACACTGCCCCACCCCCAGAGGGGTGAGGTTAAAAGACTGCATGGGGTCAGAAGAAAGGGTATCAGCTCCACACTGGACCACCACCACACTGGGTTGGAACTTCACACGCACTTGCTCTATCACCCTACAACCATATAGGACAGGAGAAAGATAGACAGAACAGGAAGACTTATATGTTGAAAGCCTGAATCAGTTAAGGTCATAGGTTATCATCAGCTGTACTAGCAAGCCAATATGTAATTGCAGTTTGAAAGAAAACTGCCTACATTAAAGATACTATGTCCCTTTTGCAGCCAACATCAAATTCTGTAGAACTTTGCAGGATTTATGAATATGTCATGTATGTCCTATCTGTGAAATTTAAACATTAGCAGTGTCCTAGTATTCAAATTATGCAAGGAAACCTGTTTACTTTCTAGAATTCACTGTCAGACACTATTGAGTGACTGACTGACATCTTTTTTTCTTTGGTAATAACATACATAAAATGAGCTGTAACAGGTACATGAGCATTTGTCTACATCAATAACCCACTACTTGTAATGGCCAAAATTAAACTGATTGAATCTTTGTGCAGCACAAAACGTATGACCATTAGGTAAAGGGTCTGAAAATCAGACTATTACTTAGGTGATTGCAATCACTTAAGTCGATTCGACAACTAATGGTCGTTATTTTCCCCCTAAAAGCCATTTTCAAGCCTTTTCGTTTTGAGGGAAGTTCTAAATTAGTATTGTCTTTCAAATGCCGTTGGAATTTAACCTTTTCATTTTTTTGGCCTGCAAATGGGACATAGTACCTTTAAAGTAATTCAGAGACATTGTACTGAAATTCATACTCCAAAATACTTCAAGAATGAGATACACAAAGAAGTTTAAAAAACTCCATCAAGAGTAAATTCAAAGAAATCCTGTACAACTGTTCTGGACAGCATGGACCTCAAGTTCTGATGGTAGTTGACTTGAGACCCATGTAATTAATGGAAACAAGTTGGTCAGAAGGGGTCCATGGGTCAATAAAGATCCAGGTGGCAGCTGTCAGAAAGTATGATGTCTAGGCCCTGTCTTGCAACCTAACTAGTGATTCATTAAAAACTAGATGGAACTTCAACTGCGCGCAGTCGAAAATGATGCCTCCGCCATAGAGCGATTTTACAAACCAAAACGGAAGCAATTTTTAATATTCAAGTTTGATAGTAATCCATTAACGGGTTCTCAGAATATCGTGATTACAAGCTATTTTTCATATACATGGCTCTGCAAGATAAATTCCTGTCCTGAGTTTGATAGTAATCCATCTGTCGGTTCTAATTATAATGCATTCCCAAGTTATTTATATGCATACATAATGAGCCCCATGACCTTTGACCTTTGATCTCATGACCCTAAAATCTAATCAGTTCATTGGCTCTGAAAGATACATAAACATGTCTTGAGTTTGGCGGTAATCCATCAATCGGTTCTTGAGATAAGCGATCACGAGCTATTTTTGCATACATAATGAGCCATGTGACCTTTGACCTTTGACCTCGTGACCCCAAAATCTAATCAGTTCATTAGCTCTGCAAGATACATACATGACCCAAGGTTGGCGGTAATCCATCAATCGATTCTTGAGATAAGCGATCACGAGCTATTTTTGCATACATAATGAGCCCTGTGACCTTTGACCTTTGACCTCGTGACCCCAAAATCTAATCAGTTCATTAGCTCTGCAAGATACATACATGACCCAAGGTTGGCGGTAATCCATCAACCGGTTCTTGAGATAACGCGATCACGAGAAAGGACAACCAGAAAACATAATGCCTCCGGCTACAAAAAAAATCACAATCCTGTACATGACGGATAGGATTTGTAAGTTTAGGAGAGATTGGAGGACTTTTGACTGTTTCAGATAAGTTGGAACTCTCCAGTCATCTATTGATCAGATCTTTCTACATTGTTGAATCAGCCGTGAACATCACCATCCCAAAGATGTTTCTGGTTTTCATTAACCAGCTATCTGTCAGAGCTAGCTTGCATGCAAGGACAGAGAGCTGACTACTAGACCAAATCACATCTCCCTTTAACAAGTATGAACAATCTTTTTTTTATTAATTTGACCCTAAATATATTTATATCTATATACATTTCTCCAAAGTGACAAGATCATGACTCATAATTACCTTGTGAAGAGATCCGAGTACTGTTCATCTTTGATCCCATCTTTGAGAGGTACGCTGATGGTGTAGAACTTACCTCTTCCCCCTCCTACTCTATTCAGACTACCAGTACCTGCAAACAAGGATGCATACATATACTTTATTCTCTTCTCAAAACATCTAGAGACAACATATCACAATGTGATATGGGCTATACAAGAACAGAATTTTGTTGTTTTGAATAATACATGTATCATCTCAACAAGACAACTCGGTGCTGGTATAGTTCCTTGAATTGTCCCATGTCATACACAATCGGCCCTTGTATGGAGTCATCAAGTTGCAAACATGTATAACACATTTTATGAGTCCATTTCTTAAAGGTAAAGACCAGTTTTGGAAATGCCCCTCTCTCAAAAAAATGAAATGGAAGCTCTCATTACCAATCATGTGAAAGGATATGTCTTGACTAATACGTGATGATACAAATTTTACCGGGAAAGTTGGGAAACCGCCTACTAATTGATATAATTGGTAAATTATTATATCTATTGGGACCAAATAGATATCGCGCACGTGGTCGCGTAGTCCCATATACATCTTTCTGTGTACAGTGCTTGTAACTTTACCAAGACTGGGCCAAATTTCTTATCATTTTGATGATTCCAGAACCTTGCAGTACACACCAATACTTATATGCTAGATGATCAACCTTTTCTGATCGATTCCACAACGTTTCTTTCACAATGCAATCGCATGACCAGAACTGGTCTTTATCTTTAATCCTAGTGCCTTTTCTCATTGCTTGTCTTGAAACAAGAATGGTTTCTTGACAACTTCACAATTCATGAAGCTGTTTTGGATCTCAAGAAGAAATGAAAATAGCTAATAATGAGCAGTTCAACTGCTGATGGCAATGAGGGGACTAGCATTTCATTCACTTCAACTTATCCCCACTCTCTGATGTGAATTCATTTGAAAGACATTATTAAGTGTCAACCTGTTTATATGATAAATAGGACTATTAAAATCCACTTAGAATATTTTCATCTTAGAAATTAGAACTACTTTGAGTACAGGTGAAAAAAGGTGAAAACCTACATAATTACTGTACACTAGTAATAATTCAGACCAGGGCCCCATCTTATAAAGAGTAGCGATTGATCCAAATCAATCGCAAGCCCTCCAATCACTTGCAAGATTACAGTCTCCTATCTCTTATGTATATTGTTGCGATTGATATCAATTGCAAATAAGTTACAATTAATCGCAACTGTTTATAAGACAGGGCCCAAACAGCGAATGGCACGAGTTAACAAATTAACAAAATGTTGACAGCATTAAAATCAGACATCTCGGTTCCAGACTGTCTCATCGTATCCAGTCTGTTGACTGGACAAACAAATGTTCATCACATGTTCATCCTATGCAATATCAGCACTTCCTGTCATTGTTTCAATCTTTATCGAATGGATAGCTGAATTAAACCACTTCATCAGACAAGAACATACATGTATCAATCTGACTTGAACTCATGACCTCTAGGTGATTGCCTTTGCACTTCAAGTGTTTCAACTGATCAAGTCAGTACAGGTAATTATTTCAATCACTGGAGAGCATTTCTGTATTTGCATCCAGTTAACCTCAAATTTCCAGCCGGACTCGCCCTGACTTACACTGAGCTTAGTACTCTGCAGGTTAATTTAAGTGCAATAATTACTGATGAAGAGGATAATATTATATTAAACACAAGATTAAACAACATGATTTACCTGGAAAGAAACCTGGAGAGTATTTATGGAGAGAGACAGTCATCACTTTGGGAGTGAAGAACGCATCATCCACAGCTGTGTAGAGAAACCAAGACAGTGAGTAGGAGTTACATTTTGAGAATTACAGAGGAGTTACCATGAGATGAAATGACAGTTTGCTCACACTAGACTCGGTGATATTTAAGTAATATTGACTGCCTTCAGGGCAATACGACATATATTGCCCAAACCAAAGGTGAGGGTGATATATGACAAGTCCTATTGCCCTAAAGGCAGTCAATATTACTATTATTAACCACATCAGACATCTAGAGCAAAGAAACTTTCAATATCTTATACTCTTAAATTATGTAAAATACAGTAGCCTACACTGCACAGGGTTTCTTAGCATGAAAAGTTGCAAAAACATCGTCAAACCAGCACTGTACATCCAGTGCTTGACAAAATTTTTGATACACTGCAAACAGTGTGCCTTGGGTTCTCATACGCGTAATAGATATGCAATGAAAATTACAAAATACCCTGATGTTGGCTCTACAGTATTGCCTGCTAGTTCAACATGCATTTTGCCATTGACTTTTCTGATCGGGCAACAATATTAGTTCATTGGTTAACTGTGTATTATTATTGACCGGTAAATTACACACAAAATCCCATTGATTTTGCTGAGCGGTCAATATTTTATTCACCCGTAGTTTTGTTGGCTTATCAATTAAACATCGAGGGCAATAGTATTTGAAAATTGCCCTGCTCAGATGTCTGATACGGTTAATAATCCTAATTAACAAGTGTGCAAATCTTCACTCTTGCACACATAACAAACCCTGGGACGTCATCAAATCATGCATTACAATCGTCTACCACAGACCAAAGAGCATTTAGTATCATGATGCCGATGATGATGGATGTCTTTGCAATGGCATATCTTCCAAAGTACCTGATGGTCATAAACGAGAGTGAAGTCCACTTCTATATTTATAAATCAACAGCAGTGGACATCAATATCGTTTGTGTTCGTGGGGAGGTCCTTATGAGAATCCAAGGTAATTCGACTCAAGAGGCAACAGAATTCACTGAAAGGTTTTATTTCAAATACTTTATCATCCCTCCAGGGCCCTGTTTCATAAAACTTGTTATCGACAACAAATGTTAAAGTTCTACGACAAGTTTGCTCTCAGCCAATCAAATGCCATGATTTCAGTAGCTTATAACAGTTATTGTAACTTATTATTATTGATAACAAGTTTCATGAAACAGACCCTAGATTTTTTATTTTTGTAACTGAAACACAAAGTGTGAGTGAATATATCTTACCATCGCCGTGATGGAGATCCAAATCTACATAGAGAACACGGTTGAAATGCTCTTTGAGTTTTAAGATGGCAAGAACAATGTCATTCACATAGCAGAATCCAGCAGCTTCATCCCTGAGGAAATAAAATGAGAAATAGTAGGTCCAAATAAGTTGGGATTGGGACAAATCAATATTACGTATGTGAGGAAAATAAAGAGCAAAGAGACAAAGGGAAAAGCAAGGCAAGAGAGAAGAGAGAGAGAAAGATAGACAGACAGAAGGGGAAGAGAGAGAGAGAAAGAGAGAGAGAGAGAGAGAGAGAGAGAGAGAGAGAGAGAGGAGAGGGAGGAAGAGTGAGTGTGTGTGAGCTAATAGCTAGATTGGTTATGGAAATGAACTTTTTGAGGACAATGCTGTATAAAATAGAAATATTGCCCAAAACTCATGAATAACAGGTGAGTACAGAGATCTGTGCTAAATCTGACTGAAAATACCTATTTATAAAAGTAATAAGGAGAAAAGTGTGCACAATGAGCAGAACATCAACTGTGTCTCTGAATACTGTCACTACATTGTTGTCTAGTGCAAGTCCAAGGTATTTTGTCCCATACGTTACAAACCACATCTACAATTTCAGTGATACCTATTAGCTAGCTGTATCAAACCGATAGCCATACCAGAGTTTGAATCAGACAAAATATCAAATAACATCATAGTTTACAATTAATTCATGTTCATTATTCCATAATACAATCCAATAATGCTTGGTAACATAATAATAATAACAATAATTTTCCACTTTTATATAGCGCTTAATACATCTACGATGTCTCTAAGCACTTTACAGTATAATGGGTATATGGGGTATACCTTGGGCATGCTCTCTTACCTCCTTGCATGGTGCCAGCCCCCGTTCCAATTGATTGCAATCCTACATTTCTGTTGAATAAGAGCTTTGGCACAGCTGAGTGAGGCACCTGCTACTAGTCTCACAAAATCATACACCAGCGGCAGGCTTGGGCAGTCATAACCTAGAAGACAGAAAATTGTAAGATCATTTTGAGAAAACTCATGGTATTTACAAAATGGTTAATAAACAGATTTATAATTAAGAAGTTCAGACTCATTATTTGCACCTTTTAACTCTCTTTTAATAGTCCTTAATACTAGATTGGTGTCTACAGTTGAAGTCATTTAACTTCTTAACCCTTACTTTGAGCACCTCTCTGACTAGGTGGGGGGCTTGAGACTTGAGGGAAGAAAGTCATGAAACAACAATTTAAAATTGCAAGCGGTTGCCGCGCAATCTCCGAAAATGTGGAGGGGGCCTCCCAGTACAGTAAGGGTTAAATCACAAGTGTGATAACCTGTGTCCCTGGCAAAAGGCAATTTAGCATGGGCTTTCTAAATGTATGAAAATTTCCTCCCTAGCTAGCATCCTTCGGCTGGACACACAAACATAGTTATGTACCTTATATAAATAACCTTCAAAACATACCATTATAGTTTTGTGGACAATATTTGTATAGCGGGATAAATATGCTCCCTTACAAGTGTACACTTAAGGGTACACTTGAATAAATGTATGTCTGCGGAGGGATAGCATGAGACAGAAGAAAAAAGTGGAAGAAGAAGAATGAGAGGTCTGCAAGAGTCGTGATGATGAGTGATAATAAGACATACCTAATCCAAACTGCTGCTTGAGTTCCTCATCTTTCTCTGAGTCTTCCTCTAAGTTAACCCTCTCTAAGAACTCAATGTACTCCTGAGAGTGGAAGGTTAGAAGCTCGTCTTTCGTGGCAAACTCGGGAGAGACCGAGTCACGTGATCCAGAAGATCATAGGCTTCGATCAAGGTGTGTACCATACTGGCCTGGAGAGCACAAAACCACAAGTCAAAGTAAAAAACAGATCATCTAATGAGAGCCAGAAGCGTGTTAACGCTGATTATGACTTTATGGCTTTCAACAGATGAGATATAGTAGACACTACAAAGAGCTTAGTGAACGTAGACGCATGAAAAAGCGCAGCAATTTATCAAAGGATCAAATCTGTCCCAATTAACAATCACTTTGCTACCTTGGATCTTTCTACATTTAGCCAGGGTAGCCATGGACCAGAAATTGTAATTTGGTTCTTGGTGTATTCCTCCCCCTAGAAAAAGAGTTGTTAGTCACCTTGATGCATTCCAATTTTTTGAAGAATTTGTTTTATGTAAAACTGCCTATATTGTTTGCTAATCTACCCAATATGGTCATTCATATCATTTCCTGTGTAAATCTATTTTGTGATAACAACTGAACTACTTCAGCTAATAATGATAATAATGTGGATTTATATCTAATTCTAAGTGCTTAATACGAAAATACTGTCTCTAAGCGCTCTATAGATGTTATAACCCTGGTCACCGGATTCATTTACGCACAATGTGCACCATCTCCACTCCCTGGGGGAGTATTCCTACCATATGGTCACTGTGAGGGCATATGGCAATGTCTAACACAAAGGCTTTTGTCATCCTACCAGGTCCACATTTCTCTCCTGGGTATGGAGTGGCAAATGTAAATGAATGCCTTGCCATAGAAATTTAGTGCTGTGTCAGGGATTGAACCCACAACCTTCGCATTTCAAGTCAAGTGCTATAACCACTAGACTATGACACCTCTACGAGCCAAGGTTAAAACAAATTTCTTTGCATTTTTAAAATTATATTTCACAATAACATGTGATTACAAAAGTTTGGATATTTGTAAAGTTTTTGAGATAGCCTTCCCACAAATACGAAAAAGGGTCATGAAGATAAGACAGGAGTGCATAAGGGCAACCATACTAGTTGTGACTAATATACCCCAGATGTACTCTGCATTACCTTACCTTACCATAGAGCCTTAGAGGACTTACCCTTTTGGGTATCTTTGGCACCTGGTCACACAGCTGCAGGAGTCTCTGACTGAATACATAATAAATGTCATTATTCTCTGTTTGTTCAGGGGAGTCTTTGGATCCGACAACAGAGTCTTGTCTCACAGACAGTCCACTGGGACCACTGCCCATGTACTTTGCTTTGGCTTTGGTGGGCTGGTTGGACTCGAGGGTCTTTGACACGGTAGGGTTCAGCGGCTTGAGAGGGAAAGAGCTGCCCGCTTCCTAGAGGGAGGAGGTTGGACAGCTTCATCCTCTTCCTCACTGTTACAGTCATAGATGCTGATTTCTGGAGGGACATTCTCTGAAGGTCTTGCTGGCTGAAGCCTTGGAACATTCTCTGTTGGTTGACCTGACTGTGGTCTTAGAACATTCTCAGAGGGTCGAACTGCCTGCAGCCTTTGTACATTCTCTGAAGGTCTTGCAAGTTGGAGCCTAGGAGCATTCTCCAAAGGTCTTGTAACTTGGAGCCGAGGAGTATTCTCTGAAGGTTTTGCTGGCTGGAGCCGAGGAGCATTCTCTGAAGGTCTTGCAAGTTGGAGCCGAGGAGTATTCTCTGAAGTTCTTGCAACTTGGAGCCGAGGATTATTCTCTGAAGATCTTGCAACTTGGAGCCGAGGAGCATTCTCCAAAGGTCTTGCAACTTGGATCCGAGGAGTATTCTCCGAAGGTCTTGCTGGTTGGAGCTGAGGGGTATTCTCTGAAGTTCTTGCTGGCTGGAGCCTTAGAAAATTCTCAGAGGGTCGGGCTGGATGAAGCCTTTGTACATTTCCAGAGGGTCTTGCTGGCTGCAGTCTTGGTGCAGACCCATTCATGTTATCTTGGACTCTTGTGTCAAGGCTGTTCTCAGAATCTGATGGATCTTCATCATTCATGTTTTTAGCAGGCAGCAGCTCATAAACATCAAGAATGAAACAGGAGCCTGTTGCTATATGCCATCAGCATGATTTTGCACAATAAGAATCTGAAAAGTAAATAATAAAAATATCTGAGAACTTATAATATTACAAGGGTTGGATTAATTACCCATTAACTAGTACTAGACCTAGTAGTAGTACTATGGGTCTACACCTGTAGTAGACCGAAAGCTACAGTCTCTGATATCGACGGTTGTTCCGCTGAGATTGCATCTGGCTCCTCTGACCGCCTCTATACATAGACTGAAGGATGTTCTATGGGGACTGTACGGGAGGAATAGTTCGGTTCGGCCGGACCGCGATGAATGAGATATGCAACAAGTTTTTCACTCTTTACGTCTTCATATATCCACTTTGGCTGCAATATTACACTGAATATTATTTAAGATAAAAAATAACACAGAAATATCTACTTTGACTTACAATAGCTTGCTCATTTAGATCCTAAATTAATGATTAATCCGATAGTCAACATGATTTGTTGTCAGCCATCTTTGTTTGAGTTGATGAATATTCATATTTTCTTTTTGAACGTCCAATAGCTACATACGCCTCAGCCAGGCTTGACCCAGTGATATATGAATATTCATAAACCCAATATTAAACGAGTGCTCTGATTGGCCATTGGCTATGTTTTGGTAGGTTGACCCGGAAATATATCGGCCGGGTCATACCAGTTCGAATGCATGAACGTACCGTTTCATGGTTCTGAGATAAAAATTGGATAACTCATATACTGTACGTAAGTCCGTAAATTTCGCATTTGGAAATAAGTCATAAAATTTTTTTGTAACTGTCCATAGGAGAAAAAAACACATAGTTTTTTTCTATCTGATTTATAAATCAGAAAATTACATCTAAATAAAGAAAATCGGGGGAGAAACTTTCTGCAGCATTTGGCTGCAGAATTGGCTCTATCTCTCCCAGTGGTACGAGGCGTACGGGTCACCGTCTGTGTATGGGGAATGTCAACAAATGTCAGTTTTATTAAAGAATGACCCATACCAGACGGTTATTTCTGTCTAGACTAGAGTTCTACACCTGTAGATGGTACAGCCAAAGGCAAAGCTTCGATTTTCCAAATGTCTAATTTCCTCATATAATAAAAATTTCTCTATTTCAAATTTTCCAAGTTTTGCGCTTTTCCTTTGTATAATCCACAATATATTCCCTCAATTTCATTTTGAGAAAACCACACAAATGTTATCCAATATCTGTTATTTTGCTTCTTTTTTTTTTTTAATTCAAGGAATTAGATCTAGATCTAGACTAGATCTAAGCATCCACTCTTCTTTTTTATTCAATTATTTTTTCTTTAAACTCCCCCTCCTCCGGATTTTTTGTTATTTTAATTTCATTCAATATTTAAAAAAATACAAATTATCCTTCAAAATAAAATTCTTTTTCATCATAACATGATTCATACGCATATGCCACGCCATAGTCCCATCATGGAGCTATAATTTATAGCTCCATGGTCCCATTTAAACATTTGGCCATATAATAAACACGAACACGCAAACGCACACACACAAACACAATTCCCTACTTGTGGGACTGTCAACACTTTCACTCGAAAAAAAATCGAGGGGTCCAATTACGGTAGATAACTAGATATCTCTTTATAAATCATCATAATTCTTTCATTTAAATTGAGAAATCATGATTACTTGTACGGCGTACTCATCAACAATCACATTGCCTCACAAATGAAAGAAATATCGATCTTTACACTTACACATTACAGTTACAGACAATATCATTCATTGTTCAGAATCAGAGATCTGTAAACCTGGGCCCATTCTACCAAGCGGAAGCTAGCGCCCAAACTCAGCAGCCAAACTGATATCGATAACGCATTGGGCCACTACGTTGAACAATATGAACGCACTCCGTTCTCCGTTTGCCTGCCGATCGTAGTCTCCGCAAGCAGACACGGAGAGGAGTAGTCTTTGGTCTAGTCGTTGTTTTTCTCATTGAATTCGAAGAGATAACAAATATTTACTATTTTGAGAATTTAGAGGGATAAAAGGAGTTTTTCAAACAATTCAATCGAAACCCATTCAAATTTTCAAAACATCAACGTGATAAATATGCATAAGAATGGTCCAAAATAGCAACATTTCAAAATTTATTATAAATCTTCTCATTATCATTATATTAATGATTATCATTGAAGTTGAAATTTTATGTGATAATAAGGTACATTAAAAGTGAGTTTCAGCAAATTTAAAGCAAATGGGAATTAGCGGCGAATAAATTCAAGCCCTATACCCCCTATATACTACCGTTGATGGTTACTTGCGCTCAGGTTTGTGGACATTGGTCGATATTCGCGCAAATTAGACCTTTTAAATGCCGGCTACTACTATTTGTGCACCCCGTATTCGACGAGGTATATGATAATCTACATTTTGTGTGAGTTTCAGCAAATTTAAAACTAATGGCAATTAGCGGCGAATTAATTAAAGCCCTATACCCCTCTATATATTATTAGACGTCATTGTTACTTGAGTTCAGGTTTGTTCTGGACATTGGTCGATATTCACTCAAATTAGACCCTTTAAATACCGGCTGCTACGATTTGTGCACCCCGTATTCGACGAAGTATATAATTATCTACATTTTATGTGAGTTTCAGCAAATTTAAAGCAAATGGGAATTAGCAGCGATTTAATTAAAGCCCTATACCCCCTATATACCACACGCTAATGTTACTTGAGTTCAGGTTTTTTTTGGACATTGGTCGATATTCACGCAAATTAGACCTTTTAAATGCCGGCTGCTACGATTTGTGCACCCCGTATTCGACGAGGTATATAATTATCTACATTTTATGTGAGTTTCAGCAAATTAAAAGCAAATGGGAATTAGCGGCGAATTAATTAAAGCCCTATACCCCCCTATATATTATTACACGTCATTGTTACTTGAGTTCAGGTTTGTTCTGGACATTGGTCGATATTCACTCAAATTAGACCCTTTAAATGCCGGCTGCTACGATTAGTGCACCCCGTATTCGACGAAGTATATAATTATCTACATTTTATGTGAGTTTCAGCAAATTTGAAGCAAATGGGAATTAGCAGCGATTTAATTAAAGCCCTATACCCCCCCTATATACCACACGCTAATGTTACTTGAATTCAGGTTTTTTATGGACATTGGTCGACATTCACGCAAATTAGACCTTTTAAATGCCGGCTGCTACGATTTGTGCACCCCGTATTCGACGAAGTATATAATTATCTACATTTTATGTGAGTTTCAGCAAATTTAAAGCAAATGGGAATTAGCGGCGAATTAATTAAAGCCCTATACCCCCTATATATTATTACACGTCATTGTTACTTGAGTTCAGGTTTGTTCTGGACATTGGTCGATATTCACTCAAATTAGACCCTTTAAATGCCGGCTGCTACGATTTGTGCACCCGTAATCGACGAAGGATATAATTATCTACATTTTATGTGAGTTTCAGCAAATTTAAAGCAAATGGGAATTAGCGGCGAATTAATTAAAGGCCAGCTTCTTCTTACCCTACACGTTATGAGCTATTTCAGCCGCACGTGGTGTCTTCTGGACATTGGTCGATATTCACTCAAATTAGACCCTTTAAATGCCGGCTGCTACGATTTGTGCACCCCGTATTCGACGAAGTATATAATTATCTACATTTTATGTGAGTTTCAGCAAATTTAAAGCAAATGGGAATTAGCGGCGAATTAATTAAAGCCCTATACCCCTATATACCACACGCTATGGTTACTTGAGTTCAGGTTTGTTCTGGACATTGGTCGATATTCACTCAAATTAGACCTTTTAAATGCCGGCTGCTACGATTTGTGCACCCCGTATTCGACGAGGTATATAATAATCTACATTTTATGTGAGTTTCAGCAAATTTAAAGCAAATGGGAATTAGCGGCGAATTAATTAAAGGCCAGCTTCTTCTTACCCTACACGTTATGAGCTATTTCAGCCGCACGTGGTGTCTTCTGGACATTGGTCGATATTCACTCAAATTAGACCTTTTAAATGCCGGCTGCTACGATTTGTGCACCCGTATTCGACGAAGTATATAATAATCTACATTTTATGTGAGTTTCAGCAAATTTAAAGCAAATGGGAATTAGCGGCGAATTAATTAAAGCCCTATACCCCTATATACCACACGCTATGGTTACTTGAGTTCAGGTTTGTTCTGGACATTGGTCGATATTCACTCAAATTAGAACCTTTAAATGCCGGCTGCTACGATTTGTGCACCCCGTATTCGACGAGGTATATAATTATCTACATTTTATGTGAGTTTCAGCAAATTAAAAGCAAATGGGAATTAGCGGCGAATTAAAGCCCTATACCCCCTATATATTATTACACGTCATTGTTACTTGAGTTCAGGTTTGTTCTGGACATTGGTCGATATTCACTCAAATTAGACCCTTTAAATGCCGGCTGCTACGATTTGTGCACCCCGTATTCGACGAAGTATATAATTATCTACATTTTATGTGAGTTTCAGCAAATTTAAAGCAAATGGGAATTAGCGGCGAATTAATTAAAGACCAGCTTCTTCTTACCCTACACGTTATGAGCTATTTCAGCCGCACGTGGTGTCTTCTGGACATTGGTCGATATTCACTCAAATTAGACCTTTTAAATGCCGGCTGCTACGATTTGTGCACCCCGTATTCGACGAGGTATATAATAATCTACATTTTATGTGAGTTTCAGCAAATTTAAAGCAAATGGGAATTAGCGGCGATTTAATTAAAGCCCTATACCCCCCCCCTATATACCACACGCTATAGTTACTTGCGTTCAGGTTTGTTCTGGACATTGGTCGATATTCACTCAAATTAGACCTTTTAAATGCCGGCTGCTACGATTTGTGCACCCCGTATTCGACGAGGTATATAATAATCTACATTTTATGTGAGTTTCAGCAAATTTAAAGCAAATGGGAATTAGCGGCGAATTAATTAAAGCCCTATACCCCTATATATTATTACACGTCATTGTTACTTGAGTTCAGGTTTGTTCTGGACATTGGTCGATATTCACTCAAATTAGACCCTTTAAATGCCGGCTGCTACGATTTGTGCACCCCGTATTCGACGAAGTATATAATTATCTACATTTTATGTGAGTTTCAGCAAATTTAAAGCAAATGGGAATTAGCGGCGAATTAAAGCCCTATACCCCTATATATATTACACGTCATTGTTACTTGAGTTCAGGTTTGTTCTGGACATTGGTCGATATTCACTCAAATTAGACCCTTTAAATGCCGGCTGCTACGATTTGTGCACCCGTAATCGACGAGTATATAATTATCTACATTTTATGTGAGTTTCAGCAAATTTAAAGCAAATGGGAATTAGCGGCGAATTAATTAAAGACCAGCTTCTTCTTACCCTACACGTTATGAGCTATTTCAGCCGCACGTGGTGTCTTCTGGACATTGGTCGATATTCACTCAAATTAGACCTTTTAAATGCCGGCTGCTACGATTTGTGCACCCCGTATTCGACGAGGTATATAATAATCTACATTTTATGTGAGTTTCAGCAAATTTAAAGCAAATGGGAATTAGCGGCGATTTAATTAAAGCCCTATACCCCCCCCCCTATATACCACACGCTATGTTACTTGAGTTCAGGTTTGTTCTGGACATTGGTCGATATTCACTCAAATTAGACCTTTTAAATGCCGGCTGCTACGATTTGTGCACCCCGTATTCGACGAGGTATATAATTATCTACATTTTATGTGAGTTTCAGCAAATTTAAAGCAAATGGGAATTAGCGGCGAATTAATTAAAGCCCTATACCCCCTATATATTATTACACGTCATTGTTACTTGAGTTCAGGTTTGTTCTGGACATTGGTCGATATTCACTCAAATTAGACCCTTTAAATGCCGGCTGCTACGATTTGTGCACCCCGTATTCGACGAAGTATATAATTATCTACATTTTATGTGAGTTTCAGCAAATTTAAAGCAAATGGGAATTAGCGGCGATTTAATTAAAGCCCTATACCCCCTATATACCACACGCTATGTTACTTGAGTTCAGGTTTTTCTGGACATTGGTCGATATTCACTCAAATTAGACCTTTTAAATGCCGGCTGCTACGATTTGTGCACCCCGTATTCGACGAAGTATATAATTATCTACATTTTATGTGAGTTTCAGCAAATTTAAAGCAAATGGGAATTAGCGGCGAATTAATTAAAGCCCTATACCCCTATATATTATTACACGTCATTGTTACTTGAGTTCAGGTTTGTTCTGGACATTGGTCGATATTCACTCAAATTAGACCCTTTAAATGCCGGCTGCTACGATTTGTGCACCCCGTATTCGACGAAGTATATAATTATCTACATTTTATGTGAGTTTCAGCAAATTTAAAGCAAATGGGAATTAGCGGCGAATTAATTAAAGGCCGAAAGCTTCTTCTTACCCTACACGTTATGAGCTATTTCAGCCGCACGTGGTGTTTTCTGGACATTGGTCGATATTCACTCAAATTAGACCCTTTAAATGCCGGCTGCTACGATTTGTGCACCCCGTATTCGACGAAGTATATAATTATCTACATTTTATGTGAGTTTCAGCAAATTTAAAGCAAATGGGAATTAGCGGCGAATTAATTAAAGACCGAAAGCTTCTTCTTACCCTACACGTTATGAGCTATTTCAGCCGCACGTGGTGTCTTCTGGACATTGGTCGATATTCACTCAAATTAGACCTTTTAAATGCCGGCTGCTACGATTTGTGCACCCGTATTCGACGAAGTATATAATAATCTACATTTTATGTGAGTTTCAGCAAATTTAAAGCAAATGGGAATTAGCGGCGATTTAATTAAAGCCCTATACCCCTATATACCACACGCTATGGTTACTTGAGTTCAGGTTTGTTCTGGACATTGGTCGATATTCACTCAAATTAGACCTTTTAAATGCCGGCTGCTACGATTTGTGCACCCCGTAATCGACGAGTATATAATAATCTACATTTTATGTGAGTTTCAGCAAATTTAAAGCAAATGGGAATTAGCGGCGAATTAATTAAAGGCCAGCTTCTTCTTACCCTACACGTTATGAGCTATTTCAGCCGCACGTGGTGTCTTCTGGACATTGGTCGATATTCACTCAAATTAGACCTTTTAAATGCCGGCTGCTACGATTTGTGCACCCGTATTCGACGAAGTATATAATAATCTACATTTTATGTGAGTTTCAGCAAATTTAAAGCAAATGGGAATTAGCGGCGATTTAATTAAAGCCCTATACCCCCCTATATACCACACGCTATGGTTACTTGAGTTCAGGTTTGTTCTGGACATTGGTCGATATTCACTCAAATTAGACCTTTAAATGCCGGCTGCTACGATTTGTGCACCCGTATTCGACGAGGTATATAATTATCTACATTTTATGTGAGTTTCAGCAAATTTAAAGCAAATGGGAATTAGCGGCGAATTAATTAAAGCCCTATACCCCCTATATATTATTACACGTCATTGTTACTTGAGTTCAGGTTTGTTCTGGACATTGGTCGATATTCACTCAAATTAGACCCTTTAAATGCCGGCTGCTACGATTTGTGCACCCCGTATTCGACGAAGTATATAATTATCTACATTTTATGTGAGTTTCAGCAAATTTAAAGCAAATGGGAATTAGCGGCGAATTAATTAAAGGCCAGCTTCTTCTTACCCTACACGTTATGAGCTATTTCAGCCGCACGTGGTGTCTTCTGGACATTGGTCGATATTCACTCAAATTAGACCTTTTAAATGCCGGCTGCTACGATTTGTGCACCCGTATTCGACGAGGTATATAATAATCTACATTTTATGTGAGTTTCAGCAAATTTAAAGCAAATGGGAATTAGCGGCGAATTAATTAAAGCCCTATACCCCCTATATACCACACGCTATAGTTACTTGCGTTCAGGTTTGTTCTGGACATTGGTCGATATTCACTCAAATTAGACCTTTTAAATGCCGGCTGCTACGATTTGTGCACCCCGTAATCGACGAGGTATATAATAATCTACATTTTATGTGAGTTTCAGCAAATTTAAAGCAAATGGGAATTAGCGGCGAATTAATTAAAGCCCTATACCCCTCTATATTAATTACACTTCATTGTTACTTGAGTTCAGGTTTGTTCTGGACATTGGTCGATATTCACTCAAATTAGACCCTTTAAATGCCGGCTGCTACGATTTGTGCACCCGTATTCGACGAAGTATATAATTATCTACATTTTATGTGAGTTTCAGCAAATTTAAAGCAAATGGGAATTAGCGGCGAATTAATTAAAGGCCATACTTCTTCTTACCCTACACGTTATGAGCTATTTCAGCCGCACGTGGTGTCTTCTGGACATTGGTCGATATTCACTCAAATTAGACCTTTTAAATGCCGGCTGCTACGATTTGTGCACCCCGTAATCGACGAGGTATATAATAATCTACATTTTATGTGAGTTTCAGCAAATTTAAAGCAAATGGGAATTAGCGGCGAATTAATTAAAGCCCTATACCCCCTATATATTATTACACGTCATTGTTACTTGAGTTCAGGTTTGTTCTGGACATTGGTCGATATTCACTCAAATTAGACCTTTTAAATGCCGGCTGCTACGATTTGTGCACCCGTATTCGACGAAGTATATAATTATCTACATTTTATGTGAGTTTCAGCAAATTTAAAGCAAATGGGAATTAGCGGCGAATTAATTAAAGGCCGAAAGCTATTTCTTACCCTACACGTTATGAGCTATTTCAGCCGCACGTGGTGTCTTCTGGACATTGGTCGATATTCACTCAAATTAGACCTTTTAAATGCCGGCTGCTACGATTTGTGCACCCCGTATTCGACGAGGTATATAATAATCTACATTTTATGTGAGTTTCAGCAAATTTAAAGCAAATGGGAATTAGCGGCGAATTAATTAAAGCCCTATACCCCTATATATTATTACGTCATTGTTACTTGAGTTCAGGTTTGTTCTGGACATTGGTCGATATTCACTCAAATTAGACCTTTTAAATGCCGGCTGCTACGATTTGTGCACCCCGTATTCGACGAAGTATATAATTATCTACATTTTATGTGAGTTTCAGCAAATTTAAAGCAAATGGGAATTAGCGGCGAATTAATTAAAGGCCAGCTTCTTCTTACCCTACACGTTATGAGCTATTTCAGCCGCACGTGGTGTCTTCTGGACATTGGTCGATATTCACTCAAATTAGACCTTTTAAATGCCGGCTGCTACGATTTGTGCACCCGTATTCGACGAAGTATATAATTATCTACATTTTATGTGAGTTTCAGCAAATTTAAAGCAAATGGGAATTAGCGGCGAATTAATTAAAGCCCTATACCCCCTATATATTATTACACGTCATTGTTACTTGAGTTCAGGTTTGTTCTGGACATTGGTCGATATTCACTCAAATTAGACCCTTTAAATGCCGGCTGCTACGATTTGTGCACCCGTTATCGACGAAGTATATAATTATCTACATTTTATGTGAGTTTCAGCAAATTTAAAGCAAATGGGAATTAGCGGCGAATTAATTAAAGGCCGAAAGCTTCTTCTTACCCTACACGTTATGAGCTATTTCAGCCGCACGTGGTGTCTTCTGGACATTGGTCGATATTCACTCAAATTAGACCCTTTAAATGCCGGCTGCTACGATTTGTGCACCCCGTATTCGACGAAGTATATAATTATCTACATTTTATGTGAGTTTCAGCAAATTTAAAGCAAATGGGAATTAGCGGCGAATTAATTAAAGGCCAGCTTCTTCTTACCCTACACGTTATGAGCTATTTCAGCCGCACGTGGTGTCTTCTGGACATTGGTCGATATTCACTCAAATTAGACCTTTTAAATGCCGGCTGCTACGATTTGTGCACCCCGTATTCGACGAAGTATATAATAATCTACATTTTATGTGAGTTTCAGCAAATTTAAAGCAAATGGGAATTAGCGGCGATTTAATTAAAGCCCTATACCCCTATATACCACACGCTATGGTTACTTGAGTTCAGGTTTGTTCTGGACATTGGTCTATATTCACTCAAATTAGACCTTTTAAATGCCGGCTGCTACGATTTGTGCACCCCGTAATCGACGAGGTATATAATAATCTACATTTTATGTGAGTTTCAGCAAATTTAAAGCAAATGGGAATTAGCGGCGAATTAATTAAGGCCCGCTTCTTCTTACCCTACACGTTATGAGCTATTTCAGCCGCACGTGGTGTCTTCTGGACATTGGTCGATATTCACTCAAATTAGACCTTTTAAATGCCGGCTGCTACGATTTGTGCACCCCGTATTCGACGAAGTATATAATAATCTACATTTTATGTGAGTTTCAGCAAATTTAAAGCAAATGGGAATTAGCGGCGAATTAATTAAAGCCCTATACCCCCTATATACCACGCTATGGTTACTTGAGTTCAGGTTTGTTCTGTACATTGGTCGATATTCACTCAAATTAGACCTTTAAATGCCGGCTGCTACGATTTGTGCACCCCGTATTCGACGAGGTATATAATAATCTACATTTTATGTGAGTTTCAGCAAATTTAAAGCAAATGGGAATTAGCGGCGAATTAATTAAAGCCCTATACCCCTATATATTATACACGTCATTGTTACTTGAGTTCAGGTTTGTTCTGGACATTGGTCGATATTCACTCAAATTAGACCTTTTAAATGCCGGCTGCTACGATTTGTGCACGTATTCGACAAGTATATAATAATCTACATTTTATGTGAGTTTCAGCAAATTTAAAGCAAATGGGAATTAGCGGCGAATTAATTAAAGCCCAGCTTCTTCTTACCCTACACGTTATGAGCTATTTCAGCCGCACGTGGTGTCTTCTGGACATTGGTCGATATTCACTCAAATTAGACCTTTTAAATGCCAGCTGCTACGATTTGTGCACCCGTGTATCGACGAGGTATAATAATCTACATTTTATGTGAGTTTCAGCAAATTTAAAGCAAATGGGAATTAGCGGCGATTTAA